>KV751318.1:3104092-3114910 GCA_001698575.1 Mola mola | reverse complement strand
CTCCCTCACCAGAATCACAACTAAGGGTTTTTGGTCATTTTAAAAAAAAAAAAAAAAAAAAAAATCTGATTAACTGTAGATAAGGTCATCTGTGTTTCTTGTATCTTCAGGACGTAAAGGACAGTACATCTGAATAAATGTCAAAAATAATATTAAACATGAGGTCGGAGACATTCTGAATGCTAAAGGGCCAAATGTGGGCTGATGTAAGCCTTACAGCAGAGATAAAATATGCATGACCCACTTAGGTCGACTCCAAAGAATATAGAAACCACACCTCCACGTCCAGTTCACTCTTGTTTACCTCAGCGTGAAATCGAAATTTGCCAGTTCAAACTCTAATTTTCTAATGAGCAGATATTAGCTCTGTGTGCAAGTGTTCCTGCGTGCTGAAACGCTGCCTGCTGATCGATCAGCCTCAGGGGAGGGCGAAAAGCAGCAGCTCCGTCAGCTCTAATGGACCTGACCTGCTGGAGCCTGAGATGATGCAGCCAGCAGCAACGCTGCTGCAGTCTGGAGTCTGGAGGCCCCGCCATGACATGATCTGCTGATGCAGTAATGGGGTTTGGAAATATAGCACAGGGCTGGAGGAGAGGAGAGTCAGTAAACTTCGCAGATCTGCCTCATGGATGGAGTGTAATTTTCCAGAAAAGAAACGATATCAGACAAGGTGAGGGGAGTTTCATAACAGAGCATTTTAGAGGCTTTAACCACAAAACAAATAAAATATTTATCAAAGAAAACCATAATGCAATGATTTGCAAATCTCCAAAAAGTTGGGACAGGAGCAACAAATGGCTGGAAAAATAAGGCATTAATAAAAAAGAAAAAAAACAGCTGGAGGAGCATTTTGCAACTAATTAGGTTAAATGGCAACAGGTCAGTATCATGACTGGGTATAAAAAGAGCATTTTAGAGAGCCAGACTCCCTCAGAAGTAAAGACAGGCAAAGGTTCACCAATAGGCAAAAAGCTGCATCTAAAATTTGTGGAACAATTTCAGAAAAATGTTCCTCAACGTAAGATTGCGAAGACTGTGAATATCCCACCGTCTACAGTACATAATATCATCAAAAGATTCAGAGAATCTGGAGAAATGTCTGTGTGCAAGGGACAGGGACGAAGGTCAGTATTGAATGCTCGTGATCTTGGGGCAATGCATTAAAAACAGGATTGATCTGCACTCAGGAACACATCCAGAAATCAGTGTCTGTCAACACAGTTTGCCGTGCAATCAACAATTGCAAATTCAAGCTGTATCATGCAAAGGAGAAGCCATGTGCGAACACGGTCCAGAAACGCTGCCGTCTTCTCTGGGCCAAAGTTAATTTAAGATGGACTGACGCAAAATGGAAAGCTGTTCCGTGGTCAGATGAATCAAAAATGATTGAAATGCTTTTTGGAAACCACGGATGCCATTGTCCTGTGGACTAAAGAGCAGAGGGACCATCCGGCTTGTTATGAGCACGCAGTTCAAAAGCCTGCATCTCTGATGGTATGGGGTTGCCTATGGCGTGGGCAGCTTACACGTCTTAAAAAGGCTTCATCAATGCTGAAAAGTATATAAATGTTTCATAACAACATAAGCTCCCATCCAGACAACTTGTCTTTCAGGGAAGGCCTTGCATATTTCAGCAAGACGATGCTAAACCCCACACTGCATCCATCACAACAGCAGGGCATCGCAGTGGAAGAGTTTGGGTGCTGAACTGGCCTGCCTGCAGTCCAGAACTCTCACCAGTAGAAAACATTTGGTGCATCATGAAATTAAAAATCCGACAAAAGAAGACCCGGAACAGTTGAGCAGCTAGAATCCTACATCAGACCAGAATGGGACAACGTTCCTCTCCCACAACTCCAGCAGATGGTCTCCTCGCATTTACAGACTGTTGTTGAAAGAAGAGGAGATGCTACACAATGGTAAACATGGCCCTGTCCTAACTTTTTTGAGAAGAGTTCCTGCCATGAAATTTAAAATTACAATTTTTTTTCCCCTAAATGTTACATTTTCTTGTTTTAAACATTTGAGATGTTTTCTAGGTTCTATTTTGAATAAAATGTGTGTTTAAGCGTTTGGGAATGTACACACAAACTTTCGTGGCATTTAATAATTGATTATTGCGACCCCAATGATAGCACTCGATGGAAAGCTAGGTGATGCGCAAAGTCTCTAATAAATGAATTTGATAGCAATCTGAATAAAGTTAATCGTTTCATTTGAGCCATATTGAAGAACCCATCTAGAATTACCTAGATGACCTATTTCTTTCTTATATATCACCGCACAGAGTAAAGTGTGCATCTGCTCATGGACATATATTATGACAGCAGAGGCCACCTCCTAACCCTAACCCTAACCTGCCCTAATGGATGCATCACAATGGTTTCTACAATGTTAAGCCCCGCCCCCTGCAAGTCACCAGGATTGGTTCCTGAGGTCTTTACATAGAAGACCTGTGGTGTGGGAATTAGTTTTTCTGGTGGACTGCAGACTGAAAGCAGAATTCTTCAGCCACGACGCTGACGCTTATTTCAGTCATGATGTGTGTTGTAGAACATAAAAAAAAAATGGACATGCTAACAGGGTCAAATATGTGATTTTCCTCAGAGGCGCTCTTTACGATTTCCCTTTGTGTACTGACTTCCAAAGTTAGAAGTCAAAACATCAAAAAACATCAACAGGTGCTGTAGTACAGACACCTTTACTCACGTTCTGCACGTATCACTTTTCACGCCTTCATGTGCTTATCACCAGCCACTGAATCATCACGTGTCTTCAACCCTTTTGTGCCAGGACTAAAAATACAGCAGAACAACTGATGTTCCTGCCAAGCAACAGACATGAGCTCAAGCTCGCTCCAACACAGGCGGCGTCGATTTAGGATCTCTCCGGCTGTCATTGGTCTAATTTATCCTTGAATATGTGTTTGGAGCACTTAAATGCATGTCAAGGGCAAATATTTGATCATAAAGACACATAAAACATGTGTCCTTAAACTTTTTTCTTGCACAAAGGAGCAATGAGACTACCAGTGCATGTCGGCGCTCGCCTCCCTCACCTGACGGGGATGTGTAGAGGCCTCTGAAGCTTCCCATAAACCCACAGAGGCATGTGGGTAATTGCCCCTCCTACACATTGCCACTGAAGCCCTTCAAAGACTCTTTACACAAGGCCTGCGGTTAAAACAATGGTCTGGGTCCTCCCAGACCGGAGGGGAGAGCACGTTTCTCTCGGGGAGTTATAAAGCGATCTTTTCCCTGTGAAAGTGCACAATGGTTTGGTTTCACAGGGTGAGCACGCATATTTGGAGAGCGCGCGGCTGAAGTCAGACTCTGAATATAACCACAGCTGCTGCAGCGTGGGAGTCGAGCACGTCTACAGTTGTCAAGAGCAGAAGTCGGGGAAAAAATGTCCGACTGGTTTTCCTCGCTCGCAGAGCGTCATTTGTCTCTGCAGATGAAAATGAGCATGAGGTATAAATCATAACTCGCCGTGACATTAATTTCTACACCCGGTGAGCAGCAGAATGCCACAGCTTTCCAAAACAGGAAATTTCAAGAAGAGGTTTGACATTTTAGGAACTAGTGAGCCCAATTAGGCTTAGCTTAAGTGTAGCATAACAACTAGAAAACAGAAGAAAACAGGAAACTTGGTTCTATCCGCAGTGCAATATAAATCTTATGATGGGTTTTTTACACGGAAACAAATTCAACAAAAACCTTAAACATTGCTGCGTATTGGCCGTTCCTTTACAGAGTGACGGCCTTTTTGGTCCCTTAAAATGCGAACTTGCATGAAAGCTTTTGAAAGGCACTACTTTTGTAGTATTCCCCTCGAACTGCACCCAGCTGAAACCATAGATACCCTCGCATTTGTCCAATACCTATTGTCACAGCTGGTAACATTCGTTTCTAAAAGTGATTCTGAAGTCCAATTTCACCAGTTCATCTGTATGAGGCATTTTGTAGATGAGCTGTCGACTTTATATTCTCAGCATTTGGACTCTCGAATCAGAACTTATTCTAGACATTTTGAATAATGAAAAATAATGAAGTGAATAATGAAAAAAAAATCCTTCCTCTCATTGTTTTTTCTCATGTCTGGCCCTAATCTTCTTCCGTATCAACTGCCACAGGGCCTATGACCAACTCCATTTCTAAAGTTTTCTAAAGGGTCGGATTTGAATTAAACATACATATTTTAGATGGTGGGCAAAGCTGGAAAACCAAGAACCTGCAAACAGCACACAGTGGCACCAGCCCAGATGGGATATAGAGTTGCTTATTTACACGTTTAGCAGTTACGGAGCAACCTGAGGTTGAGTTCACACTAGCCAGGCTTAGTGCCGTGGAACAAAACCCTGGAGAGTTTCACCCTGAGGGCGGTTCGGTGGGGTTAGTTTGAACTCACCCACACCAATCACAGGAAGCAGACTACTTTACATGTCATTTCCTGTTAATAAGAAACATTTTTCTAGCACTTTTCATACCATTCCACACCATACTATACCATACCAAACCAAACCCCACCACAACACACCATACCTTACTTACAATACAATACCATACTGTACCTAAATGCACAACATCTTTCATAAAATGTATGGAGTACTGAATAATGTAATGTCTTCTAAATTCTGCTCATATGCACACTGGAGCAAAACCAACATGAACATAGCCTGAAGAAGTTCCAGATGTGGGCTATTAGGTATGAACACAACCTGATTTATTTACCCTTTTACCTCTGATTTTGGCCTCTACCAGCTTCCTGAGAGAAATACTGTTTGTGTGTGTCGTATGAGAAGGTAGTCATACTTTTTAAATTTATGTCTTAATGCAAGCTCCAAATTATGAGACCGGTTAGAGCGAAAGAACACCCCTTTCACATGGCCACTGTGAAAATGTAACTTGTGTAACTTTAGCAGGAAATCAAACGGGGAAATGCCAGAAAAGTGCTGTAACCAACAACTTGTCATCTGATAAAGGGAGTGACTGATAAATCCATTTGTCTTCGGGGTTCATCGCCACCCTGCCTCATGCCCAGTCAGTCACATTGCTCACATACGGAGTCCCTCCCCACCCCCTGGCCTGCCCTGCAGCAGTTGGCTCAGTCAGCGACAGCTGATGGTCCGCTGACTGGACCAGCAGCTGTTGGGGGGGCTGCAGCAACACTCACAGCTCCATCATCCCCAGCTTAGAGCACCAGGAAACCGGGATGAGGAGAAAACATAGAGCTTAACACGTGTTTTTTGTTGATTTTTTGTATCATTCCATATCGCCACAATGGAAAAACACTGACTATAAGTTGTCTTCCAAAATATCCCATCAGCTCACTGGATGACTTAAACACAAAAAAAGAGACTAAATGGTTGCAAATACTTAATTTTCCTTTTGTGCACAGTCACAGTTCTTGTGCGTGAAAATGGTATTTATCAGTGGACAGTGCAGCTTTGTGTGCCAGCCTCATATAGGAACCCAGACTGTGAATTCACTGTAAAAGAAGGACTGCCAGAATGTTGGGATCATAGAAACCTAGAAAGGGAAAGTTCAACTTTCATACCTTAGTCATATGACCGACCTAAATACTCGAGGTATTGTTACTAATACAGTTTAAAGTCTGTTTCCTGAAGCCAGAGAAAGTAAAGACAAGCTGAGCGTCTCCAACTAAAAATCTCAAATTTTGCTCGGAAATTTAAATCAAGTTTAATATCACAAAATGGGACAGACTGACTGCAGGGCGATTGTTCTTCTCTAACATTTCAGGCGATACGAGATGAATGTCAGTTGAGCAACGTCTGTAACCAACATCTGAGTTTAAAGGAGAATTCCAGTATTTTTCAACCTAACTTGTTAATTTTTGCCACTAACTATTCTCAGAATGTTAATGTGGGTGTCTGGTAAGAGGGAGTAGATCCCTAAAGTGAAGCAATCGTGTGTTTTTGACTCAATAACTATAAAGAAAATATATTAAATTAATTTTGTACAGTGTTTTTTCCTACCATTCTCTACTTCCTGTTGCTGACGGTTCATCCCAGACACAACCAGTCAATTGCTGAAGGTGAACCACTGTCTGAAGTGTTAAGATTAAGATATTGCTTTTTTCTGGCCCCACAACAGAGGGGAAATTTGCAATTTTTCACACAGATGTTACATACACTCACCGGCCACTTTATTAGGTACATCTTGCTCGTACCGGGTTGGACCCCCTTTTGCCTTCAGAACTGTCTTAATTCTGCGTGGCACAGAGTCAACAAGGTGCTGGAAACATTCCTCAGAGGTTTAGGTCCATACTGACATTTTACCATTATGTAGTTGGTGTAGATTTGTCGGCTGCACATCCCAAAGAATCTCTGTTGGATACAGATCTGGTGACTGTGGAGGCCTTTGGACTACAGTGAACTCATTGTCATGTTCAAGAAACAAGTTTGAGATGATTTGAGCTTTGTGACGTGTCCTGCTGGATGTAGCTATCAGAAGATGAGAACACTGTGGTCATAAAGGGATGGACAAGGTCAGCAATAATACTCAGGCTGTGGAGTTTAAACGATGCTCAACTTTTGCTATTTGAGTTACCGTTGACTTTCTATCATCTGAAACCAGTCGGGCCATTCTCCTCTAACTGCTCAGGAGGTGAACTTGGACACACTCCCTTCTGACTGGTCCGAGTCAGTCTTGCACTGGCCGCCTTCTGGTCCCTAAGCCAAGTCCAAGCGGGTCATGAACTGGCCAACGTCAGTGGTTATAGCCGGTTATCAACATTTACGAAAGATAAACGGATTTTCGTAGATTTTTTCCAAAGTAATGCCTGATTATTTATCAGATTATCACAGCAGGGAATAAATAGTTTGGAATTAATCGACACAAGTTTGTTAGTCTTTTGTAAACATTGGACGACAGTGCCCATTTAGCATTTTTTCTACTTCTTCTACCTCTACATTTTCTCTACTGAAGAAGGTCAAAGACCAGGAAATTACAACAGGGTTTTACAGCCACATTGAAGAATGTATTTATTTATTTAGATTTTGAGAGTAAAGACAAAAATTTAAGAGAAAAAAGTTCAAAGTTTACAAGAAAAAAACTTGCAACTTTACAAGAAAAAGTTGTAATTTTACGAGACTAACTTTATGAGATTTTATGCAGGAATAAACATGACAGGCAGATCCTTGGACAGCTTCCAAAAAGAGGTGATTTCCTCCGAGTCTGTGCAGTTCTTTCTTCAGAATAAACATTTTCCTACTAATTCTTTTCAAAGTCCTGATACTGATGATAATGTGGTGCTGATGTGGCAAAAGATGAAGAACTTCCCTGTTTGTGAAACCTGTATTGAAGTACATCTTCACAAAGTTCTTCCACCAGCCCCATCATAATGCTGATATCTGTCCTCTAAGGTAACTGACCAAAATTACAACTATTTTTCTCATAACATTAGTTTTTTTTTTAATACTCCATCATATGAAATTGGGCTGATAAATAGTGGATTGTCGTTTAAACCTGTGAATAAATAAAAAAGGTGAGTGTACAAACGTTTAAGTAATTTTATTTACCTGTTATCCTCACTAAAATTTCTAACTTTCTGGGTGTCATGAGATATTTTCTTCAACCTGATTTCACAGATGTTGATCCCTGTATAACAACATCCGGAAACTTACTCTGGCCGTTGACATCGAAAGTGACATTTACTAAATGGAGCTGATGGGGTTAAAAGAAAAATCCTGGGCAGATAACAGGAGTTACTTTATGATAAAATGCTGTTGTTTAAACTTTTATGTGCGCCTACTTTTCCTTACTGGCCTCTTTTACGTAAATCAGCAATGTCCTATATACATTTACCACATTTAGATCCAAATTTACTGCAAATCCAGTCTAATCCCAATTTATTTAAAGATGTAAGAATTGAATCTATAAAGCGATCAGTCTTCTCTCTATGACTCTGGGTAGATAAAACAACCCTGTGTTTATTGTTCATGTGTGTAAAGGAGCTGATAGGCTTTCTATACTTGTCACATATTCACAGAATGAGTATTTTTAAACAAAGGTTTTATTTATTATGTGCACTTTTTTAATTACCTGGGCCTGGACACATATCCGTCTGTGAGTTTCTTGGTATTCCTTCAGTTTTCAGAGGAGGCGCAGATATCGCCAGGTAGCGCCTCCTCCTTGAAACACAGGTAAAATTAAACATGTTTAGACTTGTCAAAGGAAAGAACACAGAGTCGTACTTAATACTGTGCGTTCATTCACGGCAGGATGGTCCTCTTCACCTGGGCGGGGGTCTGATGGGGACTGTAGGCCCCCGGACCTGGTACGCCGTGGTCCACCAGAGCGAAGATTCTCTGAGTTTTGGATTCGAAGGGGGTCACGACAGCCTCGGAGCCACGCTGGATTATATTATTCACCTCGTAGTGGCCTTTAATAGGTTTACAAAGTGAGATTCATCACATAAACAGACAGGATAAGGCTGGATAACTGAAAATAAACGAGATTATGTACAACTCTACAAGGAGAAATCAGAGAAACAAAGGTAGTTACATGACGATGGCACATTGTTGTTTGGGTAAAATGACTCCCGTTGGGTTTGAGACAGGAACGGTGATGTACCGACCACAGAAGAGAAATTCTGTCTGCTCCCACGGCTGACCTGAGCAACAGAGAGCTACACGTCCAGCACTGGATGCGTCTCTGAAAGCAGCTTGTGTCACTCACGTACATACATCGTACTGGTTCGGAGCCGTTCTGTGCTTCGGAATGTCCCGCTGCATGGCCACGGACAGCCTGAACACCCGGGACGCTTCAACATTGCAGCCGCGCTTGCCTGTCAGGGACCTCTGCAGGTTGTAGGCGTTTGGTGCTGGGATGCCTCCCTGCAGGGGACTGGAGGGCCTGGCAGCCTGTTGGACAGGATGACACGACAAAGACATGAATGTATTATTCGAACCTGGATATGACGGCTTCTGTGGTGTACACCAAATTTTGCTGTGACCCCATTTGCCAGTCCAAACTTCATGCAATGCCATTACGAATATGCTGACATAGTGAACACTTCGATGTGCTGCAGGGCGTAATGCCATCACCGGCGTCACGATGTTGACAGATGAATAGTCAGGGGATGTTCAAAGTCTGATTCATAGTCATCTGGTGGCTCAGTCTGAACTGAAATCAGTGCACGTGACTGGGGGACGCGACCTTAGCCTCAAAGCCTCACCACAAAGCCTGTGGTGCCCTTCTTTGAGAAGGAAGGAGTTTGGACGTCAGCGCTGCAGATAAGGCCGTAGCTGCCCGGTCCTGGATTGTCATTCTGAAAAAAAAGGCACATAATCACAAGGATGTCGCTTTGTTTGTTTGTTGTATTGCTGTTTTACAGTCAGGTCCCCTACCAGACAGGCTGTGAAGGGAACCTCTTAGCTTGAAACGAAAACCTGTCTGTCCTTGACTCTCTGTCACCAATCTTTGGTGTTTTGTTGGTGTCGATGATGGGATCTTATCTGTTTTAAGAGCAGATGAATAATTATATTTAACTTTTAGCTGGAAGAATGAAAATCAAAGTTTTCATTTAGACTAACTTGTATTCAGTCCCTGGTGCGTGTCGAACATGGTTCCCTTCATGCTGAAAGAGATAAAGAAATCAGAATGAAATCTCCCTGTGCTCGCAGGTCGTGTTGTTATGGCGACGACTAACAGTTTCGCTTTTTGTCTTTTAGCGCCATCTCCCGGGAGAACAGCGGTTCGTCGGGCGCTTATACCGACCCGCCTGTGTTTTGTCTCGAGGTTTCAACGCTACATCCATCATGGCGATGCACACGAAAACCACCCCGCCACAGATCCCCGACACCCGCCGGGAGCTCGCCGAGCTCGTGAAGAGGAAACAAGAACTCGCTGTAAGCACACACCAAGGCAATTTAACCAAACGCGACAGCGATGCAAAGTGTTTCACGGTTCGGACACGGAGCTAAATACGTCGTTAACATCAGCGTTTGCTAGTCGAGGCCTCGCTAAGCTAACGTTAGCCGTTGCTAACACCGGCTCTGTCGGGCCGTGCGAGCCCGCTGCTAACGTTGCTAGAGCCTCGTTCTCTTCGCTGTTGTCTAGAGATACAACATTGACTTTAGTAACGTTTGATAACATCGGTCATGTTTTTTAGCGTGTCTACTATATGTAATGCGGAATGTTAGCGTTTTTTATTGCCATCACCGGCATCGTTGCAGCATTGTTTTGGCAGAAAATGTTTGCGAGCTAGGTAGCCAGCTAGTATAACGTTAGCTACATTTCGCTGCCGCCAGTGTTTCGGTTCAACGAGCGACCTCGTTAACTGGTGACTTTTGGCTAAATGCTTCCGCGATAATCGTAGTTTAAAACAGACACGTAAGAGAGAGCACATAGCTGCCTTTACGAATGCCTTTTTATTCCTAAATAATACGTTGTATTGTTTTGTTTTTTTCTAATGCAATTACATAAACTATATTTTGGTTGTGTCTTTATTTATGAGCAGAAAAAAGTAACAAGGTGTACAGTATATGAAATACAGAATAGAAGGAGATGATTTAATGATAGTGAAGTATTGTAGTATAAGTAGGCACCACTGTGGTCAAATATTCAGGTGATTTTGGGTTTGTTGTGTTCTCCGTTTTTCCTCACCTGCTCAGACCTGGAAGTTAAAGTAAAAGGTTACCAAAACAAAGCAGTGTTATCTTGAATGAAAATAGTCTAACTTGTCCTTAAACGTAGCACTCCAAAGACGACTCGGGTCTGTTTTACTAAATAACTAAAAAAAGAGGCATTCACAAGGACAGCTATTAATCTCTCCCTGTTTTAACATATTACA
>KV751318.1:3073577-3102753 GCA_001698575.1 Mola mola | reverse complement strand
AAGCTGAGTATGTTCATGGCTTATCAGTGTGTTTCTGGTACAGACAGATGGAGGCTGTAACCTGGGCAATGTAAAAAATCTTGTCATTTCAAATTTCTAAGCGCAGAAAGAGTTTTTCATACCATTATTTTGTTAAGAAACCCTCATCAGTACTACATCAAAAACCAAAATTTTCATTATTCATTCTGAATAACAGGTCTTTTTTATATGAGACATTATGAAGCGCTATTTAAGTGCTTTAATTTCACTATATTGAAATGCCCATCTGTCATAAATTTGCCGTCTTCTGCATCAACTTTTCTATTTCTTGGACATTTTTGGAACTCGTGTAGGAGAAAAATCCCATAATAGCCTGAATATAAAATAAAGGATTCTTCTCAGAATACCAGCACTTAGTTTTTTGGGGAAAATGATAAAATAAAAAATAGCTTCAGGATAGTCATAGTTGAGGATGTTGTTAAAGTGGAAAATGTAAAGTTTCTAAAATTCACTACTTGTTGCACTTGAAGAAAAACAATATTTTCTTATCTTCATGCCAATGAAGTTTAGTTTTCTTTTTCAGACCTTTTTTGTTACTTGGGATTCTCTTATATTTAAACAAGTACTTCTGAACATGTATACGCACTGAGAATCATACTTGGAGAGTTTTGTTTCAGCATTCGAATCAGTGCATTGTGGTTAATGGCTCAGACAACAAATTTGTTGTTTGCACGTTACACTACACAAAGACCCACTAAGTTGCCTGACGGAGTTGAATGTCGCTGTGTAGTAGCCACCTGGTGTAACGTGGAGCCGTTTCCTGCCTGTGCGGGTGAACTGGGCAGGAGCTGCAGCTAGCGCGCTGTGAAGACGTGTCTCTGTGTGTACAGGCTGGACTGCAGTGTTGTGTAGATGTAGGGCTTTAGACTCAGGTTGGTGAACTAACAGCTGCTGCTTTCTTCCTTCCCTTAATGCTGCTCCCTCCCCAGTCCCTCTGCCATGTTTGATTATGACTTTGAGTAAGTCTGAATTTTACTTCCTGCTCCTGTGGTGTCAACATCCTGCCTGCTGCAGAACTCCATCCTCAACCTTTCTTTTCCCAGGATGGTGACAGAAAGTTCACGCCCTGAATTATCCATTTAATCATACCAGTTGCCTAACTTTCTTGTTCATTTTGTGATTTTTCTCAAATTTGCTTTGTGGAAACATTTACGTACATAATATTTGTTATCTCAAGTTGTGTTTAGATTT
Organism: Mola mola; assembly: GCA_001698575.1. Lineage (NCBI taxonomy): Eukaryota > Metazoa > Chordata > Actinopteri > Tetraodontiformes > Molidae > Mola > Mola mola. Next base: position 3,101,523 of record KV751318.1, on the reverse strand, counting down.
GTAGTCTTTTAGCAGTCAAGCATTTTGATCCGTGGTTGTGTCAGTGGATTTGTCTTCTGCAGGTGTGATAGACCTTTTTCTTTGGGGCTCAGTATTCTGTTTGGATAGATGATGATACTGTATCATTACACCTGGTCCAGTAATAGTAGTTAGGGCACGGCAGTATGGACAGAATCTATCATATGCATTAGTACATATCTTGTTAACTATCCATCACAGTATCGTATGTTTTCTATGGTAAACTGGGTGAGATCAGAAAAACTAAATACCCCATTACAACTTTTTTTTTTTTTAATATTCCTATGAATTAAAGAGTCTCTTAAATCTAAATCTACTGTTTTCATCTGAAAAACTTTGTATTTCGGTGTAAAGTAACATTGATTTATCTTGAAAATTTAATGCAAAGTGCATTTGATTTCTACAGTGTTTATAACTACACTGTGACTGCCCTCTACTGCTGCAAGCCTGTAATTGCAGTTAAATTTGTTCCCTGAGCAGATGTTCTCTCCAGTCTGCAACATTGATCGCGAAGTGCTGTTTTCTAGTTGGCATCAGATTTTTGTAGCCAAAATTTGACTAAACAACAGAAGTACCCCCCTTCTTTTAGATACATCTTCATCCCGTCTTGGTTCGGCTGGGGCGGTGTTTCGCTCTGTCTCAGTTGTTGTGGGGCATTTTCTCTTCTCTTGCTCCTCCACATCTGTTTGTAGTTACTGGAGACCAGGTATAGCAAATATAAAGCAGCAGCCGAATGACGTAAGAAAGCTGCCACGGCATTGCAGGAGTCTTGACACTGGAAGGACACCGCCCAGCCCTGACAGTGGTAATAACGGTAGTAATTTCTACAGTTCATACATTGGAATTGGTGGTGATGATGATGATGCAGATTCCAACCTGAGACACTAACCATGTTAAACAAAAATAGTTGGTCTCCTCTAGTTTGTTCCTTTCAATAAGGTGATAGACTCTAATCTACACGTTAGCTGTAATATTCAGTTGTACTCAGAGGTCAGTCTTGCAGGAGATTAAAGCCTAAAACCAGCACAAACCAGGCGACCAGTACAATTATGTCAAGGCTGTGAACTTTCTGTCCCCCTCCTGAAGAAAGAAAACTTCCATCCTTAACTTTGCCACTGCTCGTCCTGCTCTGTCTGCCTCTGTTGGCCTAGAGTTTGAGTCTGCTAGTTGTTCAGCCATACTGCATGTCCAACACTTCTTTCTTTTTGTTTCTAATGGTGAATGATCACCCTCGACTCCATTAGATACTCCCCCGTCTCACCGGGGGGGGTTTTCCTAACCCACATTCATTTCACGGTCCAGCAATGAAATGGAACATTGCTGGTGTTATGAGACGGCCGGTCGGCCGCAGAGTTGTGCACAAACAAGAACAAACACATCGTCATTTAGCGTTCTTGTCCTGAGCTTGTTTATAGGCTTCATGATTCAGTAGTGGCACTGCTTTATGTTTGTACTTTTATTTATTTAAATAAAGCTTGATCCCCATCAAAACGAGGGTGAGAATCCGTTTACACTCAATGAACTTTACTTTGTTTTTGTTGCAGATTTGACATGAAGGTCAACAAGAAACCCAGAGCTGTAAGTTTCATTAATGGTGATTAACGGTTACACTGGCAATTATTTTTCTCAACTTTTCTTTTAACACATTGTTAAAAATGGCACAGGTGGAAAACCCCAAATTACAAATTAATACAAAGCCTTTAATTCTCTCTCTTTAAGCTGCCCTTTTTGCCTACAAGTGAGTCAGAGTTCAGTTGATTGATTCACTGTGGAGCCGTGAGGCTGATCTCTGTTTTCTTTATTTCCTGCAGGATTACTCTGCTTAAACTCGACTGGAACACCTGGACACACGAGGATACACAAAGAGAAACACACGATTTCTGTGAACTTTTTATGCCTTTTTGTCATATTCAGCCTGTACTCTGTGTGTTGCTTGAAACATCCCCCCCCTGTCCCACTACCCACCAGCAGTCACGGTTAAGATTTTAACCCACCGATTTAGTAGAAATACGGTGTTGCATGTTACTCGAGGCCCAGTGAGGCCCATCTCCCGTAACACGCCATCTTGTATATTGTTAAAAAAAATGATTGTATTTATTATGTAGTTAATTTCCATGTTTCCCAAGGTGAGAAGATTTTGTTTATGTCACAGCCATCCGGCCTGAACGTCCCCCGATTCTTTTACCACAAGGTTTGTTTTTCAAGATAAAAAGTAATAAACTGAAAAAAATGTGAATCTTGAGGTTCTTGTTGTGCATGGTTACTTATTGTTCCCACCACATGTGGTTCACCAAAGTTTATAGTATCAAAGAGGACAATTACCAGTTGTTTGTGTAACTGATAGAGAAAACAGCCAGCACATTCCTGGCTGACAGCCCTCCGTTTGTGTTATGAAAATAGTCCCTAAAGTAAACAGGCGTCTTGCATTACAGGCTAATGATAGCAGCACGCTGTTCACACAGCACGGCCCCGGCTCGTTAGGATCTCCCACCACCAGAAAAGGTCCTTCCATTCGACACTTCGGTGTGAAAGTAACAGTTTTTCTCCACATTTTTGCGATGTACGTCGACGGCGTGCAGTTCCCTTCATTTTGCATAAGGTGTCGCCAAAGCGCGTGTTGGCCACATTTTAAAAATCCCATTTTTCAGTTTTAATGCACCTATTCAGTTTGAGAATAATCACTATATCTGCTGTCAAAAATCTTTAAATACACAACAATTAAAATCCAAGGGGTGATACATTATGAATAAATTCAGAGAAAAAGATGCAATACAACATTGTTTTAAAGGTAGTAAAAGCAAGATGAGATGAGGTGCTAAGAGGTGAGAATGATTTGTCATAAAACAGTAAATTAAGATAATTCATTCTGATTTTATGTCCAGCTGAGTAACTTGAGAAATGACTAAAGTATATGAATTCTGATTTTATATCTATTCAGCTGCCATTTGAAGGTTTCATGGAATTGGATGGTATTCTCAAATGCTAAAACCAGGGAGGAATTTAATAGTAAAGGGGGACTAGATTATTTTATTATTTATTTAATATTAATGCTGTAATCAAACAGTGACTCAGCAAAATATTGGCATTTATTATTTTCTTTAAAATATTTCACTTTTCTTGTCTCTTAAAATTCACTTAACAGATGACACCTGTATGTATTAATGACTTATAAAGCTAAATTTAGCATTAAGACGAGACAGCTACCCTGGTTCTCTCCACAAGTGAAGGTCACCGAACGTATATTAAATAAATGGATCACGTGACCGAACTGACGTATATGACGTTTGTTAGGAAGCTAACAAACACATTTTACAGAGTCTGGAGATTGATGTTTGCGATCCACAGACTCAGGCTGCAGCTGAGCCGGACTCCGAAGTGAAGCCAAGACATCTCGGTCGCCCTCTGGTGGCTGGCTTCAATATAGGTGTTAAGCTCCTCCTCCTTCATCATTTTAGGCAGTACGAGTTTCAAACTTACAATGGAGTTTGAGGGCCACATTGAAAAAATTTAGTTTGATGTTGAGAATAAATTTGTAAAGAGTTGCAATTTTACGAGAATTAAGTTGTAACTTTTAGAGATTTTACGGGGAAATAAACGGAACAGGCAGATCTTTGGGCAGCCTCTAAAAAGACGATTTCTTCCAAGTCCATGTAGTTCTTCAGAATCAACACAATGTCTTGCAAATGTCTGCTGAAATAACCGACTGAAATGAATGCTTTTTTTTTTTTTTTTCTGAATTTCATTTTTCTGTGAATTTCTGACTTAATTTTCATGAAAATACGACTTTATTCTCATAATGTTGACTTTTTATTCTCATAGGTTTACGACTTTATTCTCTAAGTCTCCAAATATCTTTTCTCACTGTGGCCCTAATACTCTGATTTACAAACTAGAAATACTCCTCAAATAATTTTTCCTTGGTCCTCAAAATAAAAAGAAATCACTATTTTTGTTGGCGTGCCTTCAGCTTTGACTGCAGCGGGCCATTTGCCATGGCATCGTCTCAATAAGTTTATGCAATCACATTTATTTCCATCCAGAGTTGCATTTATTTTCTGACCGCATTACTCCCTTGAAGATGATGGTTTATATTCCGCCAGACTTTAATGATGTGTTAGACAGATCTTAACCCAGTTGTAGTAGTTTCAACAACCTCCTGACTTGTTTTCTGTGCTTGATGCCGGCCAACGATCTGAGCCTTCTGAGGAAGAGTCACATCTTTTTCACAACGGCAGGATGTTTCTTCTAACAGGGTTGTACTCACTGCATCAGTCTGGGCTGAACTTGTCGCCAGCTGAAACAGGAAGTGGCAGCGCCCATGTGTAATTACGCCCTCGGTGAAGACCAAGAAATGGTTTGTTTCACACCTCCAGAAGATCGAATCTTGCTATCATGTGGGTAACAGAAATGTGAGCCTCTGAGGTGTTTTCAGGTTGTCCATCCGAACGGTGTCTACATACTTATGTCCAGCCAGTCTTGTAAACGCAATAGCTCAAGAAAACTTTAAGGGATTTTCTTTGAACTTTGCACAAATGTCCACTCTGACTCGAGGATGGACTGATTAGATTTTGGAGGTCAAAGGTGACTGTGACCTTACATACTGTGGGGTCACATTACAGCAGGATTTCTGGCCAGCGTGAAAGGAATTTCAGAAACAACGACCTGGCCTCTAACCCCAGCCCTTCCCAGACAGGCTCCTGGTTTATACAGTCAGACAAACGTTTTGCTGATATAATAAACCTCATGACTTTCATAACTCAGTACTTCCTTTTCCCAAAATACCAACAAAACCAGAAGAGCTGCTGTACCTCTAAAAATCCACCCCGACCTCATTGTTCATGTTCAGGTTTGCCCAACTTAAACACTAACTGAAAAACACAAATTATTTGTATTTATGATTATAAATTACTATTATTTATTTAGGATATTATGATTATTTCTATGTCAGACCTTTGATATGCTGACACCACGATGAGTACGTTTCAAAATGGAAGACTACTGAAATAGGCGCAAAGGATATCAAGATGCAAAATTTAATATCACACAAGGACTACTGGACAAAGTAGGAACACGAGTGGACCAGATGACCAAAACAACGGTAGAAATATGGAATACCATAGTAGAAAAATACAAACTATAAAGAGGAACAGAGTTCCTTAGCTGGTTTTTGCTTTTGACTGCAGGTTTATACCTGGTGTAAATGATTAAACAATGGCATTACAGCAACATGTACAATGATTGAAAAAGGGAAACTACATCGGTTTGAAAAGTTAAGCGAGATGTTTCGATTGGAAGAATATGAACAGTATCGGTACCTACAAGTTAGGAATTACTGTGAGAAAGAGATTAAAACTGATTCAGTTAACCAAATTATTGAAGTTTTTCTGAATGCCTATAAGAGGAGAAAATGCAGAGTAATCTGTCAGTTTTATTTAAAAGTTTAATGCTAAAGAGAAATACCTCCTCTTCGTATATTAAACAAAACTTTGAAAGTGAGTTGAAGGAACAAATAACAGAGGAGGAACGGGGCAATATCTGTGAAACGCAGGGCACAGCCACTCGCTCCAGGATCTGGAGAGAATTCTGCTGGAAAGATTTGGGCAGAGTTTTTATAACCCCCAACATTAGAGGGAAATTAAATCTACCCAACAACCAACCCTATTGGAGATTACGTGGGCATACAGATGCGGACGACACACACACATTTTGGACTCGTCAAAAGATGAAAGGATATTGGGATAAAATTTGGATGAGTTTAAAAAAAAAAAAAAAAGGATATGAAATACCCACAAATTGTACGATACTTTACTTAGGAAATATGACATGAGATAATATACAAAAAGCAGATGGATATCTTGTCAAAATATTGTTATTTGCAAGTGAAAAAGCAATTACAAGATTATGGTACAAAACAGAACCTGGGACCCAGGAGCAGTGGCTGTGAACTGAGGAGGAGATATATGTACACCGACTGAGACTACAAGACACACAGTTCAATGAAAAAATGGGAAAAGTGGACTAAATGTAAAATGCAAGAAGATGACACCAACTGCGATAGCAAATAACAGAGATGAACATTTCTTTTGTGATTATATGTCTTGAATTTACCCTAAAACTGAAGCTGTGTGGAGAAATTGTTAATAAAAAACCCCCAAAAAGAATCAATTCAGTATCTTTTCCAGTTTGTGGCTTTTTATGCAGAGCTAAGCTAACTGCTGGGCAGTTTTGAAACTATTACACAAGAAACAGTGGTATCAAATTTCCAAGCTTTCCAAGCTGGACGCACACTTGAGTTGTGCATCGTGGGTCTGCACAACAGGCCTGAAACAGCACTTTGGGGGATGTGGAGCGGCGCCCCCGAGGAACCAGAGCTGCTGACAAACCCGCGTGATGGAGGGGCTGACTGGGAAGAGTCCGTCCCGAGAATGCGCTCCTCGGTCTGGATCCCCCTCTGTCCCTGAGGCACATGTCATCTGATACGAAGGAATGATGGGTTATTTGCTGTCGTATTTCTCTAGCAGGTAGTCAACGCTCTGGTTTTGGATGACAGTCAGATGGTCCTCTTTGGTTTGGGGATGATGAGTGATGGGTGGGGAGGATGGAAGCTGCTGACTTTGGCGATCTCACGCATTGAGCATAAATTCCACAGACGAACCCCACCAGCTTCTCCTTTAGGTTCATATCAGTGGGTTTTAGTGGAATGTCTCAATAATCACTCTTGTGTGTAGTTTTGTTATGAGACTCGAGGTCTCACGAGGACAACGTTTTAATCTAGAACACATCCGAAACATTGAAAGATTTAGATACTTACATGATATTTGGTAAAAGTTCATTGTATAAGTTTTGTTTATGGGCTGTATGATAAATCGTGGGTGGAGCCATCTAGAGGTCACACGGTTTATGGGCTGCTGTTTTGGAGCCTCGACTTTAGCGTCACATCCGTCGCCTTTTTGTGTTTTTGCAACTCGAGGTGACCGTGTTTGGACAAGAGGGTCACAAAAGTGCCTTTCTGTCACTTTAAAGTTAGAAGCCCGGTGTGGTAAAGCAAATTTGAATGATCTATTTCATTCAAAATGTGTCAGTAATCTATATATTTCTGTACTAAAGACTCAAAACTAGTAATTAGGCCCATGAAAGAATTTAGGAAACGGTTTACTTTGTTTACATCAGGCCACCGCCGATGAAAATCACATTTTTGACCCTGTTAACATGCCAATGTGGTGTTTTTTTAATGTCCACGTCATGTTTTTTTTTATGCAATCCATTGATTTCAGCTTCCAAAGAAGTGACTTCTGGCCTCCTGGGTCTTCTACCTAAGCAACCAATCCTGACGACCTTTGGGGGCGGTACTTAACTAGGTAGAAACAAGCTTACCATTCAGACGAACCAACTTGTAGGCGACCTTGTACAAGTGGCTCCTCTTCTTCCAGGGAATCCGTGTCTGCTTCAAACTGCTATGGCTGAATTACTCCTGCGTTAGAACTTGACACTGTGCAGTGTAGCATAGGCTAGTTTAGAAATTAAAGAAGGCAGAGCCGGTGAGGAGACAGGGCGGGGCTGAAGTGGCACATTCATAGATCCTCAAAACAGGACGAGGCAGAGGTGCAGAATTACACCCAAGAGATTTTAAGGCCATATAAGACAAAATCAAAATGTGTAATTTTACAAACAGAAATGTGTTTTAAACAATGGCTGCTGGCAATAAATGGTTTTTCCAAGCCTGAAACACGAGCATCAGTTTTGGCTATTATGTCTAGCAACTCAGCAACCCATGCTAACATGCTAAACTAAGATGTTAAAGTCCAGTTTGAGTGTTTTTTGGGATGTCGCGAATTTTCCAGACCTTTACTTCGCTGCGGTCTTCACTTCCTTATCCGTGTGTTTGTGTCTTCAGTGTGACTGAAAGCGTTGACACAGGTTTGGAGACATACTGCGCATTTTTCTCCCTCCCCGCCACCCGAAGCACACAGCGCACTGCGGAGGCTGCGGTCGACGCCGGGTTCCATGTCAGGCCATGACTCACTCCAGAGTCACATTCAGCCTGCTCAACATCACCTACGACGTCATGCGATCTGGCTGCGATGTCGCGGCACATTCCCTGCGTGGAACGTGAGGGCACGTGAGTCATGAGGCATGAATGTACGCCACTTTACAGCAGATCTCGGCTGCACTTCACTTGCTCTCACTGTCAGGAAATAACCTTGAAATAACTGACCGAGGCAAAACTAACTGAGCTGTTTGGGGCCACGGTGGATTCCTGAAGTTAGAGGGAAAGGGTCAGTTGGCCCAAAATTCACAAATACTTCATTATTTTGACTTTGACTTGACTTTTCTTGGATATCGTGGCGGTTCGGTGCTGTGCCAAAGCCGAGTCTGACTCATGGGAAACTGCTGATATTTAAGACCCACTTACATCAGAGAATCTGACAAACATAAAATCATGACTTTTCATCAGAGAAGCTGCTCTCAAAGGGAAATTAACAAACAAACTGGATAGTCAAGATGTGGTTTACAAGCTGTTACAAAGAAATCTAAAGAATCAGGAGAGGTTGAGGGCAAAAAAAGAGAAAATCTGATGACATCTGATGGTAGAAATAATTAAGTGGGCATCAGAAATACCTTTGTGAACATTATTAATTTATATGTGGACTCTTTTTACATCTGTATAGAAAAAGTAATGTTTTTGCAGGCGTTGAAAAATATTCATCCAAAAAATGCATTTGTGAATTTTGAGACTGATGAGACTCCATAAAACTGAGCACCTCGCAGCAAAACAATCTAGATGAATTAAAGGCACCACAGGTAGGAGGAATACTTATGTTGTTGTTGATTTTGGGGTGAATCATTCCTTTAATGGGCTCAGTTTTATGTTTTTTTGGTTCCAGATTTGCACAGGAAATTAGAAAAACTGTATTTTGGAACATGGAAATAATTCATTGATGGTTGCTGAGCGGCTCTCGGCTGCTTGTCGTCAGTCTGTCTGAGATAACAGCAGTGTGATGACTCCCTCCAAATAAAGGGAGGTGCTGCAGACATTTCCAGGCCGCTGACCCTTTTCTGGAGCCGCAGCTCTTCTAATCATCGCTGTTGATCATTTTCTGCAACATTGAGGCCAAAAAACAGAAAACAGATGTAAAACAGAATGTCATTTAAATTGAAAAAAGCTTTTTGTTGACTTGTTTTTTTTACTTTAGATACATTTGATTTTTATTTAAAGTTTGAAATTTGAGTTTTTCATTGACAATTTTTATTTTTTTAAATGAATAAAAACTCTTGGCTCCATTCCTGCAACTCACATGTCCGGAACCTTCAGGACAGACACTGAAGACTCCGCAGGGTCTCTGGGAGGTTTAAACCCCCTTCCTCTGTGGCCAGTCTGCATGAGTGTGTCGTTTAATGACTTCAACAGCCTCCGCCGGTGGGACCCAGCTGAGCTCGGGTCCCCGGCCCCTCGCAGGGTGAGCGGGATGACGTGAAACCATAAAATTCTCCCCATCCTTCCTCCTCCTCCTGGGACTGAGCAAGACTCTTTCATCCCGGCAAAAAACAAGGTCAGAAATGTTCCAGGAAGAGTCATGGGAAACGCTCAAACACGGGGACAGCACCACATCTGGGTCGTGATGATGAGGAGCAGCCGAGCATCATTTTTACACGAGGACGCTAAAGATGAGCAAAGGCAGGAAGTGACAGCGACGTCTCACTCCTGCACGCTTTCTGAGGGGAAACCTCGGGCCTCCAGTGTGGCTGTGCACATATTCTCACATTAGATCTTGTCATTTCCTCCCGTTTGTTCTGCAGAAATGACACATCCGCTTCAAGGTCAAAAATGAGCTCTTCCTTTATTTAATATCTGATTTTTTCTAATAATACGGGACACTTAGAGGCCCTTAATAATACACCCAGAGGCTTAAAAGTCAGAGCAGCTACAGGGTTGCATGTATAGTATAAATGTAAACCGTGGGGACGCAGCCTGGTACGGCCTCTGTACAAACACGATGAGAGCGGACCAGTGCAGAGGCTCTGAACTGTAAATGTTTATGAGCATTATGTAAGTAAGAAGGGAGGACTGAGCAGGACTGCCCTCGGACAACCTTCTCTGGGACGCGCAGTATGAAATTTCAAAGGATTTTTTTATTTTTCCCAGGACATTTTTAGAATATACCATGGTTTTCATTAAGTGTCCCCAAAAATAACATCATAGAAAAGTTGCAGGAACTTGATGTTTATATTGTCAATATGACAATTAAAGGTGAATTCTGTTGTTTTCCAACCTAAGTCCTGTTTCCCTTTGAATGTCTGAGTTTGGTTGCTGAAGGGGCACTATTTTATACAAACAAATTAAAACTGGAATAAATCTACTATCTTCCTTCAATCTGCACCTGATCTCTCTCTCTGTATTACGGTGTGTAATCTAGTAGTCGTATTTAAATGTGCTGAAACAGTTGAGGAGCCCCTGAAAATGGAGATGCTCTGCATAAAATGGCTGTAACTGTCATATTTGTTTGAAACTTCTTTAATTAAAGCTGAAAGTCTGCACTTTGATCCCATCACATCTCTTCTATGTTTTTCTTTTTCTGTTTTTGTTTTTTTGTATTTATTTGTGTCCCTTTAAGGAAATTTCATATTTTTGATGATCCCCTCCATTTTTTCCCCACATCAGCATGTGCAATGAGTTGTGTGACATACGTTATATTAATTTAATTTATTTACAGCTACATAGAGTTTTGTTTGTTGTTTATCACATTAATCCGTTGGCCCCTCCCCCCTTTTGAATTTAATGAATTACCGGGCTTCCTAAAAGCTTTGGTCACGTTTAGTCTCTTATGCTAATTAGCAAATGAACACTTACATGCAAAACAAACATGGTGACCCAAACACATATGTCAGCGTCGTCATTGTTGCCATGTTAGCATCTGACTTGATGACCAGTTAACTCTTGACGTCACATTTCAAAGGACCAGCATGTAGACCTAAAGATTATCTATCTGCAAACATATAATGTAATCTTTGCAACCGTGTAAAAGTTAGTGTGTAATTTAATCAAAATAATCAGTTTATAGTTACATGGGAGTGGGTCTCCCTTCCTCTGAGAGCGCCATCTTACTACGGTAGACAAGTACTGAGATTCATGTTTGTATATGGTGGCAAAGAAGGAGGACAAACAGGATTTTGTCAGCAAGTCTGCTGGAAGTTTGTCCCAAGTTAGTTAACCTACGTTACTCTAAACAAATGGACTCCGTAAAGTGGGAGGGGGGGCGGCGAGTGCGTGCATTCTACTACCTCACCACTAGATGCTGCTAGTTTAGACACACGACCTGTAACCGAGTGTGGACCCCTAAGTGTCGGTTCAGGATGTTTGAAGAATCGAGTTTTTCTCTGATGGTGGCACAGTCGGTTGGGAATTATCCCCATTTTCGCTCTCATAAAAGCCCCAATTTGTGACCTTAAGCTGACTTTATCTAAGAGGCCCTCTGTAAAAAATGTGGCCCACCGTTGGTTTGTAAGCTAACAGCTATCAGCTACAGTGTTTGTTTCTGTGCAAAGCGGAGACAAACGTGCAACTCTTTGTTTTATGACATTTTTATTGCATGTATGCATGTAAAGATGGTTTTGACCTTTAAAGAAAGCAAAACATGCCTTGCCAACAGTTCTTACTAGGCAAATAAGTTTAATTTTGACGAACAGTGGGAGGCATATTGGGAGTTTTTCAATCAAGGAAATGTGTCTCCCAAGCATAATGCAGTCATGTTAGATTTAGTGTTGTTACCACCTGCATGAATAAAAGGTTTAATTTAAGTGTATACATTTGTTTACATGTATCTTCTGTACTGTGTATTTACTTTTACAGCCAAACATCTAAAATAAAGAAAATTCGTACACATGCGTCATTCCTGCAAACTTTATACATACATTTCAATGTGCTAAAAGCTGATGGGAAACACTGAGCTGTGCATCAGCGCCGCGCTGTGAGTGTGGCTGCAGCGTTCATGTTGTTGTCCTTCAGCGAGCTCGTCGGCCGTCAGTCGTCGTTGTTGCAGTCTGTGCACAGAATCTGGCCGCGGTCGGGGAAGAAGCCGGAGCCCACCAGCGACACGGAGCAGCGAGAGCACTTGAAGCACGGCTGGTGCCACTGTCGGTCCTCGAAGGAGACGTACTTCCCGTCTCCGAACCCTGTGAGACACGTGAGCAACTCATGATAAGTGAGCTTATAGCCTTGGAGGAAATGATGTGAACTGAAGAGAAGATCAGCAGCTGACAGAAACCCTACAAGAAACTGACAAAGCTTCTGACGTGATAATCCTGCCCAAAAAAACAGGCACTGGCTTCAGGATTTGGGTCGCTAAAGGCCAACTTTTATGTCTTTTAATCAGTTGGTTTAGAAATATGGAGTCAGATCAGTCTCAAAATTCACAAATGCATTTTGGGATTTATTTGTAAATGAATCTCAGACATAAATATTTCTCTTCTTAAATATATATAATGGAAATCCAAAACCATAAGTATTTTAAATAATCAGCAATTTTTATCAAAAATGTTGTGACATATCATGACTTTTATACACAAACATGCATTTTTTATGTTGGTTTTTTAGATTAATCTGATGCCTCGATCCACAAATGCACTTTTTGTTTTTAATTCCACGACTCCATATTTCTTAACCAAGTGATTAAAAGACAAAGTTGTTCCGTCAAATAATTCACGCAGGTTAGAAATGCCTTCAGTGACCCAAATCTTAAAGCCAGTGCCTGTTTTATGGGGCGAGATTGTACTTTGACACTGATCTAACTCCATTTAGAAATACCAAATTCCAAAACATGATTGTTTTCCATTATTTTCCATTCATACTTATGTCCACGACACTTGTGGTCCCCCATGCTAAACCCCCCTCTCAACATCATAATGTTTCTGTACTCTGTGACTGGTGGTGTAATTTGTTATTTTTGCTATCTTGGTGAAAACTAATTCAATTTGCTTTGCTATCTAAAGTTGCTGTAATCAATGTTTCCATAATGTGAATAATGTATGAAAAGACAAGAGGCTGATATGAAAGATAAAATTGTCTGCAGCAACCCTCCACTTCTGTAGTTTTTTAGTTGTTTTTTTTTAACCATCCAGTCCACAGCGCCACTGTTTTTGCTTCACCCTAAGTGCCCTCATGGTGTCGTATTAAAAGCAGCAGTTATCTGTTTACAATAAAATGGTCTAAAAAATCACAACCGCCTGTGAGCAGGTGGAAAATGTGCAGCATTTAGCGGCCAAAGAGCCTGTAAGTTCCCTCAGGAGCTTCTGGAGACCAAAACGGAGCTAAAAAGTGAGCAAATATCGACATGGGGCAGACTCGTCAGGTTGACACAAGCAAAAATCTACAAATTCTGGATGTGTAAATAAGCAACTGTTTACATCTTATCAGCACAAAAGTCCAAAGTCAGGAGACAAATTTGTCTCAAAGTTATGAAGTGAAATCATGGGCGTGGCAGGTCAGCATGTTCCTAACCAATCAGCTTATTTTTGTTCAGCAGTTACGTCTCTGCGTCACAGTTTTGGCTACCCTGTTCATGAGGGAGACAATTTGATGTGCATGACTCAGTTTTAACTCCTGACAGAACATTAAAACCGGGAGAGGGGGAGCTACCGGCTGGTCCCGTGCACGACACTGACCCGTGATGGCCGTGTTGCAGCCGGCGCACTTCTTGGCGTACAGGCTGCTGAAACACTTGACGCAGTAGGGGCTCTCGCCCTGCGAGGTGAAGGGTTGGCCGGCCAGCGGGGCTTTGCAGCCCGTGCAGAGGAAGCACTCTCTGTGCCACACCTCGTCCTTGTAGGTCACCCCTCCTTTGGTCAGAGCCTGAGACGCAAAAACACAGCACGAGTTACGATTTAGTTAGTCTGTGACATCTCTGGGTTCCTGTACATAAAGTCTGAATTAAAGTGGCACCACTCATGTTTATTACTGAGTGGATTTTATCCTATGAACTCCTTATTTAAAGTGTCTAAATTACATCAACAACCATATAATACATTATGCATCTGAACACTATTATTATTATCATCATTAACATTGTCATACCTAATATTATTATTATTATTACTACATTTCATCATATAAATATATTATCTATATTTATTTTATATTATGTTCTTCAATATAATTGTTCATTTCACTTGTCACAGCATTGATACTGTGCCTTTGTGCATTATTTGTTCTATATGATCCACTTTATTTTTACTTTTTTTATTCTTGTTATCTATTGTTATTCCCCTCTCCTTATTCGGTTCTTTCCCGAGCTGCCGTGGCACCAGAATTTCCCCTCTGGGCATCAATAAAATGTTATCTTATCTACTAGATAAGGCCAATATTACCTGGCCTGAAAGCCAGATATTTAAAAATAATGATAATGTCTAATTTATGATGTCTATTGGTCGTATACAATGTCTAGTAAGGAAAATAGGTGAATTTTTCCTTTTCCAACATTTCAACAACACACACATTCGTGTTCAGATAATGAGACTCGGCGTCATTGGATACTAATATTAGCATATATGGTCCAAAATGAACTGGAACTATTACATATTTAACTGTGAATGGTAGGTAGTGTGTTTGAGATCAAGACCCTCTGACCAATCGCTGCTCGGTGACGGTTTAAAGACCTTTTGGTACCTCCTCGGCTCGCTCGGAACCTGGACCGAGGCGGAGCTAAAAATCCTAACAGCTCAGGTGTTAAACTTTTCCACAGTTTTAGCAGTTTTTTCACACCGAGTGACCTTGACCTAAAAATCATTTAGTTGCATTGGCGGAGGTTTGCACTCTCTGAGTGCTTTCTTTGTAGTTTCCATAATGCTTGTGGCCACATCGTACAGCTTATCTAACAGACGGCCAGACGGCATGCTGTGTGGTGCCCGCTTCACCTTTTTGCAGTGGCTGCACTGAGGAGCGAACCTGCTCTCATAGCACGGCACACAGTAGTAGTTGTTCTTGTCGGGGATGAAGGCCTCGGAACCGATGGGCTTCTCGCAGCCGTGACACGCAAAGCAGTCCTCGTGCCAGACGGAGCCGTCGTACTCGAACATCCGCGACCCTGGCAGAGAAGAAAAACGTGGACAGGAGGAAGCAGATGTTACCTGCCGGTGCATTTTCAAACCTGCTCGTCCCTCCGGGCTGTTTGATTTCTGCTTTACTGTAACTTTACGCTGGAGTGAAATCTGATCCCTGACACGAGAAGTGATGGCTAAACCCGCACTTACTCCTCTCAATCCTGCGCTGCCAATTACATTAGTGCACCACGCATCCAAACAACCCGACCGGCTGAACCAAAGCAGCTGGAATACAACTTCACAGCACCAAAATGTAGCTTCTTATTTATTTTGACAGGTTCAACTATTTCATAAGTGGCTGTTTGTCCACTTGTGTACACGAGTACATGAGCAGTGTTTCAGTGTTTCACTGGCCTTGTTTTACGACTTTTAGGGCCGGCGTTTTGAGCTTGAACTTGGCTGCACTTTGAAGAAAAAGCAGCAGCTTTTAAAAGGCATTCCAGGCTGAGCAGAAACTGAAGAAAATGACTGGTGGGCTTTGAAAAGACCCGGTGAGTTATGATAACCAGCAGCGCCCAGAGCTGAAAAACCCCGCGGGGAAATATTCTGGGCAGAGCAAGGAAGCAATCATTCCATCACATCTCAGATCTCAGACCCCAGATAATGACAGCTCGTTAGCCTCCTTATCCTCGCAAAGATAGGGTGTGAACTTTTCTGTTTGAGTGAATACCAGGCAATCAGCGTGCAGGAGCTCAGGGAACTTGGTGTCGGGGAGGTAAAACACAGCCATTCTTTGCTGTCACTACCTGGCATGAGTATCTTGTCGCAGGCCGAGCACTTGGAGGAAAACTCGTTGCAGTAGCAGTCGCTGCACACCAGCGCGTCGCCCTGGCTGGTGAAGGGCTGGTCTGCCAGAGAGCGGTCGCAGCGGAAACAGCGAAAACAGTGTGCGTGGTAATACCTGTCCTCATAGAAGAGCTCCTGCAGGAAGAGGAGAGGGAGGGTCAGCGTGAGCGCTTCAAGTTTGTACAACCAGTCGAGATTTAAAGTGTTTCAGAGTTAAAAACTAGTCAACTTGGTCGATGCAAGGCTAAATCCTCCAAAAACCCTGATGTAGACACAAAAAAAGCAGTCAGCAATGACGGCAACGCAGCAGAATGAACACACAGTAAAGGGAGATATGGGTAATTTTAACAAAAAAACGCCACCTAGTGGCCAATCTTGATGTGAGAGAATGCTGAAAATCAGTTCCAGATCTCATTGATATTTAATAGTGTACAAAATGCAGATCCACCCTAGTATAGATTTTCGCAAAAGATCTTTGGAGACGGCGTACACAGCAGCATAGCTGATGATTGCGTAAATATCTCCAATTTCATGAGATACAATGAGACAAATTAGGTAAGAGACATCCAATAATAAACCTAAACTCACAAGAAGGCATTAACAGAAATCAGTGCAAAAACAATCTAAGGTTCAAACGAGTGTAATCACACACATCTGGTGAACAGGAAGAATCAATAAAGAACCAATCAGAGTCCAGAAACAGCCAGATAAAAGATTTCAAAAAATGAATTGGGATTATTCTAAAATGGAAACCCGACGATGTATAATGATACTGACACTGAAGAGAGAGAGAGAGACTGTTTTCTGAAAGAGGAAGTAGCACAAACCTCTTCTGAATAGAAACCTACACCCATAAGTAAGAAAAACACGCCCCGGCTGAACCGGTTTTTGATGCCGCTGAATTTGTTTGTCTCGTCAGACCAGTAACTTATAGTGAATAAAACCTGTTGTTTATTTTATGTAATCCTGCTGCCACAATTACTCATCAAATGTGTGTAAATCCGCACGTTAAAATAGTCCCCACATAAATTTCTAACTCAAGTCTCTTGCAGTGGTGTCCAGCTGTTTGAGGATGTAATAAAAACCAATGTGTGTGTTCAAGTAACATTTTTACTGATTTATGTCTACGGTAGGAACCAATGAATATACAAAAATGTCTTCAGCAGTGAATCATAGGTCAGAGGTCATGGGCGGCCACATGAGTCAAGTCCCCGCACATAAGAGTTCTGGATGTTTTGACAAGTCCGCGCCTGAGGGTGATTTTTTTTTGTACATTCCCTTTTATTTTTTTCCATCCATATTTTCTTAAAAATCAGAATAACACCCGACAGTGATTTTTCTATTGAAGCAGCTGTTTGTGTTCCAGTTCACCTGCAGTTCATGTGAGCTCTGTGATAAATGGCCCCATTGAAGGGTGGGTGAAAAGCACATTTTTCTGAGGCGTTTCACAGTAAAACAACTAAAAAATGGAGGGACGGGGAAGCATGACTGATGAACGCTGTTATGTGTCGTGCGGAGGAGGGACGGCCAAAGCCAGCAGGGCAGCAATTTACAGCCGGTCCCTCGTGGGGAGTCCATAATTCACGGGACCCCGATAGCCTTGCGGCGTCTGTGGGCGTTTCCCTCAGGACGGCGGTCAGTTTGGTGTCCTCCGAGGGGAGTTATGTTTCCCAGGAAAGCCCTCTGGTTTGTAAAAAGCTGTAAAAATGGATGGCGATGCGTCGAAACACGTACAGTCTAAGTGGTGGGAGAAGCACTCAGATCATGTAAGTCAGTAAAAGGTGAAATAATAAAACGATTGACTTAACCGGGTGAACAGGAGGGAGCAGTATGTATTAGATCTTGGGAAGGGACAGAGGTCTCTGGGGGGAGATTAGGAGGAGGACCTTAAGGAGCTTGGATTTCGGTGACACTTGGTGGGTGGGTGAAGGGATGGGAAATGGGCCAAGAATGGGCCTTTGTGGATGTATGAATTCCGCTGAGCGCCATTCTGATTATACCATAAATGTACTTTGTTACTGTGTCACGCTCACCTTGGCATTATGACCAATGACTTCTTTACATTCCTGGCAGGTGTTGGCATACAGCCGGTCGTAGCAGGGGATGCAATGAGGGTTGCCTTCCACCTGGATGTACTGTCCGCACAGGGACTGGTCGCAGTTCTTGCAGTTGAACCGGTCACTCATGACGTCTCACTCTTCCTGGCCTCCTGCAGAACGGAGATTTCACAGGAACAATTTAGCACTGGCTATCAGCAAGAAAGCTAGGGCAGGAAGAGGAGGCAGAGCAGGGAGATTATTGAGACGGAAAGAGAGACAGCAGACAAGCTGAGGAAACAGAAGCCAGCAGGAGAGGCAAAAA
Source organism: Mola mola (assembly GCA_001698575.1). NCBI lineage: Eukaryota > Metazoa > Chordata > Actinopteri > Tetraodontiformes > Molidae > Mola > Mola mola. The sequence goes on along the minus strand of KV751318.1, from coordinate 3,083,265 downwards.
CAAATGGGACAGGCGCAGTGGTAAACTGGTCTGAGGTTGACTGATGTCGTCGCCGGTGTTTTTGAGGAGGGTGCCAAGTACCCCAGGCTCAAGGGTTATTCCTGGACAGTTGGAACAGGAAGTATGCCATCAGAGGGATGGAGAGAGTAGGAGGGAGTCTGATAAGGTCTGTGTAGGTTAAAACAACCTTGAATTGACTTCACTTTGTGAGTGAGCGAGCCAGCAGCAGAATTTTCAATCTTCTGGGGTTTATTTAACTTTTCTGATGGTGCAGCAGCTAATGAAAGCAAACAGTCTTGAAAGCAAGTTCCTGCAGCCGAAAAAGCAAAGGAAGATTTTGCTTTGTTTTAAGCATCAAAAGACTGTTTGGGTGATGAGATTTTAGATTTTCGGAGATATGTAGAGAGAGAGAGATGACCAGAATTTGTGAAGGGTCTTGGTGAGGGATTTTAAATCCATCACATGGGACTGATCTTAATTTACTTTCAGAACCGGAGATGTAAAGATCGACATATTGGTGTAACAATAGATGATGTGACCAAGAAGGAGCAGGTCGAGCATGAACAGGAGAGGACCAAACACTGAACCCTGGGGGACGCCTCGAGACGGTGGACTGATGTGGTTATCGTTGCCAAAAAAACTGCTGCCGGTGCGTGAGATCCAATGTAAGCCAGGAGGAGGCAGTAACTGGGAGGACTTGAGAAAGGAGAGAGGATTGTTCTCTTGGGGGGAGTTTGGAAGAAGAGGTTGGTGACTTGAAAACAAAGTAATTTATAATCCTAATTAGATTAACCTTCAACATGCAGGAAGTGGAGATGGTTAACTGAAACACATTACGCTGCTGCTAACGGTTAAATATTGCCATAAAGTTCCACATTCAGAGAGCTTTTTGTGCCGGCAACCAGAGGGCCGAACGGCCAACAACTCAGGAGTTATTGCTGACTTTTTCAGAGCAGTAATGATGTAACTGCTTCTCCTGTTTCCCCATTAATCACTGATACAAGTCTCCCCCTCCCCCCAACCCTCTTTAAAAACCCCTGATGGCGGTTTGGCAATGAGAAAGAACAACTAAACAGTTTAATTTGTTGTGATCTGATGTGAAACAGAGTTCTCTTGCTCCCTGGGCAATTTTTAATCTGTGTTTGGCTTGTGTTTCATGGGCCAGGCCACTTGTAGATCCACTTTATTCCTTTTGTTCACAGCTCTCTCTCTCAGAGGCACAACTTTCTTTTGGTATAAGAGACGTGTAATGATGTCAAGATGTTTTATTGCTAAAGCCTTGTTTTCGGCCCAAGTCATGATTGCAATCTTGACAGTTTCCTGCATTATAAGGTCGACGTGAATGTTTCATGTGTTACTTATGACTCATATGACTTCACTCAAGAATTCTCATCTCATTTCATCGCAATAAAAGTGTGTTCATGAATGACTATAAATGAGAAATAGAACATCTCATGACAAGGTTTTTATCATGTCAGCAGAATTTCTGCTAAAAACATCTTAAATTAACCACGGTTTCTCATAAAAAAATAAAAACTTTTCATCTTTTTAAACTCAGTTGCCTGGTTACGGAGCTTTTTATGCTTCGCTCGCTCGACCGCATGACGGCCACGACTTTATCATCTCTCATCACCTCCAGCGTGAAGATAAACATTCAGCGTTATGCTCATGGTTGAACCAACAAGTTCTAGGATAAATGTGACTGAAAGGAGATACTGTTGCTTGTTTCGGTTCAGAAAGCCACAGAGAGACTCAGTGAGCAGGGTTTTATCGTAATTTGTAGGTTGAAGAATGTTGAGTCGATGAATATAGGTTGTCATAATATATTACAAGCCTCGTCTGTCGTAGCTAGTCATGAGCGTCCATATGACATCTATAATGTTCCAGGTTTGGTGTATCATGTGCTTGGTCCCTGATAATAATAATAATATCTAATGCATAATGCATTATAGATGTAGTCTTTGTTGTGTTTATTGTTAATTTTTACAACTGTACAAAATGCCATGTGAGCAGAGTTATATTTCAGAGTAAAGTAATGCTAATGAAAAATTAGTTGTTCAACCTTTTGAAAATAAGTTTACACCTAAATGTACTTGGACGTGCAGACAGCTTTGATAGCTTGACGGCGCAGAGGAAGGAGGTGGCCGGAAATGTTGGAACACCATCCTGTTATTATGACTGAACACATGTGAGGCATTAGCAGCTTACGTGAGCCCGCGTTCTGAGGCGGCAAAGGGAAGATGTGTGGGAGGATAAAACACCCGCCTGTGGAACGAGATTAAGCTACAGTGTGGATGAAGATGATGCATGTACGTTCAGGATCACGGCGCCAAAGGGGAGGCAGTAGTTTATAATTTGGCCCATCTATTTTGGGTAAAGCGTTGCGTATTTCTAAAATGTCAGAGAAGACGAGTTGGACTCAACAAAGTGCAGCTGAGAGAATGTGCGGCCCTGAAACCTCCAGGAGGGACAGTGGCATGAGCGCCTCTCCAAGACCGTGAGACGACCCAGAGGCATTTGCACACTGACGACATCCTCTTAATTTGGTGTTTTGCCATGAAGCATGAAATAATTAAACAAAGCTGGCCCTCAAAGCTGTATTTCACAGGTACTGCACTTCAAGCACGGCTAATCTTGAAAGAGGGGTTTACATTCCTCTTCTGACGGCTATCAAACATTTTGTTTCTTATAACCAACGATGCAGCAATCTCAGATAAACACAAGAGGGACAAACACAGTCTGGTCTTAGTCACGTCCCAAAGCCGATGCCAGGAGCAGCGACTCCTTCTCTTCGGCAGCTCGCTCAGACTTCTTCTCCCCACGCCATGTTAGTACAAAACTTAGGACATGCCTCACGCTGGACAGATAACGGCGATGCTTCCTCTTCGGGGGCATCAAGCTAGGTCAACAAAACAAGGAGGAAACGCAAAATGAGAGCAGACATCACATCCTATGTCTGCTTTCTCTCGGATCGCTGTCTGGATTGGGGAATTCAGCCCAACTTCCCTCCTAAAGGGCCAAAAGAATTTAAGGTTTCTATTCTCGTTCATCCAAGTGGAGGATCAACGCAGCGGGAGAACAATGGATTTCCTTCCAGACATAGTCTCCCTCTTAAGAGCTTTATGATTGTCTTCCTGAGCCACAACATCTGCGGACACATTCTGGGCGCTCCAGCTGTTGCTTCTCAACAAATTCTCTTTGAGGCCTCCGACAGAGGATTCTCATGGGACCGGCGGCAAAACACAACCGGGTCCAATTAAAATCCATCATTGTTCAATTTAATATGTCGGGGTTCCTATGGGACAGGCCATTCTAACTCTATGGTCGGATGCAATAGGAAAAAACTTGTCATTCTCTCACTGCACAAACAGTCGAGTCAGAAACTGAGGCCAGGAGGTGCTAATCTTAGTTTAGCATGAAGAATGAAAGCAGGAGAAAACTTCTAGCGTAGCTAAAAATGCCTGAATGTAAGTCTAATTATTAAAATGTTATCCGCTGTGTTTAATCCATATACCAACAGATAGCAATAATAATTGGGAGTTTTTCAAACCCGCTAAGTACTTTTTTAGATATTTTTGTGTGCGTGTTGCCTTTTGTGATCTTGACCTTTGACCTTTCAAGGTCAAACTTATTTCAGGATTTAGTTATGACACATATGTGGTGTATTTTAGAAGCAAATTGGCTGAGTTTTGGCTGAAATAGGATCGTTACAAAGTTCGGCCGATTTTAACAAATTTTCTTTCCTGATCTTGACCTTTGACCTCAAAAGCCGAAAAATTAAATTCTTACAACTGCCCGAGGGAATTCACAGAAAGAAATCAGGGTGATTTGTCTAGAATTGTGGACTGTAAACCTCCTGATAGACAAACAAAAAAACAAACCTTTATGCTAAGCTAGGCTAATTGCTCCGTGACATGGCTACGCACGCAGACAAATTAGCAATTAGTGGTCATCAAGTTATCAAGCGATAAAATGTGGAACTCCATGTAGACCCAATAAACAGTGACCAAAGGAAGCAACGTCCTTATCACCTGTTGAGAATTTCAAGAGGTTTTTGGGTTTTTTTTAAACATCATGCAATTTTGAGAATTGGTGAATTTGGAGTAACTTCAACTTTTTGTGAATTTCCTTGTAAACATTGCGTTTGTTTGACCCAATGATGTATGTGTTTATTAGCAGATGAAAGAAGTGTCCCGTGTTAATGCCAGCTGCCGGCGGCCTCGCTGACTCACACGCCGACAGCGACTCATCTGACTGTACAGGTGTCCTCTTGGATCGCACCCGGGAATATTCATCGCCCCTGTTCTCCCTCTCAGCGCCAGAAAATAAACCAAACAGTCATCCATCCGGTCCAAGTTCTCTCGGCCGCTCAAGCTATTTAAGACCACATTTCATCTTGATAAGTGTCCGCCGAATTCTTCACAGAAACACTGTCTGTCCCGGTGAAAGAGTTACAGTAGCCACTTGGCTCCGAGAGCTTTGCAGCAGCAGCCAAACGGCGACAGTCTCCCCGGATCAGCCACCGGGCTCCTGTCTCATGTCCCTTCATGGCTCGCTGTTGTTGTTTTACTCCTTGGCAACCGGACAGTTTGTTACGACCCAAGCCAGGAACTGTGCGAGGCGAGAGAGCCGCTGCTGGGTGTTAGTGTTTCTTTTCCCTGTGCAGGAATACGGACCTGAGCCTGAGGTTTACAAACCAGATGATTCCGTGATGAAAACCACCCTCACACGTAATAAAAATCTAGATGTGCAAATATGTAAGTAAGTGTTAAATCTGCCACCGCCACAAAATATGAAATCACGCGTTACAAAACAGCCTCAACAAGGCGATGTTGTAATGTTCCCTCCCTGCCACAAATGCCTGAATGTGAGCTGGTTGATTTTTCGGATTCTGTCAACAATTACTGATTTTTCCTGTAACACGAACGTATAATTTAAACAGAAAAGTCACATCAAAGTGCAGTTAACTACTCCATGGGTTGTCAAAAGACAAGACTAGGAAAACGTAACGAGACTTAAAAATGAAAATTATACATGGAAAAATGTCCTTTTGTTATTTCTCATAAAAAAAAAAAAAATACTGTCATTTTTCTTATTTTTCTTTATGAAACAAAAGAAACCCTTTTCACTTGTGAGTCAGGAAGGTTAGAAACTTCACAAACTGCCCATTTCTGTCTTAAAGTTGGGTTTGCAACGTCTGGGAACCGAGCATGAGACTCAATGGAAGCAACTCTTCTCCCCTCCCGGCCCCACCCCTACATTTACCTGCTCCGTAGCTCCGCCCACCCTTTCAGACAGTCGTTTTGACCTGTTGACAACCTCACTGAAATAACTGCGCAACCGTGCGAAAAGACCGTAAGACAAAGTCAGAGTACATAGTATCGGCACCATCTGCTGTTTAAAACGATGCCGTGGTCTTTTTGGTGTGTTCCGAACTGTAGGTATCGTCTGCTTTTCTTTACAGCCGGGTTGGGCAGTGACAGAGGTCACTCTCATTGGCTGTTGAAGTTTTTGGTTCAGACACATAGATTCGGCGTCGGAGGCGGAGCTCTGCGACAGTAGAGTTGCAAACTCCTAGTTTTACCGATTGACTGATTGGAAGGGCATTTAAAATAATGCAGCTTCTTTAGATTTTATAAATGGAATCAGACTAAATTGTCCGAATTCTGATTCAAAATGAGTTGTTTTGCAAAGATTGTGACACTCATTCACCATTTTATGGCTGCTCCTTTCACAATGTTAGCAAATGGGAAAAACTCTTATTGGGCCCCTGTGCAACACATGATGTAGTTTGACAGTTTGGTCTATGTCAGACTGGGTTTACATTATGGGGCTGTAGTTGAAAAACAATCTGCTAATGAATGGTGAGTTGCGTGTTCACATCTCGATCTGTGAGCGTGATCAGATTTGTAAATGCGTGACAGGATCTGTAAATACGTACCGATATTTGTAAACATATCCAGCAATCTGCAAATGTGTAAAAAAATATGTATCTACTAATCTGCAATTATATTTGCAAGGGTGCTCAGATTTGTGTATATGTAAAAAAATCTGTCAATGTGTACATAGATATTGATGGCAGTGTTTGGCTCCAAGAGCAGAAAATACCCACAAATCACTAGCCGCAACTCAGACGGCCTCTATATTGGCTGTCTTTTCACACCTCTGCAACACTTCTGCTGCATAAATGCCTGTTGCAATTCTCAAATGTGACTCATATTGCCGGTTGCATCTCTGCAGTTGTCTTGACCAAGTTGGCGCTGTCAGAAATTCCCAGCCTCTGACTCATTATACGCTGCCGAGAGACTTTTAATGATCCGGGTTTGCCCGTCGAAGTGACGCGACATAAGTAAGCAGGGCTGCCGGTGCGGTTTCACTCACAATTACTGCCTTCTCTTGACTATCCCGCTCAGCGCGTGGAAAGTTGACATTTAATTACCACCCTACTTTACTCTTTATTACCCATGAAAGGGATTAGGGCACCTCAATGGCCGCTGAAGCTCAGAACAGTCCTGATATTGTTTGACTCCTGGGTTGCATATCCCAGCTGTGAATGAGCTGAATGAGAATATCGGCTGTTGGAGAACAGGCTGAAACACAGAGGAGCCCCGCAGCACTCGAGGAAAGGTGACACCCGAATAATCGCAGCTATGAAGTGTTCGTGAAGAAAATAGACAAGACGAGAGAGGCAGATTCTCTCAGGGCTGTCAGATGACTGCCTCCTTTTCAGGCCGAGCACAAAGGCGCTCAATGTGGTGCTGATTCCTGCAGATCACGAGGCCAATTCCATCCGTACGCACACAAAACGAAGCAAACACATGCTGATTAAAGATCACGTTAGCATGAACAGCTTCATGTGCCTTTTGATTAGTGGGGATGCGACAAATAGCCACGGTTCTTGGGGGAAATTCCCACAGTGTCAAACAAAGGTCAGAATCGCAAACGTTTATTTAACAATGAGGCTGTGCTTCACTTCATGCGATCGTCTGTTCACCAAATTATCCTGACCAGTGTCATTTGATATTAGCGACATAAAAAACCCCAATACACTAAGGCGCCTACTGTATATGGTATGAAGTGCTTTACAGGTAGTGTGTTTGCAGATCACGTGATCTGTTTTAGCTCCATATGCACACATCAACAAAACCAGACATGGTGAATTTTGCCAAAAATCATCAGGATGTGATATTTTTTGCCGATTTTGTTGTGAAATGTTATTGTTATCTGTTATTTGATGGTTATGTGAAAAACTTGAAATTTAATTGTGCATCTGTTGGTTGGTCGATTTGTTCGTTTGTAGAAAGATTACACAAAAACTGTAGGACCGATTTCAATGAAATCTTCAGCCTACAGCTGATTAGATTTTGAAAACCAACAGTCTAAGACAAGGTAACTCAAAGGTCAAAAGGAGTGTTTTTTTCTGCCACAACTCCAGAACGAATTGCCATAGAGAGGTCCAACTGTTGTCCTTTTGTAGCTGACAACACTGGCTACATACAGCTGATTAACTTTTGGGCCTTGTAGGTCAAAATTCAAGGTGACTGATAGGTCAAAGTCATTTTTGGACATATTTCCTATAGAAAGAGGTTCAACTGGTGTCATTCTGCACCTAATCCCAGGGTCCATCACATAGTGAGAACCAGCTGGCTCTGCAGTTCATGCGTCCCCTGTCAGGTGGCGCCAACATGTGCTCATTTTCACACTAAAGAGTGCCCAAGACAAGTAATCATAGAGTCTCGTATAAACCATGAAATATGAGCTTACAGAAATAAAAAATTGACCTAGAAAAGTCAGCATTTATTGCTGGTGAGTAAACTGTATGTTCCAGGGAATTTAGCTGTATTGGCGGAGGTTTGCGATCTCCGAGTGCATTCTTCCCAGCTTAATTTAATTTCAAACATCTCTTGAGGGGAATCTGTGTCTTTTAATGGCTTTTAATGGCACCTAACCTGCAACACCCATTTAAAGACAGAGTCTAGTTCTGTCTATCGGCTGGCTGTTTGTTCACACAGCCAAACAATGTGGGCTACAGCTGCAGTTTCACCTCAGCTGAACTGACAGACAGATCCCCGTCAGACAACAAGCCAAGAATTCATCAGGCAGTGACCTGAAGCAGTCGTTCCCGGCTTGGAGGTCCGGTCAGAAAAGAAAAGAAGGACGTTTTTGTGACAGCACTATTTCCCAAATCAAGAGGTGACTTTCATGCTCCATTTGTTCCCCATACTTGTTCGATTCGATGTTTGCCTGCAGTCGAAACATGATACAGTTCATACCAGATCACGTCTTTCTTTCCACAAAAATCATAGAAAACGATTCGGTGATCACAGATTTGTGACAGAGGCTCAAACGATACCACGTTTGTGTTCCCAGTCCTTTACCATCTCAGTGTTAGCATGCTAACATTGTGAAGCAAGAAAGGAAGTCCAGGTCATTGAGGACTCAACCTCTGGGGACCGTGAGTGTGTGCGCAGAATTTTGAAACGCGTCCAACAGTTGAAATATCGTTTGCAAAAAAACAGTCAACTGACCAAATGACGTTACCAAGTCCAAAAATACATTTCAGATGTCTTAAATGTCAACTGTTGTCATAGAGTCTCAAACCCAGCAGCTGTCATCCAGAATCAACATGTGAGTAAAGATGTTTTACTATCGGCAGCGTGCGCTCGTCGGACGGCTCGAGACCTGGGTGTTAATGGGAACAAATATTTGTTCTCCTGGTGACCACCTGGCCTGCTGTCTCCTTTAACCTTTGTTTGATTTCAGCTTCCATCATTTCACGAGTCATCACTACCACAACTGAGAACAAAAAAGGCTCCGACTGACCAAACTCAGGTCAGTTCCGGAACCCCGACCGTCAAAGAAGGCATCCTGTATCTGTGCCTTCGGATAAAAAACTCAGATTATCAAATTAACTCTTGTTCAAGGCCCGTCTCTACCTCAGCACGTGACTTCACAGGATCCCATGTTGAGCGACTCGTGATCCTGGTTGCCATAGCGACGTATGATGCTCGCAGACAAAAGCCAGTGGCAAAATAAAGGAGAAACAACAGTCGTCAGTAATGTGCTAGTGTTAGAAATGCCCAGTGGCGACGGGTTGGGAAGGTGACGAGGGCCAAAAGTGTATATGCACCATTACGTACAATAGGTGAGTTAATCGCCTGTTCGCTCCAGCTTTAACCCGGCCGCAATGTTTCTTTTAAATATTTTCAGCAGAGAAATACTTCGAACACACCCTAAAACCTACCCACCCACAACCCTAAAAAGGCTTTTTTCAATGACAATTTTATACTAATTAAAAGAAAAAAAGATAAAGCTAGTTTTCCTATTGGTCGTTATAATTAGCTAATATAAACAGGAAAAATGCAAAATGTGACCTTTAAAGCTGTTGGCAGGTCGCACAGGAGAGACGGAAAATGGAAAAGAAGGTGATCATTTTATGACCCTGAGTCACCTGACGACCCTGGATCATCTCCAAAACTTCGCCCTGAAGCAGGAATCTCGGAGGAACGCGACCGTGGTCGAAGATGTGCCCGAATCACATGGCACACAAAAAAAAAAAAAAGGACGCAAAAGAGTATTTTTCTAACGCCCTCTGTTTTCTAAGGGAATTCCTCCTGTGTGAAACGACAAAATAATGCCCCTCTGTCAGAGCGGACCTGTTTCACCGAATGTTCCTATTTCATCCCAA
>KV751318.1:3047557-3064439 GCA_001698575.1 Mola mola | reverse complement strand
TGAGAGCCATATAAGCGTTATTGTCCTGGTTTAATGTTTCGTATCTGCTCATCCTAGAGGAATCGAGATCCCTCCTCTGTTACTCCAATGTATCCCTGTTAAAGGGCGTCCTGTGTAGCTTTTCATTTAGCTCAATCAGTGTTAAAATGATAGCATGTCATGTGCTATTACAGACTTTTTCTCAACCAATTTTTAGGAAATCTGCATAACAATATAAAATTACTAGAAGAGTTCATCCATGTTAAAGTCCTGTCAATCTCTATTTTTGAGTTTAGTATGGATGATGTTTAGATAAAAACATCCCCATAATTTAACATCAGATGATATTTTCAGAACTATTTGTCAAATTGCTCTTAGTTTGATGAAACAAACCACAATATTCAATTTTTTAAGATTAGGGTATATTAAATATGAGAAACACTGCTCAGCACAAGGCAATAACATTCAAGTGCAACGAACTATAACCTCCAATATCATCATGAAACTGAACATAACTTTTAGAAAAGTGAGATTTGGGGCAGGATAACAGGTTGTGTTAGCTTATAAATAGCTTGATGTACAAAGCAATAGAGCTGGACAATATGGTCTTAAGGTAATATCACAGCTTTTTGGACTCATATTGTGATACACACAATATATCATGATATTTTTCCTGAAAAGCTCTGAGCATCAATATCAGATGTTAAAATATTTTTTATCATATGTCTTGATATTGATACTGGAGCCTGAGCGATATATCTGTAGGTTGATATTGGCCTATCACAGATTTGGCATGTGTAATATCAAGATCGGATTATATATATACACAGTATATATGCATACAAAACCTATATAAAAATTGTTATTGGCCCCAAATTGGCATGTTAGCTGGGGCCAAACTGACAGTATTATATGGATGACTATTAGTACTTTGACAAAATATTACTCAACATTTTTAATAAATTGTCAGTAATGTTGCTTTAATGACTGAAGTAGGTGAAGGCAAATATCAGTTGAACACTGATATTTGACACTGATACTGGTAAACACTGATAAATTGAGTAAATTACGCAGTTGTACTGCAGTGCAACTTTTAAAACAAGGACAACACAACAGATATGCTAGATCGCGATATGTCAGACGATAATATACATATACATGTTGCAGTAGAATATATCATTAAATTTTGACATGTGTTAGGGTAACTTACCTTCTGAATGGACGATTTTCCACTCCTCCTGAGTCCCATCAGCAGTATTCTGGGTTTTTCAGCCGATGCGGAGCCCTCCTCCATATCGGGCTCCTCTATTCCATAGCCAAAACTTTTGGGAAACGACCCGACAACATCGTAACTCCCAGTCAACGCGGAGTCCTCATACTGAATAGACATCGTGTACTTCACACGCTGGCCTCCCCTCTGTTAGTGATTCTCTCCGTAAAGTGGGACAATGTCAGGTTTGGACCTTTTAGTGTAGCGCTTTAAACAATCCGCGGAGGAACACTGACGGGGATTTTCGCAACCAGCTAGCATGGCAAGCTAATAGGCTAGCGGCCGTTGATATGCTCAAACGTCACGCCAGGGCGCAAAGTGTCCACGCGGGGTCAAACATTAAAGTTACAAAACCGCGAAACAGCCGCAATAACGCCACAGGTTTGGTAAAAATTCTGCCTACAGGCGCGGCGACGATGTTATTACAAAACGCCAGTCACAAGTTTCACACTTCCGCCCCCCCTCGACGTTGACCCCGCCCCCCTGCTCTTATTGGCCGGTCGCCCCAAACGTAGTCATGTGACGAGCAGTCGAAGGAGCAGAAGCAGGAAGAAACATGAACGGTGAGTGATGCGTCTCGACGTTCAGGATCGGAAGGTTTACCTATTTTTAAAAAGCCTTTTGAAATGTGGGATCGATTTATGTCCGTATTCGTTGCATAAAGGTGTTTCTGCGTATTTAAAAAGGCACACTTAGTCATTCTTTTTTATAACGGGAACCTTGTGATCATGGATTAGTGAATCAGCTTCCCCAAGAATTAATTGTTTCCTTTAGCTTGTGTTTCTACATTTCCATGGTTACTTAACTGTTTTAGACGCGTGGCTGTGCTGACATGTTTAAAACGGTGACTCTTGTGACGAAATGAAGCGTCTTAGACAGCAGGAAATACTGTATAGGCATTTTACGTACAGGACTATAGTCTTCACTTTCAGCAGCTTTACCTTCTAACTATTGTTGCATCCAGATAAATTTTGTAAGACAAAAACAGTTCAGCAAAGCTTTATATGAGCCGCCAGTACTAACCTACTTTCACACCAGAAGCAGCTGCAGTAACGTATACAGAGAAATCTCAGGGATGATTTCATTTCAAGGTTTACTATATAAACAGCAGTTTGAGATTCTGGTGGAATTGTGTATTTAGGGATGCGTTTGTTTCAGGGTCCAGGATGACAGCAGCCCCCCTGATCCTCCTCCTGGCCGGTCCGGTGCTGCTGGTCGCTGGCGGCTCGCTGTATTTTAAACCCCAGAATGGGACTGTGCCACTGGTGCTGTGGCATGGAATGGGTGAGTGACTGCGCTGCCCATCTTCTTTAGACTAACAGGATGAAAAAGATTAAATGTTCTTGTTGAAATTATTGACAAAACTTAATTTGCAAACAATCTACACTCAGAATTACTCATTTAACTTCACCATATGTAATTTTAAGGTGGTGAAACACAACTTAGTCAACAGTTTTGGACTATAAGACGGGGCTGGGCGTCAGCACTCAGCTCCCGTTTAAGATATCAGCCAAAATAAGGCAACAGTAAGTAGATCCTGACCGATATATCAGTTTGGCCGATATTGGCCCATCACAGATACAAAAGAAAATATGGTGTCAGAGAAAACATTGCAGAAACAGACGTGCTGGTTTATATTAAATGTCCAGTGAAGGTTACTGTTTCAGTGTGCTGCTGTCGCTAAATAAGTAAAAGTTCATTGTTAATTTAAGCTGTAAAAATATTCTTTCTCTGTTGGATATTTTTGTTACAAGTTATTTGATAAGGATTATTGTGTAAAAATGAGTTTGTATTGGATCCTTTTTTACTCCCTGATACCCGTATCGGCTCCAAAACTTTTGGTCGGTCAGGCTCTAACGGTAAACATTATCAAAACATTTCCATTAAAATGATTCCTGCATTTGATCCTTTTTAATATCTAGGTCAAGGTTTAAAATTTAGAATTTCTATGGTTTTTCCTTGCATTCTGCTGGATTTAATTGGTGTCCTTGGAAACCTGTCAGTCTCCACTGAAGATGACTGAGTCAGGAGAAATGCTTAATGATGGACCCACTGGCAAACAGACACTATGGTTAAGAGGGAAACATCACGCGTTTGAGTGTTTTCTTGTGTGTGTTACAGTCACAGGGCTAAAATGACACAAGAACAACAACAATTTCCCTCTGGGATAAATAAAGTATTCTGAATCTGAATCTGAATCTGAATCTGAAGAAACTAAATCAAAAAACTCCTGGTCTGGTTTCAGAATCATATCGAAGGACAGAATGTTTAAGGTGATGTCTGTTTCTGGCTGTCAGACAGTTTTCAGAGCTGAATCTGAGAGCTCGACTTAAGGAGACTGCAGTGAAATTAAAAACAAACGCTGACGTTAAACTGACAACATTGCCCAGCTTGTAATTTTTAGTTATTAGTTATACTTAAGACTTGAAGGTGGCTCATTTTAATTCTATGCTGGCAGGGAAAAACCAGCAGAGGAAGTGGGGAAAAAACCCCCACTTTCTGTTCTGTCCGTGAAGGTTCTCAGTCATCCAGGTCATCTTAATCTTGTAGCGTTTAGTAAGAAGCAACTGGACAAGACAAGAAGTGCAGTGGCTTCCTACTAAACGCTCCAAGATCCCTTTCTATTCTCCTTAAACAGCAGTGCTTTGTCTGAGCTCGCTCGCTCAGGTTGCATAAACTGTTTCTACTCCACCGATGCTGTGATATAACGATATAAAACTACATCTGTAGTTTCAGTCAAGCTAACAGTGGTTTTATTTGCATGTTGGAGACATCACCTGCCTGTTGTTGCTGTTCAAACTGGAACAAAGTGTGCTGAAAATGATGTTTTAAGAACTCCAAAAGCATATTGTATTCACATGAGAAAAAACAATTTTTTTCATGAAATGATTTTTAAAAAATTGTACTGAATTGATCTGCTAATTTTTAGAAAGCAGCCCATTACAGTGGCCATCCAGTGCCCAGTGGGCCTGCCTGACCCTCTGCAGTGCTACTGTACCACTGGATTCTCAGGAGCAACCGGGACATGTTTGTTTCCATTACATTGAGGAAATAGATGCTTCTTTTGCTTCAAGTCTTCAGAAAAAGAGACTTTTTTTTTTTTCTTAAAAAAAAAAGTTTTTTAATTTCTCATGTGAATGTAATACACTTCAGTTAAAATAAGGTTGAAATAATTCCCTTAAACAACTGTAACTTTAAGCAAACTTCATTTATTTATTTGGGACTATTTTCAGCAGCGGAAGAATACAGGCACAGCAGCAAAACAATGCCCTTTCCTTTGTGATCTGTCACAGTGTTTGGCCGCACACACAGATCTTGTCAACAGGGTCACATTAGTTTTAACATGCAAATGTGCTGCGTTTGGTGTTATGACGGGAGTCGGTTCTGCTAAATGGTTGAAACGAAATGAAAGTGAAATGTTTCCACGTCCGCCAGGTGACAGCTGCTGTAATCCGCTCAGCATGGGGGCCATAAAGAAGATGATCCAGGAGAAGATCCCCGGCATCTACGTGCTCTCGCTGATGATCGGAAGGAACATTTTTGAGGTGGAGCTGTGACTAACGATTATTTTAATCATCAAATAATCCGAGATTATGTTGACGATTCATCGATTAATCGTTCACTCTATAGATTATCAGAAAAACTGTAAACAAAAAACTGACCTATTTAAACTGTTAATTTTATCCAACCAACAGTTAAAACCCAAAGAATCTTCATTTAACTGCCACAAATGACAAAGAAAAGCAGCAAATTCAATTGACTGATTAATCGATTAATCAAAACAGCTCTAGATTGAGGTGGAAAATAGGTCTGCAGTTTGATTTTTATCTATAATTTTTCTGTTTTTGTGCGTAAAATTGGCCGCGGGTTGTTGTATGTTTAGATTTGATATTTGTTTATATTTGAGAACACAAAAAAAAGTTCACAAACTTCAAACCAAACACATGTGTGTGTCATAGGTGTATTTCATAATATTCTAATTAGCAGCGATAAATAGAGTAAGCAGTACAGACAAAGAGAGACATTTAAAAAGTAAGTTATAGAAGTGTATGAAATTCAAATGATTAAAATAGAAGAGCACGTTGTGCGAGCGATTGATTTATTCCTGTGCAGTGATATTTGCAGTGCTGCCAGGACGAGTTGTGTCAGCTCTTTCACGACACCCCTGTGTTGATATTTCAGTGTTAATATTCATATTTGGTTCTGTTTCGATCCGTTAGTGACGACGTTACGCTGCTCGTTTTCTCCTTTAAATTGATCCGTCACGCTCGGAACCTCTCGCATCTCTCTTCCCCCACTGCAGGACACAGAAAACGGGTTTTTCAAGGACGTGAATGAGCAGGTGTCCATGGTCTGCGGCCAGCTGGCTCAGGACCCTAACTTGAAGGGAGGATACAACGCCATGGGCTTCTCCCAGGGGGCGCAGTTTCTGTACGTAACCGCTGTCGGTTTCTCTGTTCCGCCTGAGTCGCTGAATTAACGAGTCCTGAGACTGATTCTCAGGGTTGGCAGCCTTTGTGTGGGCCCAAAGAGGAAGCTGACTTCTTCCCGGTTCCTCTCTCTTGACAGGAGAGCCGTGGCTCAGCGGTGTCCCTCTCCACCAATGAAAACGCTGATCTCTGTCGGCGGCCAGCACCAAGGTAACGTCACACTCTGACAACAGAAAAACACTGGGCAGGATGTTCACAAAGACCCCCTAAGATGAAAATCAGAATTCCGAGGATTCTCGGGGATGGGGCTTAACCTACCGTTCATACTTGTGGGCAACCTTGTACAAGTAGCCCCGCCTCTTCCTCCTGGGAATCCGTGTCTGGTTCACACATTTATCCAATGTCAGAACGAGACCCTGCGCAGTGTATAGTAGGCAAATTTTTTTTGAAGTCAGAAGATTACAGGGCAGGTAAGATCATCAATATCAACAGTCGAGGGTGTTTAATAGATAATCATCAGTAATGTGGATTTAATCAACAAACAGGTAGAACGCTAAAATGTTTGAAAGATAACATTATTTCACTCTACTGTAGCCTTTAAAACCAGGAAAAGGCAAATCTTTTGCCATTTCATGATATCCAAAATCTTAATGACATACACTATATAGTCTCATATCACAATAACTTTTTAAAGTAAATCAAAAAAGTGAATTTGATTTTAAAAAAAACCTTATATTTGTGCCTGAGTGTATACGCCTACGGGCACACGCTCACACTGTTTTATGTTACTGTGACATAAATCCCATTAATTTATCTGATTGAGAAATCTTCATCAATCAAAGAGACTGTATTTTAAGAAAATCCTCCTTTATAAGCCACAGAAACGTTTGTGCTAAAGGATAAGTTAAAGTAACTTAAAGGGTAAGTCTGTGGCAGCCAAAGCCTGATATAACTTGTGTCTTGTTTGTCTAGTTTATTATAAATGCATAATTAACACTTGTCAATTGTTAAAGATTCACATCCTCAGTGCCACAAACTGGAAGATGACAACGCGGTTGCATGCTGCTTCCTCTCTGCCACAGATAGTGTTTATCATACCCGTTAATACACACAGATGGGAGCATTTCCAACAGCAGACCGTCTGTTGGAAATGCTGTTCATGTGAGTTATTTACAAATAGCCGTCGGTTCATATTGATGCAGTCGCTGACAGATGAAATGGGTGAATGAAGCTTTGTTTCATAAAATAAAATGAATTAATTCAAATTTAAGTCAAAGCTACACTTTCATATCGTAAAAGTGGAACAGGTTTGGTACTTTAAAGCTTCTCACAGTCTCTGTTTGGATGAAAGTGGATTAAGGAAGCACAATGAAGTGACTTTCACGGGACAAAAATTTCAGTACCGAGTTAGATCAGTCTCAAAATACTAAAATGCATTTTGTTCGTATATGTTTGTGACGCCACACAAATAATTTTCAATGCTCACAAAAATATTTCTTGGTCTACATAAATGTTAAAAGACTCCACTTATAAATTAGGATTCAAACATGCAAATAACCTGTGAGGCATCAGCTCCTCGATAAGCACAAACCCTGCAGCTCTCTGATGAGGCGATTTTGAATTTTAAAATTAGTTTCAGCCATCGACAATCTCTCCTCAAGGCCCATTTAGGTTCCATCCTAGCACATTAACACAACGAACCTGTGTGTTTCAGGAGTTTATGGGCTGCCCAGGTGTCCCGGAGAGAGCTCCCACATCTGCGACCTCATACGTAAAACTCTGAACAGCGGTGCCTACTCTGACCTGGTGCAAAAACAGTAGGTTGTCTCCCAGCAGCCGTCCGAACGCTTGCTGCCAAATGGTGGAACTGACTGGAGCTTGTACTCGTGGTTTTCAGCCTGGTGCAGGCACAGTACTGGCACGACCCCCTGAACGACGACCTGTACAAGAAACACAGCCTCTTCCTGGCCGACATCAACCAGGAGCGGGTCAGTGTGATGCTTTCAGCTGCATCTCGCAGTCTTCATTAGCCGCGTCGAGATGAAGGCACAAACTCAGTCATGTTTAGACTTTAAGATGCGACAAGTCGTCCTTCAAAAATGTTTGTGGCTGATAGCTTTGGTATGACGGAGTATTAGGGATTAAAAAAAAATAATAGTCAGAGACTTTGACAATTAAGTTGTAAGTTTCTGAGAATAAACTCAAAATATTATGAGTATAAACACGTGAATTTATGAGAAGTCATAATGAGAATAAAAGTCGAAACATATGTAAATAAACTCAAAACATAAGAATAAAGTCGTAATTTTACAAGAAAAAAACTAATGTGAGAATATGTAAATTTACAAGAAAGGTCAAAAAATGAGAATAAAAGTTGAAATATTATGAGAATAAAGTTGTAATTTTATGAGAAACGAGTTGGAATTTTAGTGTGTTACTGTACAGGGCGAGAACAATCCCCTGCGCCATAATGAGAAAATCTTAAATCTTTTGGCACATCGGCACCACATTACCATTTATTCCGAAGACAGAACTCAACAGACTTGGAGGAAATTGTCTGTTTTTGGGAGCTGCCCAAGGTGCTGCCTGTTTTGTTTATTTCTGCGTGAAATCTTATAAATTTATGATTTTATTCTTATTGAGTTTTTTTCTCATGAATTCATGACTCTATTATGAAAATCTAAAAATAAAAAAAATCCTAATTCTAAGGGCTTCAATGTAGCCCTTAAAACTCTGCCGGACTTCATTTAAAAAAAAAACAACAAAATCTGGGTTTCCAGGTTGTGAATAATTACTCAAAATTGGAACGTTTGACCACTAGATGGCAGAAAGAACAACTTAAGAAGTTTTCACTAATTAAAATTTCTCAGAGGATTGTTACCAATCCCAAACATTTGTTCTGTTAGCAGCTTAAAAATGAAGCACAAAACAGACATAATGGATATATTAATAACTAATGAATCCATTAGTTCCACCTTTTAAACTCTTGTCAAACTAATAAGAATTTTTTATTTTTTGTTTTTTGTTCCATGAAGAATAAATCAGAATGGAAATCGATGAGGTTGATCAATGTTTCTGCTTTAAAGGTTGTAAATGAGACGTACAAGAAGAATCTCCAGTTGTTGGAGAAGTTCGTCATGGTCAAGTTCCTGCAGGACACTGTAGTGGATCCTGCCGATACAGAGGTGACACACACTCACAGTTCTGCACCGTTGTGGTCCGTTTCACTGGATATAATAGGCGTCTCTTGATGTCCTGTCCTCATTCTTGCCACAGTGGTTTGGCTTCCTGAAAACCGGCCAGGCCGTAGAGACTGAAACTCTGCAGGAGAGCATTCTTTACAAAGAGGTAACCGCAGAAGCACATGACATTTGGGACAGTTCTCATAATGAGTCGTTGTCTGTGGGTCACACTTAAAGTCTAAAGCACAATTCCTGTCACTTGATCCATTTTAAAGGAGTATTCCACCAGTTTTACACAAGGTGCAGCCGGTTTTAACTGTTTAGAGACATTGAATATAAAGAACACTGGAAAAAAGTAACATCTGTTAAATAAAAGTACTCATGACACTGTACGAATATACTGTTGTGAGTAGAAGTCCATTGAAAAGTTACTTCAATTACGCTTAAGTATTAGAAATAGTCCAAAGATATTATCAGTGAATTATAGTTACTTGTGCGTTAATTATAAAAGCAGAATTTTCATAGATTAATCTTAAATTCTGTATTGATCAACAATAAAATTAAAATTGTCCAGACACCAGTGACACCTTCAAAATAATCCAAATTTTAAAATTATTAAGATATAAAGCTGAGACCTTTAATCAATTTTAAGAGAAAATTATTTTAATGAATATGATTTAGGCTATCGTTTGGTAGCGCCCCACATCCAAATTTAGTCCGAGCATCCATGTGACGTACCTGGAAAAATCATGAATAATGGAAATCCCTCCGATACAGACTTCGACACATGACCTCTGTGGGGTCCGGCCCTAGACTGTTCTCCTTTGAGTACAGTGGGTCCAAAGGTTAATTATTTCAAATATCAGAATCTGTCGGTCTTTCATTTCCAACTGGTGCATCTTTAGTCTGGACAGCTGCACCTCAGCCGCTCGAATCTGGATTTTGAAATTCTACTTTCCCTCCTGCAAGTTCCTCAAATTTCTAAAAATGCAACCGTTAACCACTGAAGCGCTTTGGTGTAAATAAATTGGTTATTGTCTGCACCTCTGCAACCAACTAATTTTCCTTTATCTCTACTACCATTGTTATTAAAAGATGATTGAATTTTAATTCAACTGCAGGCATTTCTTTCTAATCACGATGCCCGTTTTGTTTTGTCATTGTCAACCCATGTTGTCCTATACGATATCTGGGGCTGCAAACTAATCTCCCCCCCTATGACGACAGCTAACTGCTTTGACTTTTTCCTTGTCTAAAAGCTGAATTGTGTCTACATGCAGGATCGTCTGGGCCTGGCTGCCATGGACAAGGCTGGAAAGCTGGTTTTTTTGGCCACCAAAGGAGACCATCTCCAGTTCACCCAGGAGTGGTTCAATGAGAACCTGCTGCCTTATTTACATTAGAACTCTTTAACGTCAGACTAAATATGGAATGAATTAAGTTCTGTTTCTAAGAGTGAACTTAATGCAGAAAGCACACATTTGTTCCTTGTGCACTAATCAGTTGTACCATGTTGATAAATGCTTTTATGTGCCAGTCTACTGTCTTACTAACGCTGTCGGTCAGTGTTTAAGAAATGTAGATTAACATTTTAATTTTCGTTTTAAACACGGAACACATTTAACTCTGTACATATTACACGTTTAACCCAATAAAGACAAACCAAAAGACCTTTTACTGCAACATTTTTTAATGATGTCTCTGGTACTAATGATCAAATTCTGATTTTTGGACCCCAAAGAAATAAAGGTAAAAGAAAGACGATATAAAAGAAAATTCAGCTCGGAGAGCTTAAGACGACCAAAGAGTGCAGATGTGGCTCGGTGCGAGTTGAGAGACCGAAGTGGGGCTGATGTTCGAAGACTTTTCAATAGTTATTCGTTTCTATGCAGATGATTACAGCAGATATTTCCAAATGTAAAGACCAAGGTAAAGCGTTCATCATGAATAAGTATCTTCTTTGTCCTCCACTTCGTACAAATATCTCTTGGCTCTTTATCGTACACTTTTTCCCCTCACATGGAATGTTTTTTTTGTTTTAAAATACAGGAATGTTTTATGTGTAGTTAACGGTAAGCACATGGAATGAGAATTTCACTATTTTAACCGTTCCAACATCTACATGGAGTTTAAGACGTGAAATCGACAACTTTTTTTTTTTTTTTCCCCTATTTATGTGCTGAGGACTTATCCACTATGTGGGTTAATACAGCTGACATCAGCAGAGGTGATTATGGATGCCGTTATTCTCTCTAATAGCCGTTTGACAAGTGCTTCACCATTGAATTGCATATAATGGAAGAGAAACCAGGCAACAACCTAAACACACCAGCCCCTGATGACCAGGAAGAGGAGGAGGAGGACAGGGGCAGCCTGAAGTGTTCTGATTGGCTGCACAAGAATCAATGTCCCTGTTCCCACGTTGGCCATTCTGCATGTTAATTTTTGCTTGGAGCATCGCAGCTGTTGGCAAAACTCATGACTCTTTTGGAAAAGTGCTCACAAGGGAAGCCAATTTTGACAAGGTGCTCCCTGCTGATTGGCTGGAGGATGTGCTCCAGATAAACGCGAGCAGTCCTCTCATTGGCTTACAGAAGGGACAGCTCAAGCTGTGATTGGCTGATGGTGGGAGGAGGGAGGGAGACATAACGTACAAGGTCCAAATCTCAGTCTGCAATTTGAGAGTCAGCTGGTGGTGGTGGCGGCAGCGGGTCAGTCAGGAAGGCGCTCACACAAACAACAAAGGGTGGGCAGGGATGTTGTCGAGGGGAGCCGTTTCGTACACTGCCCCATCTATCCGGTCATCTCCATTACTGTGGTGACGAGCTTGCTGCCGTCCCAGACGGTCTTGAACTGCTCGGGAACGGGGAACTCCGGCTGCGTGAGAGGAGACAGTATTCAACATGGTGGTGCGACGTAAAGGACAAGTGTGGCAGCATTTCTAGTTTTCAACAAAACAACAATGCATTCGACCTTAAGTATTAGCCTCCCCGACTAAAAACAAATCCACGATAACTGGTTCAAGTTCAGTTTAAACTAGAAAAACTACATTTCCGGGTGAAAATGTTTGTAGATGCCCATTGCTGAAATGAAGAGCGAGAAAATTTCATGAGCTACAATTTTAGTTGACATAATTTCTCCCTTTTTTTTTTGATGTCTACAATGTCCTCTCTCTTTAATGTCTTAGTAACAGAGATATTCTGATTTATGAGTGATGCAAAGTTCAGCACTAATAAATCTCAGTATATTATACACTCTTAAACACAAAGGGAAGAAATGAGAAAAAAACCTGTGTCATAATGTCCTTAACCAGCTGGACATTTTGATATTTCAATGCGTCAAAAGAAAAAAAAAAAAAAACAGGGTAATTGTGACAGTAATAAACGTGCTTATTTCCCTCAAGCATCGTGTTCACTCAAATGGGAGGAACCATCTGTTATCTGGGGAGCATCAGAGGTGGATTTGGTTCCTTCTTTGACCAGCAGTGTCCTGGTAGAAGCTTGCCATAGTGGCCACGTTAAAAGGGTAGAACTCGAGATTATTCTTATCCGAATCATGTTCTCTGTTCTAGCCTCTACAATTTCAATTTTAATTAAAAAAAAAAAAATACAGGATACTCACAAAGTCTCCGTCGTCGTTGGGTACCAGGACGTTCATCTCCGAGCTCTTGGCGCTGATGATCTCGCAGCTCAGAGACTCCTTGCTCAGGTAGACGTGGCAACCGTCCGTCTTGTTGATGGAAATAGTGGGGACTTTACCTGTGACCTACATACAATAAGGTAACACAGTTAAACTCCCCGTGTGTGCAAGTTGTGCAGTGGCAGATCAATTTCAAAAGAAGCTGCCAACTGCCACTTTAATTTTGGTGAAATTATGAGTTAGGTGATCCTTTAAAGGTCCAGGATAACTTTTCTCACTGGTTGAGAATCTGTGGCACTGCAACCTTTTTTTATTCTGCTGTCGTCTTGTACAAACCTGGATCTTGACGTCCTTGCAGTTGATGATCTCTATGATGCCCACGACGTCGTCGAACACCAGGCCCATTTTCTTACAGTTGTCTGATGGAAACAAATAGTTTGCAAAGAGAACAGATACACAGGTGTTAAAAAATAGTTTATCTCAAAATAAAAACAACACATCACACAGGCCATTTTGACTTGTCATATGTTGACCCAAAACAAGAAAATCAGCTGTAGAGATGTCTGCACTTTCCTCAACATAATGGAACTACATGCTTCTTTTCAGAATTTAGGACCCAGTTACTCAAAATAGAGGTGGTACAACAGAAAGAAAGTAGTTCTTTACAACCAAAACATGGCAATTTTTCAATATTTGGAGTTACAACAAGTATCTTATTTCGATGCTTTCTCAAGTGATGTTTTTATTCACATTGGATTAAAATGACCGTCCAGATGAAAATTTTTCTTCACTTTTTTTTTAACTTCCGACTCCCAAGAAAAACGGGTTCCTGTATCATAATCGCCTCTATCAGCTGTGAGTCACACCACACAAATCAGCCGTTTTCATAACACCGACAGCTTCACATCACATGGCATCTTTTCCTCACCCCTCTTCAACACCAAATTTCTTACCTAAAGTGATGGAGTTGAGTTTGCCCTTGACCTGCAGCGTGCTCTTGTTGCACTTGTAAGCGTACACCACTTGTTTGAGCTCCGTCTCGCTGATCACCAGGTTCTGTGCTCCCTCTTGGTTCTCCTGCACAGGGCGCGAAGAGAGATACAAAAGTGAACAAGAAAACAGAGCTCTAGAGATGGAGGACTGGAGTTACTATAAAAAAAGGTAAATTATTTTCTGGCTGCAGCCAAAATCCACAAAAACAACTCTGCTCTGTGTTAGCTGGTCTGTCCGTTTTAAGTGTGAGTGAACAGACAACTCACCACTTTCCACTTCTTCCCATCCAGCTCCAACACGGGGGCCAGCTTGGTGGCCGGGGTGGAGGGCGCGGCGGTGGGTCGGGGGGTGGGGCAAGAGAAAGGTTTTGGTCCGGTACGTATTGGAGCACCCTGAGTCCTCAGGGTGGGATTCTTGTGGGTCTTCTGTTCGTCACTCACATGCTTCAAGCCTGGAAATGTGGAGGAGTCAGAGGGTATACTGTACTGTTATAACAGCAAAATCCATGTTTCTGCACTGAGTACTTACTTTTGGTACTTTGAGCGTGTTTCACTCACTCAGAGTACTTACTCTTGGTGATGTCGAATCCTTTGTTGATGGAGGCGAACAAGGCGTTATGATTGTCAGGGGCAGAGTCGCCACCGCTGTCAGGCGGCCCGCTGATGTCCATGGGGGGAGGAGGTGGTCCAGGGGGAGGTGGAGGAGGACAGCCACCAGCAGGAGCGCTGGGGGGAGGCGCGGAGGCTGAAGCCACGGGACCCTGAGGTGGACAGAAAATTAGAAAATGAAGTCAATGCTGAATCTTACTGGTAGCCTGTGCTAATGCCGCGGTGACAAGCTCCATATGTTTAGTGCCACTAAAATTCCATCTGCAGCATTTTTAACAAGCTGGATCGTGAGCTGGATTTCCGACTGAGGCAGGTTTGAGAAACAACTGCGGCAGTCAATAATTTCTAGTCACAGGCTTTTATAGTGGAGGATGGGTACACAGGATTTATTCCACTGGGCTGCCTTGATATGATTTGTTTTCTGTTTTCAATGAAGAAAGTTTTTAACTTATTTTTAATAGCGCCATTGCAGAAAAGTTCCTTCCTTCAGAACACTGTTAGGTTGTTGATTACCATGACAGGGTTTGAGGCTTCAGTGTATTCAAGTTGCCAACTGAAATTGCCCTTAAAAGCCGCTTCCTGGGCTTGAACTCTGTTTTTCAACCTGATCCTCATTTGTTGAACTTTTAGGGTCCAAACTTACACAAAATACATCTATTTACAAGATTAAGAAGAGGACTGGTTTTGGGCACCAGAGCTGTTTACCCCAAAAGGGTTTAAGTTGAGGCTTACAATTCAACAAGTCGAATTCTTGGAAGTAAACATGTTTCACCACTAAAAGCGCTCAATGTTATTGCAAGTGTCTGATACCACCGAGCCAAAAACATGCAGGTATCTACTCCCTAACTGAAGACACTGTATGAAACAAACATTTGTACAGACTGTTTGTCCTACCTTTCTCTACTTCCTGTCAACCAGTCCATTGCCGAAGAGGCACCGTTTCCCAAAATTTTAAAAGAATTGTTCATGTAGATTTATTTCATGCTAAATAATTAAACTTTAAAATTAATTTCAATGTAGGTATATACTCAATGTCACCAGACACCTGCATAACACAGAGCGTAGTTACTGGGGGGAAACCCCCCCCCAAAAAAAACACTCAATATGTAGTTGAATTGTACACTGCAGCAATATATAATTACATACACAAATACATTTGTTTGTGCTAAAAATGTATGAACTTGAGGAGCTGGAATTCAACTTAACATCTCTCCAGTTTTCTTGTATACGCGATCCTGATACTGTACTTTTGGAAAAAAACATGCGTGTTTTATGTGTACAGTTTTATTATCACTTGACAAATTGCAAGTTTAAAGAGCATCTAATTTATTTTAGAGGAGGAGAAACAGAGGAGAATACTTGAATATCGACAAAATTTCCATGAGCAGAGTTTAAAAACACAACCGCAAGCCAGTCAAAAGTCAAGGAGGGTTTAAAAACTTCAAACTTTCAGCTACAATCAGTAACTTTAAAACCAACAAAATTTACCTGAATCTTAGCAGACATTCATACTGTACATGTTAGCAGTGACTACATGCTAAAGTGGGGAAGAAAGTATTTTAATTTCAGGATGTAGAAAAGAGTTGAGAGATGCTGGTATCCCTTTTATGACCTGTTCCTTCTGGAATGTTCTTTTTTTAAAAAAAAAAAAAAATTGTAATTCTTGTACAGTTAGTAGAAGAACTTTGTCAGTTTTGCCGTGTACAGCTGTAAATGCTACTACTTGCATTAGCCATCTCGGTGCCTCGAAGTTGAGCTAAAAGACACGTTTGTGCGTCATGTCTGCCATGAAGTTTCTCTCGAGATGCCATTTAATTGGACTTGAAACAGATGTCAGGACTGATGCAGGATCAGTAAAGGTTGACTTCCAAGGTTCTACCAGAGCTTGTGTGTATAATCTGTCTGTCTGTTAAAAGTCTGAAAAAATATGGTTTAGGTTGTAGGTTAAACAAATGAAAAACCACTAGGAGGACTCACGCTCTTGCTCCAGGTCAGCCCAGTGGTGTGGTGCTGTTTGATGTAGCCTTGCAGCTCAGTCCAGATGGAGAGATAGGCCTTGACCCAGTCCACGTGCGTCCTGTCCCTGTGAGGATGACACAAATATTTTAATGTTTTAGGTTTCTTTGCCATCTTCTTATAGGTTTCTTGTGTCCGTTTTCCACAAGAAAACACAAGACACATACAAACATTAACACCATTCTCATGGTGTACATTCAGAAAACTTCAGATACTTACTAACATATAGTGTTGCTGTTGTGTGTACAACACTGCAGAGAGCTAAACAACAAAATAAAAGTTGTCTCTGTGCAACTGATAACAAAGAGTAACTTTTACCATGAGTGCAACTGTGCTCATAAAAACAAAGGCTTTGATTTAAAGCCTAAACACAGAGAGCACCAGCATGTGTCAGAGCTGCCTCAGTAAAATTGAGCTTTAAAAGAACCTGAACGAAGGAACGCTGGAGAACAGACGGGCTGAACAAACTGATTGGCTGCATGCGAAAGTTCACTTCACTCTTAGGCAAAGTCACAACAATGTAAATAATCATTGTTTTATATCTAAAACTGGCACGTGAGCAGATATTTTACAGTACACAAATTCGGAAACACTATTTAAAGAAGTTTTACTTACTTTTCCTTGTAGTCCTTGAGCACACGGTTGGTGTAGAACATGGCAGCGTCCTGCATCTCTTTGACATAGGGGCATGGCTTAGGAGCCTGGGAGACATACAAAAAAGGTTAGTACTAATGCATTCATGTCTAAATTAGGATCAAAAATTGG
>KV751318.1:3010903-3028110 GCA_001698575.1 Mola mola | reverse complement strand
GTTAATCTATGTAGGAGGACGATATATCTCAAATTTTAAATCACCTCTCATGCAAAAATCAAGTGAACAACAACATTCAAACTGAGCTGAACGAAGAACTCAGGAATCCACAAACAGAACACTACGATGGCATGAAAGCAGCAGAACACTCTGAGCTCCGTTAAATTAATATTCCCCTCAAGGCTGGTGCTTTGTGCTCATTATTTGCCTACAGAGACATTTGCTTTGCTTCTCTACATGCATGCACTTACCTCTGCAAACAACTTTTCAGATCGCTACAGTGAATAAGGTGCTGCGTGGTGCTGCATGTTAGAGCTCACCTGGTTTGACTGTGACATTGACGTAACCTTCTCCGTGGGCCCCTTCCCCATCCACTGTCACCTCAAACTCGTACAGGCCCACGGTCAGCTGAGAGAACGAGGAGAGAGGGGCACATCAGGCGAGCAGAAAGAGGAAGAGGTCTGTGCATTTTACACACACTGAAACATTCTTCATTAGAGCTACAGCTGCAGGGGTTTATTTTTAGCAGGACATACTAATGAAAGCTGTCATCTGTACCTTGCTGAGTTTAAGTGTCGTGCTGTCTTTCCCTTCCATCTCCCCGCTGTAATCCTTGGGATGAGTTATCAGACGCCAGTCAAATGCATAGTTTGTCCCTGAAGAGAAGCAGAAACACTGTATTAACACATGTATTAAACTATTTATCTATCAAGGTAAGAATGGTTTCCAGATTAAAGACTTTGGTATCGCTAGAGCCTGTCAAGGAGGGATCAAGGGATTAACAAAAATATGAAGTGTGTTCCTCTCTGTAGCTGTAAAATCTTTGTCCAGGCTCGATCTGAAAATCTCTGGCAATCGTTGGGCATGCACATGATGACTCAGGAACACAGGTGGCAAGCAGGAATTCACCACCAAAAATGTTATAGTGTCCCAAAAACAGGTTTGGTAAGTGAAAATTGTTTATTCACCGAACCTCTGTTTATTTTTAAAAAATATTTCTGAAGATCAGTTGAGCTGACATGATGTAATAAACAGCATGCAACAGTTTATGTAGTAACTCTGTGGTTTTTACCCTCCGGGGGTGTTGGGACCACAAAGGCGTTGAGATCGACTGAATTTCTGGGCAGCGTCACCTCCACGTTCTCTCCTGCCGACACCACCAGCTCCCTCATTTTTCCTGTCAGGGAAAACAACACAGGAGGGTCGATGAAGGACAGCATGACAATCAAAACTAAGAAACTGACCAGAGGCAATCATGGGTTAATTTACACAAAATTAGTAAATAACGTATTAGTATATACGTTATTAGTATATAGTATATAATTAGTAAATATATCTCCAGACTCACACGGTCACAGTCAGGATTAATTTCCTAGATTTGATCAAATCTTTCAGGCTGAAGAATCACACCACATGATGAGGAAATGATCACAGCGTAACATCAGCTCAGCTTGAAAGCACACTGAATTGCATTAAATAACAATGGCATCGTGAGCTGTCCTCTTTCAGAATGACATGTTCTTGTTGTGTATGTGAGTCTGAGCTCCGTGTAACTTCTGTGTTTGCATTTACTGCAGCTCATCTTGTGGTTCTCAAACGTTTACGGTTGAAGAGCTGTAAAGATCTGATGTGTAATGTTAAGCTTCGCATATGCAGCTGTTGTCCTTTAGGGAGGAGGACCTGTTGATCACACGAGTTATTCCTGTTTGTAGAAGCCTAGTGAGTACACAAGCTTAAAAGGGCAAAGATGTACTTAAACAGGATTTGTGAAGGCAGGAGCTGAAAGTCCAAAGCTGGAAAACTGCTACATTATATATTAATTCATATTTAATAAATGAAGACAAGACATATTACTGGAGCTGGAAGTAGGTAATCGCTGCTGCAGATAATGGCTTCCTCACCAGCCTGCCTTGGTGCTATGGTGCTAACAGTCTCTGTGTGAGCGCTGGCATCACTGCTATTGGAAGACGCAGCAGTTTCCATCGTCGAGTTCTGCTGTAACAGAGTGGCAGCGGTACTCCCATTGACTAACTGGCTGAGGTCCTTTGGGGCTGCCTGAAGAAGTGCAATGGTGCCGGGTGCTGTTGGAGTTGGCTGAGCTGCCTCCAGTTCGGCAATTTTCTGTAGAAACAGAGCCAGAACGACAAAGAGCAGACGTCAGGCAGAATTTGCAAAAAACTTCAAGGAGCTGTATTAGTCATATTGCACGTTACACATTTGTATGCAATATACTTGCATGTTCCACAAAACTACCATTGATCTCCTTACTTGACTACAAGAATACAGACGGGGAGAATTTTAGAGCCGCAATTAGCAAATACTTTATTCGTAGATTAATCTGAAGATTCTTTTCATGAATAATCTATTAATTGTTTAATCCAGAAATGGTCAAAGAAATGGTAAAAAATGCTCACTGCATTTTTTCAGAGCCAAAAGTGACATCTTCAGTCTTTTACTTTACTCTAACCCCTAGTTAAAAACACCAAAGGTCTTCATTTACTGCAGAAATAACAAGGAAAAACAGCAAATACTGACATTTAAAAAGCTGGAACCAATAGATGTTTATTAATTTTGCGCAAAACAAGACTGAAATGACAATTCCGTTATCAAAATAGTTGTCGACTCATTTTCTCTTCATCAGAATTTAAGAAACAATTGTTTTTTGTTGGTACATGAAGCTAACAAATTAACAGCAAAAGCAGGCAAACAAAAACTAAGTAATATTCCATGAATTTACCGTGTCAGTGGGTGTTGTGTGATTTTCTGCATTCTGAGCACCAAGAGCTCTTCTAGCTCTTTTGAGGATGGGACCCTTAAAGGCAAAGAGAAAAAAGAATTTTTAGAAAATATTTTATCAACTATTACACACTTATAATGTAAATGTGAAACATCAGGGTCTTGTTCATGGTTATACTGGGAAAATCATTAAAAACAGTCATTTAAATATTAGATATTGTCACCCTATACCTTTGAGAGCAGCTGCAGGAGGCCGAGGGACTCTTGATGGGGCTGTGGCAGTGAGGCGATTGGGCAACCCCAATCCTGCGTGCACCTGAGCAGCACACATCGCCCGCCGAGGCTCCAGACGGCACTGCAGCTCGGCTTCAAGCAGCAGGACTCCCAACACGTAGCCCCACCTTTGCCGTCCGCCAGAGGGTGCCAGCCCAGGGTGATGATGCTGCTCCAGTGGAGCTCCAGCACGCCGCCGGTCACCCGGCACAGATTCCCTGACACACCTGCACAGGAAGGACGGGAGATGTTACTGACGTGGAGAAAGAGATCAATCTGTTTGCAACATATTCAGAATTAAGAGGACAGAATTTGGTCATGATGTAACAGCGAGGGAGGAAAGTTAGGACAGACTGGTAAGTTGATTTTCCCTCCTGAGAAATTAGAGAGAGTTTAGCGAAGCATGTGGTTTGATCAAAAGGATCAGCTAGAGGCGACATCATGGTCGCACCACCGCCGGACAGCGATTCCAAGGCTTTTCAAATTTTTTACTTCTTTCTATCAATAAAGCCATTGTTGGGTTCTCTTGGCAAGGGGAATGTGAAACCCACAGCAAATTGTGGTCCTAACTAGCTAAACTTTTCACAGATTAAGTTTCTCAGAAAAGCCGACAGTCACAGTTTGAAGAGTCAGCCAAGTCAGTGGAGAGAGGAAGTGAGGCTTTTCCCTGATAAAACAAGACACTGATTAAAACCCAAAGCACAGTATGTGGTATGCACAAAGCTCCATCATCTGAGCCAGACCTTATCAGACTCATATCAGCAGTGCAGTGAGTGTGGGGTAGTTAGTGCCAGCACTGCTCTGGCTTGTGAAACTGTCTCTACTCAAGCCTTTGTAGTTGTCAAAGGAGCTCAACTCAATCCATTCATTGTCCCACATTAGAAATTTAGTGTGGAGCCAGGTACAATAAAACAGCAAACTATAAAAAGCCATAGGCTGGAAAAGTAACACAGCTCCTCCTGTTAGTCTTTATAAATGGGAAATTATTAGTAGTCGAGGACAAAAGGAGCCAGTCATTTTGTGAATGAAAAGAACTTGTTTTATTTACATTGTGCACTTATGAATACTTGACCCATAAAAGCTGGTCATGTTCACATACAGAAACAAGTTTGACCACAATCATCTGTATATTATTAGCAACCACCAGTATTCTCCAGTGCATTTGGAGAGCAGCAAAAGTACTGTTATTCTGTAGTGATCACTGCAGGGTTTCACATATACGCATCCTCATCAAACTCACTCTTTTAGGACTAAATGTGGATAATTAAGGGCATTACTGAGGGGCAACTAGCAACTAGCAGACACGACGTGTCTGCTAGGCCTCACTGGTTCATTTTAGTAACTTGACCTCTCGGTCCCATTTGTGGTTTTGGCACCATTTGGAGAAGAGTCTCACAGAAGAGTCTCACTCTCTCACAAGAGTTTCTCATTTAAACTTTGGTGTTTAAAAGGTAGATTTATATTACTGCTGGTTCTCAGCCTCTGCAGCAGTGAGGGTACAGCTTCCAAAATCTACTGTAATGTCCAGTCTTATTTACCTGCTGAAAGGAGGATAACTTATTTTACTTAACAAGCGTAGAGAAAACAGGAAGAGGAGGAGATCAGAGAGAGCCACAGTCTCTGATGTGTGCTGAGGTGAGTTAAGCTAGACGCTAAACTGAACATCAAACATCATTGGTGCCCTTCTGCTGCTCCCCAGCTTGTGGCTAATTCACAGCAGGGCTCCTTATATTAAGGAACCGGCAAATGTTTGAATTTTTTAATTGAGAAATGACTAAAACAGTCAATGTATTATCAAAGTAGTTGGCAAATAATTTAGTTTATATAGACTACATCTTTTCTCTGTCTGTCTGTTTTGGACAACCAAACATAAGGCCAAACTTGGACAAGAAAAACAAAACACAAAAAGGAATAATGCAGTTAAAAAAAAAAAAAAGTTGCTTTACTTTCTATGTAAACCGTTTCATCACAAGCCAACACTTGTTATAAAGATTCAGCTGAAAGCAAGATCAGTCAGTTGAAACCTTGTCTTGCTCATGGCAAGACCATCAACAAATAAAGTGGCTTCAAAAGAAAAGTAAACAGTTCACCAGATCGCCTGATGGTGTTATAACTGTTGCTACCATGGCAACGTGAGCGCTAAGGTTGACTTTAACGGTGAGTGTAATCCACGTCTAGAAAAACATGTATTGCCACATACAAAACCAGCCTAATTTGTTTGAGAAAGGACACTATGGCCTCAGTTTAGCCATCCCACCCCTCAACACATACACACACACACACTTGGTCTCCTCACAGAGCTCCTATTGTCCCGTTTCACATTGTGAGCCACTAAGCAGAGCGGCCTCAGAGAGACGGTACAAACACACACACAGTGGGGGTGCAATCAGTCTCCTGTTGCTCCACCTCGTTTTAGGAGGATGGTAAACACCAGCTAACCCAATCCAAGTATCATAACAAGATTCTGAAAAGGATGAAGACCCATCCTGAGTAATCAAAAGCATTTAAGCCTACAGTCCAGATGAGTGCTGCTGGTTTAACACACACAGATGGTAACTTCTTATCAGTTCTCAGTCAACAACTGTGGTTTGGTTTTATTTTACCTGTTGCGGGAGCCAACAGCCAGAGGTAGGTCAGCTGCAGGAGGAGCAGTTGAGGTAAGCTCCAAGTAAGCGGCTTGTGGCCTGCATAGGACATTTTCTACAAGGACCCAGAACCTAGAAAAGGGAAATTAAACAACAGTAGGTAAATGGGCTTTAATTTTTAAGATAGTTTCATTTAACAGAAACTAAAACATTTAAAAACAATAAAAATGAAGGCTTTTTTGCCAGCAGCCAGTAAGCTTAGCATAGCTCAAAGCGTGGAGAAGGGTAGCCTGTCTGAGTCAGATGACAAGAGTGCTTGACTAGTAAACAATCCAACACTTTCCACTTGAAAATCACAATTTACACTTTCCAAGAAAGCAAACATTGCATTCTAAAAATCTGGAACTATTTTTCCGGCATTGCAAATGTACAAGAAAATTGCTGACAGGAGCACAGTTAAATGTAAACATTAAAAATATGTATACCAAACAAAATCAACAGGATGCACCATATTTACCCGTCTCCCAGCCAGCCGGTGGAAGGGAAGATGGAAGTTAGGTGGGCAGCAGGGGGCTCTGAGGTGATGGGTGAAGACGGGTCAACGCCAGCGCTCTGAGAAACAGATCCAACATGGCCGCTTCCGGGGACCTTGCAGAGGCTCAGCAGCTCACACACAACACTGGACAGTGAGAAGAGGAGACAATTTAACACGATAAGCATTCACATCATTCAACAACACTGTATACTAACTCTAAACAGAACTTTCATATGATCATATTGTATCTGGATTTAACAAACTTCTGCTGCCCAAATTAGTCATTCCACTCAAAAACTAAAAATTAACAAATTTAGTTACTCAAGTTGTAAGAAGAGTTTTATCTGATGTAATGCAAAACAAAGTTACCAGAAAAATACTTTTGTTTGTATTTTCAATCCTCATTTCAGTTGTGTCAGTCCTGTGATATGAATTATTCAGGTTTTTCCTGCTTTCCTTGACTACAGACAGACACGGGCTCTTAAGAGAAGCACTGCATGGATTTTGAATTAACTAGAACACATCAACTTGATAACAAAATTTTATGCAAATAAGACTTAACTGGAAAGACAGAGCAAGCAAAGAATAAGATGATGGTATTTGCATCAATTTCCCTTTACAATAACATGTAACATATTGGATCTGATGGTAATAATCACTGTATTATCAAAATGAAGGAATGAGGGACAAAATATATTGTAATTAAAGGCAGTATATCTTCCCTTTCCATGACAACAAAGACTGCTGCCTTTTGTTGTAATGATGACAAAAATATCACGTCTCAGCAAGGTTGAAAATATGCTGCAAGTCTGTTTCATTATGCAATAATTCTGTTAATATACTGGCGTCAGAAACATGACTCACAACCCTGTGAGCTCCCTCCTCACAAGTTTCAGTTGAAGTGACACTCAAGTGACAAAGGGAAAAAGGAACAGACAAGTATATTTAAATTCTACCCTGACGTGTGTCTAATCAGAATGTCAGCACATTATGCAACATTAACAATCATAACTATTCAATCTTACTGTAGTTTGTGACTAGAATTAGAAACTATGACCCAGGAAACAATAATGGTTAGTATCTGGAGGGTTATTGTATAGTATCGGTAAAAAAATAAATACAACTCATTTGAAAGGCAACTGTTATGAGTATTAAAACTGAGTAGAGTCCGTGAGTGACCACAACTCAAAACCTAACTCATGATGATTCTCAACAGTATGTTCTTGCACTTGTGAAAATGAATAACACCTGAATAATGTCGACTCATGAATTGGAGTTACGGTAGTTTTGTTCGCTCACTGTGACAGGCCATTTCACAAAGTAAATACAGGTTTGATTAATTAAATTAACATCCTGTTTTCTTCTACATGAACAAGAGAATCATTTTAACTCAGTTTGACACAAAACACCTATGCTGGGCCTAATATTTGAAGTGTCTGCCGTGAAATAGACGACGGTAAATAAGGGATAAGTGAACAGTATGGGTCTTGGGACATTTTGTTCAGGACGTCAGCAGGGTTCTTCTCCTCTAACTCTCACCATATGACTGTTACGAGGCCACGATTTACACACACATCTGCTGTGCAGACAGTCTGTAAATGTTACCAGTCAGCAACTACCAACTTTCTCAATCGGTCAGTAAGCAAATAGGGTTCAAGATAGCACATGACTTCTGTAATAGATGCATTACAACTGTAACAAAAAAATGTTATCTAATTAATTTTACAAAGATCCTGTTTTAAAAAGATATGAAGCTCTCTCTCTCACACACTCAAACCTGTATATTCTGCCTCTACATGGGAATCTCCATTCTGGCACACCAACGCATGAGTCTCCTCCTGCGCTATAATTAACAGCTCAGCAAGTCTCAGATCCACAAAAAATCATTTGTCCTCCTTCACCAGATTTCTTTCCCAGGTGAATCCAAAATCAAAAATAAAGCATCCAGGAAAGAAAAAAGTTCTGGGTTCAGTTTTCTTTCCCCCCCACCCCTTTGCTTAAGGAGTAGAGTCTCTCTCTCACTGCGCAGCAGAAGCCCACAGGCCGGCGGCGACTGAGTAACGCTCAGTTGCACTCGGTCACCTGGGCTGATGACAGCTCTGCCATTATAGACATTTTCAATGGCGCTTGTTCTCTCTCTCTCTCTCTCTCCCTCTCTCTCTCTCTCCTCCCCTCTCTTTTTCTCTCAGCGGCTGCGGTCAGCAGCACAATTGTCAGCT
Organism: Mola mola; assembly: GCA_001698575.1. Lineage (NCBI taxonomy): Eukaryota > Metazoa > Chordata > Actinopteri > Tetraodontiformes > Molidae > Mola > Mola mola. The sequence goes on along the minus strand of KV751318.1, from coordinate 3,019,762 downwards.
CTGTATGAGCCACCGTTAGACACGTTGGCAGAGCTTTCTCGGTGATGACACCAGGTCCCAAGCACAGCTTCTTCTGGCCGCTAAAAGAAGGATTTTTGAGGTTATTTTAAATTCCTCTCCAAGCCAGAATTCTTGACATGAACATTATAGTCATAACGCTCCCATTTCACTCTGTCAACTAAAGAAACGACCTTAGAGGCACAACTAGTCTAACTATGGCATCACATTTAGATGGATGCAACTGTGTCACAACGATATGACGACATTCTGTGCATGCAAATAAAGCAAGATAGGGTAGGTTTAAATTGTGTAAAACTTGTTATTAATCTTTTTCTTCTTTTTCATTCAAAAGACCATTTTAGGTGCTTTTTTTCTGATTCATTGCATCTTTTTTGTCTTGTTGTATGCAAACATTATGCACTTCCGTTAAGAGACAATAACTTATTCCTTTTCCTGTTGTCAGGGGTTTTTTGCTAAACTTGTGTAACTTCTTGAGTTCTTGTTTCCTTTTCAGTTCCTGGCTATCGCTTGTCATTTTTACCGCTCTTGTCGTTCTTTGTAAATAATGCTTGTCGTTCTGTTTACTGGGGGGCAACTCTGCTTCAGTAGCCACCTTTCTCTTAGACGAAAACCCCTAACAGGATAAGCAGTAGAAAATGGACTGATGGATGAAACTCAAATCTCCAATGTGGGACTGTAAAGTCTTGACCTGAGCTGTCAACTAACTGTTGATCAATACAAAATACAAAGCCCATTTTAAATACTAAACACCTGCTTCTGGTGCTGGTTATAGCCTCACAAAGATTAAGACTCTAACATCCACAATTTCCACATAAAAAGGACAATACATAAGCGTTTCAAGCTCTTCATTTGACTGTATGAACTGAGGTTCTTGTGGTTGCTATAGCTCTTTAATATTAGTGCCTAAAACAAAATAACACAAAAAAAATCATGATAGTGACTGTCAGTTGAGCCTGTCACTGTAAGAATAGTTGATATCTACATGGTATGGATTAACTGACTGATTCATGTGCATGACTGAGCGTCTGTCAAGCACGAGCAAAAAGCTCTAGGATAATATCTTATCCAAAATGGTGGGATCTTGCATTATGTATCTTAACAGCATGATAACAACAGCGGAGGTTTATTCAAGACAACATGTACTCATCCGACAAATAATCTAATATGGGCCGATGGCTACAGCCTGCGTACTGCACCGCACTACTGCAGAAGTATAACAGATTCAATCACTAAAATCACACTTCCAGTGAAGAAATTACGCTTCGTGTCGCCCGTACAAGGCGGACTAAAGTTCCAGCCACGTTACTGGAGCAAGAGGGCTGTGGGTGAAATGCGGAGGGTATATCGCCTGTATAATCCGGGATCTCCAGGCTAACAGCTGCGGGCACTCGATGCCACCACGCACCGTGTAGGCACACGGACTCATCCCGCGCGCAGCTGTCAAGACGCGTTTAAGGATAGAAAAGTATATTGGCACTTACAGTTACCGCAAACACCGCGGTCTGTCACTCCGGTCGGCTGCCGCTGCTGTTGTTGATGTTGTCCCCCAGTACAGTTAATTCGGTCAGTGCTCCTCTATCAAATACAGCTGATGCGCCTGTGTGACTGCCGTCAAAGGAGTCAGCGATCAACATCGCTTTCGCTGGCTGGTATTTTCACAATAAAGACCTTCTCACATAACCGTTCAGACGTTTTCGGGGCCGACAATAGCTCGACAGTTGGAATTAACGATACTTCTTGGTAAACTACATGTTGTAGATCAAATTAAAGTCGGAGATGCCTTCCACAGACGCCATGTCAAATATTAGAGTGCTTTGCATCGTTAAATTAAACTGAAGACGGTTAATATTTAATCCAGCCACTTCCGCCATGCGCCACCTGCCGACCAGCTGTCAACTGTAAGCTGGTTCTGCCCAACAAAAACTGTTAACCTACCGAACTGACGTCATTTATAAAGCACATTTAGCGATAAAATGAAAAAAAAATAGTAAATAAAATACCCCCCATGGCCTTAAAAACAATGCAACATCGCTTCTCCGATGTTCCAACACGAACCAAAATGGCGTCCCCGCCTCCCAAGTATCTCCCTCCTGATTGGTTGTCTTCCATTGTTGGACGGTTTTCATTGGTTCTTGTAGCGTTATTTTGACCATTTACTTCCGCAAGGTGCTCACGCGCTGTCGTAGTGCATGAGGGGGCCGTGAAAGAAGTAAGTTACTTTTATATAACGTTTCGAGTTCTTATTCACTATTATATTTCAATACTCGTCTACCCTTACCGACTCAACCAACCAACTGAAATAATTAGATTAAGCTTCTCTCGCTGTACCATTAACAATATGGAGATAATAACATGATCGTCATATTGACTTGAAACTCCCCTTTGAAAGTTTGCTGACTTTTTCATGTTTCTCCTGGTTATAAACTTGTAGTTACTGGGGTTCGCAATGGCTGACAGTACCGACGTGAGCAGCCTGCCTTCTGGAAAAGAGGAGCAGGGAGATGGAGGAGGAAGTGGTGGAGGTTCAGAGGGAGATGCAGGAGCTGGTTTGAATGATGCCCAGGCAGATTTGTTGGAGAAATGTCTTCATTCACTCAGACATGCTAAAGATGACAGCCACACGTTGGCTGCTCTTCTGCTGGTAAGTGTCTCGTCCCAAGAGTGACTACATACAGAGCGAACACTCTTCCCAATGATCCGCAGCATTAACATTATTGTTTAAACTTAAAAAGTTTTGGTAAAACCGCTACACATTTTAGGTTTGACGGTGGCTGACACCTGTCACAACACTGTTGACATTGTTGAATTGAGTCATTGAGCAGAGGTCCTGTATAGTTTGACAGTAGTGAGGTGAAACTAGTAACCTTTTCAGCTGAGCTTGTCAAGACACAAGGTCCATGTGCTGAAGGCTTCTGGTTCAGACCTCCGAACCAACAAGCAGATGTTTCAATCCTCTCCGCAGATATCTCGATTGTGTCCGGCAAACCAGCTAGACAGCCCCACCTTGAAGCGCGTCATTGAGGCGGTGGGCCTGAACTTCCCAGCCCGGCTTTTGGTGACGGCGGTCAGAGGGAAGGAGAACGCCGGCTTTCCCCCACGTGAACTTCTGTCACTGGGCACAGCGCTGTTGGCTACCTTGAGCACAGACCCAGACATGACCTCCCATCCCCAGCTCCTCACCACCGTCCCGATCCTGCTGGGCATTCTAGTAAATGGAGCAGAGGGCGAGACCAGTGAGTCGGAGGGTGATGAAAGCAGTGAAGAACCTACTCAACAAAGCTCCCCATTCTCTAAGCTTGATGAGGCCATAGCTGCTGAGTGCTACCAGGTCCTCACAGCCGTGTGTGCGCTGCCCAGAGGTCCTGAGCAGCTGCTGAGCAGGGGTGCCGTACCTGCTCTCTGCCAGGCAGTGGAACAGAACCAGACTCACAGCCATGAGAAAGGACTGACCTTGCTTAGTTGCCTATTATCAGGTCAAAGAAAGGACAAAGTGTGGAGTAAACACCCTGCAGAACTTCTCTCTCTGCTGGTCAGGCTCTCCAAAGACTTCTGTCAGGCTCGAGACCAGGCCAGGCTGGACATGTGCGGCCGGTTGGTGCAGTTTCTCCCCCCGGCAGGCGTGTCGGCAGAGAACGAGGCGCTGAAGGGGGCCGTGGCCCGTGTGTGGGGGGAGCTTAGACCCATGTTGCAGTCTAAGATGACACCGAGACAGATCGGGCCCGTCCTGGTCCTCAGCGCGTGTCTGCTGGATTTGTGTGGATGGGAGCTGGTGGGACCGCCAAAGTTCTGCTGCCTACTGGTGAATCGGGCCTGCGTGGAGGTCAGAATGGGTTTAGAGGAACCGCCTGGGAATGAACTGTGCCCAGAGCTGCAGCACACACTCACAGGTAGTGTTTTCTTCATTAAAATAGCACGTTGGGTGCGATTAAAACATCTTCCCATTCTGAACAATTGCAAAGCTGATGCCACCAAATCAAATCCAGGTTTTATTTGTTACTTAAACTGGAGCAAATGTTTTACAAATACAGAGTAGAGCCCGACCGACATGCATTTTTGGGCGCCAGTACCAATATTAGCGAGAAAACATTTGTCAATATACAAGGTTTTTTTCAGTGATCCTTCAAATGAGGTTATAAAACATTTCTATTCAAGATGCATTAGGCAAAATATTTTACAGACTAACAATCAACCTTTATTTTCTTAAATGATAGCAGTGCATTGAAACAGTAACCTTATTTACCTTTATTTATTTTGACTTACTCTAAGAAATATGCAACCAGACTTTTAAGACTTGCCAGTTATTTTTGATTGCGATTAGAGCTAGACCAATATATAATATTTATAATATCAATACTGATAATAGGGAGTGAAAAACTTCCGAAATCCATATGTCAGTGGATAAACTCAAATTTTTTTGCAGTGATCCCTCAAATGAGATAATCAAACATTTGTAATGATGAACTTTTATTGTCTTGTAACGGTGATTGGCTTTTATCGGTTGATAGTATCGGTCAGGCTTCTTTGTAAACTCCTTCTCAGGTAATTCTGTGTCATCATGGATTCAAATTGATGCATCACGTCGAATCACCTGCCCTGTTAAAACCCAGCGCTCTGATTCCCAGGCTGTTACCGCATCATGGAGGCGGCCATCGAGCAGGCGTGCTGTCCGGGAGCGGCGCAGACCAGTGCGCCTCCTCAGAGCTCCGCCTCTTCGCTCAGCCTGCAGCAGAGCAGGCAGGTCCTCAGGGTGTTGGAGGAGGCCTTCTCTGCTCAAATGTTCCACCTGCAGCAGGTGAGAGGAGGACTTCAATTTTAAAAATCAGTTTTGCCCATAAAATGAAAAAAAAAAAATCAATTCGAATATCCCATGAATAGCCCAAAGTGACGTCTTTATAATGCACATATAGCTTTTTTTAATTTTGTTATTTTGCTGTTAATTTACTATTACACATGACAAAATCATCAATCCAATGTTATATAGATGCTAGAACCAGCAAATGTTTGACATTTTTTCTTAAAAAAATTTAATAAGCTATTTTTTGCAAAATAATTATATAACAGTTATGTAATTGAATGAATGATAATAGAAGTGATTTTTTTTTTTTCTAATTGATAAATTGTCGATGTCAAAGCAGCCTTATTTTTCTTGTCATATCAAATAGTAAACTTGATAAAATAGATGACTAAAATCTTTTATAAAGATTGATTCGTATTTTTTTAGTATTAATATTGTGTTTTACTTTTTTTTTTAGAATTTTTTTTGCTGTTTGACAAGTTATTGATAGGAAGCTTTTTTTTTCTCTTAGTAAGAATATAACAAGCAAAGATTCACTGAGCTGAAAGAGTAAAATAAAACTGAAATTCTTGTATTAAAAATGCAGAGTTTAAATCTCTGTGTGATTGTGCTCAATATTTTGTTGTTCTTTTGAAACATGAATTCCCTTCACACATGTCCACTTTTCCACGGCATTCTTCTTGTCTCATCCTGTTTTCGTAGGTGGATCCGAGCCGCTACGGCGACCCCTTTATCTTCGCCACATTCCGCTCCCTGTGCTCCTGGCTGGCTGAGGAGACTTCCTGTTTGAAGGAGGAAGTGACTAGACTGTTGCCCTTCCTGATTGGATACTCGCGCAGCCACTTGCAGGGCGAGGGCCCGGAGCAGGGCCTCTCCAACTGGATGTCGGAGATGTCCGTTACGGAACAGCGAGGGTCGGCGTGGACGGGGAAAGAAGCACTGAGGTGAGGATGGTCCATAACAACGATATATAAGATGTGTATTCTGTAGTCATCTGACTGTCCCTCTCTTCTTTTGCATCAGGTACCTCCTCCCAGCGCTGTGCCACCTGTCAGCAGAGGAAAGTCCAAGGAAGGTGCTGCTCAGCCTGGACACCCCGGCCCTGCTGGTGGACTTCCTGTCGCAGTGCTGGACTTCACTCAGGGGGAGAAGCAGGGGGACATTGACCAGGGATCCCGGCATGGAGACGGCCTGCTCAGCACTTCTCAACTTCACCGTCACGGAGCCAGAGAGAGTCAGGTAGCCGCAGTGGCAGCACCACGTGTTTCTCCTTTGTCCGTCAGTGCTGATGTGTTCATGAGGTGGATTTGTTTTTTTTTAGGAAGGACCCATCTTTCAGAGCACTGGAGGCCCTGCTGAGTGAAGCACTTCCTGTTTTGGTGCATAAACCCTCCCTCCTGGTCCTCGCAGCAAACTGCTGCACAATGGGGCTAATGATCGGCAGACTCGGAGCGGCACCTTCAGGTAGAAACACGTTTTGGTTGATAACACACATGGTTCCAATCTGTTATGTGTCTGGAGGCACGCCGTTTTCTTGTAGATCAAAGGGAATTTCCTAAAATATGGCGCAAATATGGACTTAGACTCGAGGAAGAACTGGTTAGAATTTGGGGACCAAAGGTCACTTGGCCCTCACAAAGCACTTTTTTTAACCATAACTGAGAATTTTCCTACAAATGTACGATGAGATGAGGAGATTTTCTAAAAGTTAACTTCAGTGTGACTCAAAAATTCCCTAGATCCAAATCTGATTGAACCTCCATGGGACGTACCTGAAAAATTGTGATTTCATGGAGTTTCCATTAAGTAACATTAAGTTTACCATCAAGACACAGCCGCGTGTCTCTGGCAGATCCTTTGAATGTGAGTCACAAAGTGGGAATTTTGTCTCATTCCTTTGGCACTTCTGAGCAGTTTTTGAGGTGTTGCTCAATGCGTCATCCTGTTGGGGAACCCACCGTCACCAGGGGGTGCAGGTGCCATGGGGGGGGGGTATGCTTGGTCGTCATATGTGTTTGGGGCAGATGGTTTGTGTCGATTGACAGTAAATGCCAGGATGAAGGTTTCCACAGCAGAACTTCGCACTATTGCGAGGTGATCGATGACATTCACTTTCCCTGTCAGTGGTCATAATGTTATGGGTGATGGGTGTATATCATGAGTCTGGACACACATAGATATAAAATCCAACTTGACTGAGGCAGAGGCATATAACTGCACAGCCCTAAGTCAAGTTTCCATGTGTTTTCAGCTGTGACATGAACTTTTTTCCAGTCGTATATTACATGCAAATTGAACCATTCTGTTGTTAGTCCCCCGTGTGCTTTTCCTTGCTTTGCTTCTATAAAGACCTGTGAGAATGCAGACTGGGGCTGGAAGAGTTACTGTAACTATTAAACCCTTGGCTTTGGTTCAGAAATATTCACCTCCTTCTGCTAACAGATGCTTTTTCTCTTTTTTTTCACGTACTCTTCAGGCTCAGTGGAAGCCGGCCAGCGGCGGTTCTTCTCCGCAGCTCTCCGGTGCCCTGGACTCTGGCTCGGGCCCCGGCCCGGTTAGGCTGAGCCCCGGTTGGGAGGAGAGCTGGGACGAGGCCGCTGAACTCTGGAGGTTGGGCCTGCAGGCTCTGGGGGGTTGCGTCCGTGCTCAGCCCTGGCTCACCAGCCTGCTCAGAGAGGAGGGTTGGCTCAAACACATACTGGGCACGTTGGCCCGGTGCAGCGGGCTACCGGACCAGCACACGCAGGGGGCGCTGGAGGAAGCTCTGTGCGCCATGGCCGAGCAGTGCCCGGCCTGTAAGCTGGAGATTGGAGACATGATGAGGAGCGACGAAGGAGCTTTGAGAGGTATGACGAACCTGAAGAAGTCAGTGGGAGCAAAGTGACACAAAACTGCTTTGTTACGGAGTTGTTTTAACTTTCAGAGTTAAAATTAAGTAACAACGGAGGACTTTTACTGAAGCCAAAAGTTTGTGGCTGTTATCTGTAAGAGTCTGACATAAAGAGTGTGTCCTGCTGTCGCAGGCTTGTGGACTTTGTGGATAAGCTTAATTTGAAAAGGTAAAAGGTGCATAATCATTATTTTAGTATCAATGTCAATGTTTAGACGAAAATATTTCACACATGTGAATAATGTGTCCAATAAAACGCTATTTTGTTAGAAAACCAACCAGAATATTTCCTTGTCAAACTTCTTGTGTCTTTTTTTCTTTTTCTTCTTTCAATTTAATTTTTTTAAACACCAACTTTGAGTACTTGAGGTTTTGCTGAGTCCAAGTTCAGTTTAACTTCTTTGATAGGAGCAAATGGGCCTTCAGACAGGGAAGAAAAGTCAAAAATACGAAGACAGACACCGTTAACATTCATGCAATCAAAACAATAACTACACTGTAATCCACGCGTCGTCAGCTCTCTGGGTAAATCAGGGTTGGAGTGTCTGAGGTGTTGATAAACTGAGAACAGCTGACCGGGCCACGTCATACGGACAGCACCTGGATGAGCTACTGGAGCAAACAATACACTCAGGAATTATTGCAAAGTGCAAACAACATCCTACAGGTTTGTAGCACAAGGGATTCTCTCTACGGTGCTGAGATTTAATCCTTTCGGGGAAAGGACACGTTATACTTTGTTTCAAAAACTAATTTTAATGTCCTTAAAATTGTCTGACTTCAGTTCAAATCTGCTCCCCCATGATTCTTACCATGCTTCATAGGACAACTGTATTGTTTACCATGATTCATAGGCGTCCCGTTCTTCCGGAAGTCCTCTTTCCTACAAGCTGCCACAAGATGGCGCACTTGTGTTATGTGTGGTGAGAGTCTTGAAGTTCTCTCCTCCTGCGTCCCTTCAGTGTTTCTGTGCATCTGCAGAGGCAGAGCTGAGTGTAAAACTTTGGACTGACCTTTCCTCGCTGGACTCGACTTGAAGAAAAATGTTGTTGCCTGGTTCCAATTTTGGAGATGGATAATAAAAAAGACATTTAATGAAGTTTCATATGTTTCTACAGCTGCTTTGATGAAATGTTATTTCCTCTGAGTAGAT
>KV751318.1:2998436-3010872 GCA_001698575.1 Mola mola | reverse complement strand
CGCTTTGCGCGCGTCGCCAAGCTGTGATCCCTGATCCCTGTCGTCCGTGGACACACCGTGACAAAACTTTTCTAGCTGCCACATCAGCGACTCTTGTCATCTCCCACCTCCCATCCACCTCCCTCCCTCCCCAGCACCCATCCATACAAACTCCAGCATCGCCTCTCAAACTCACTCAGTCCTCCTCGCACCTTCTGCCCGTCTCATCTCCATCTCTCCATCAGCCCCCGTCAGCTGGGAGCTCAACACTCAGCCTGGGAGCCACCACCGCCAGCATGCTCTGGAAACCCCGAACCAGGAACGACGGTATGCAGGTAAAGAACCAAAACAAACAACCAAACAAAAAAACACCGCAAGGCCTCCTGTTCTCTTTGGCGCAATTTTTCTTCTCTCATTTTTGTATTGCATAAAAGGCTGCAGGTGGTGAGCATCTGTTTGTATTCTGCCTAAAAACGAATGAAAAAAAAAAAACAAAAAACCCAGCTCGGTGTAGGTACCAAGCTTAGAGACAATAACATTATTCCAACACCGACAGTTTTGAGCGGGGAGACTCGGATATTTGTGCGTAAAAGTGAATTTAGCCGTAAAATTCAAAGCAAATCACGCTGTTGCTTTAAAACACTTTAACATTATTTTATAGTCTCTCACTTATTTTATTTAGATGCCATTTTAAAATAAAAATAATAAACACAGAAGCCCAACTCGTGAAGTAAAGGGGCGCCAATTGAAAAAAAATATCCCTTTAAGAGAAGTGGACCCTGCCGACCCCTCCCCCGGTCTGCCGGGTGCGCGCAGACCCTATAAGTAGTGCGCTCATGGAGAGGCAGGAGGACTTGTGCTGTGCGCGCGTGTATGTGTGCGTGTGCGTGTCTGGCAGCAGCTCCTCAGCCGTGCGCTCGGTCCCCCCCACACACACAGAGAGCGAGAGAGAGAGAGAGAGAGAGAGAGAGAAGGAGAGATAAGGAAAAGTACATGACACCTCTGACTTCCATGGACGCGTAAAGAAGCCTGGATTACACCTCGGAGCGCTTGGAGACATCTTTCAGCCGCTGGATCGCCCGCCCGCGCTTCCTGCTCACTTTTACATTTGGGGCGATACTCACAGGGGTCCAGATGTTAATCCACACCTATTCGGCCATGGTGAGTTTGATGGAGTTTGTTTTAAGCTGCTTTTGACATTTTTAAAAAAAAATTTTTAGCTTTAATTTAAATCCATTTTTATGAAATAGCTTCTGTGCAGAGTGTCAGGACGAGCTGGGAAAATCGCGCGTAAAATGCGTTTAAAACTGCTCATTTGGAGCAAATTTCAGATACAGAAAAAATGACGATGTACTGTATAAATTGTATTTAGTATTATGGTCTTTGGTGGGGTTTTTTCCGTGTGCGTGGTTGATATTTAAATAGATCTCTTCGCCCTACAGTCGAATCCAAAGTGTCCCCACTGTCCGCTGAACCTTCCTGACGCACCGTTTAGAGATGCGGCGCCGCGCATCTGTCCGCGGAGATGTTCTTTGTCTGCACGGTGTCACAGCCAGTGAGTCCGCCTCCGCCTGATAGTGAAGTGTCCACTCGGAGGATGGCGCGTCTTTCTCGCGTCGCCTCTTTGAAAATAAAACTTTTTTCAGGCCGAAAATGGACGCATGCGTGGCAGTCAGTCAGTCAGTCAGACGCGTAAATGTGTGCTGGCAGCTGGCCTGTCTGGCTGGCAGATAATGGACTTTGTACCAACAGCAGCAGCAGCAGCAGCCGCATTGATCTGTGTGACCCAGCTTTGACAAAAAAAAAAAAAAAGGAAATCCAATTTCATCAGGATGTGTGTGAGCACAAATGTGGGCTAGTGGACTAGATGTTTTTACGCACGCAGTTGTGTTTCTTTCACGCCAGGAGTTGGACTCACCTCTGGTTCCCTGCGCCCTGGCAGCCTGAATGAATCTTTGTTGCCTTTAGTTTTTAGATTGCGGGGTCACTGTGGTTTGGTTGCTGCGGTCCTCTACAGATGCAGCCCCTCCCGGAGCAAAGTGTTGCTGCCTGTCCTTTGTGCGGCTTCTTGGTGACCTTTTTGACACTGTTCTTCAGCGGTGCCAAAGGCGTCTTCTGCCAGCGCGCATCACTTCAAGCGCCGCGGCTTCTTCTCAGCGATCTAATGCAAATGGAATTGTGTTTACGCAGGTTTTCTGTTGGTAAAATACCTGTTGTAATTTTAAAAGTTGCCAATTTGCGTCTACATTTAACCGATACAAAATTCACATTTTTAAACTAGTGATTTCCAGTAGATCAGGTCTGTTTGGGTTCTCTCCGTTTGACTCCTGACGTGAAGCGAATTTTGATTTCGTGCAGGAGCGCGCAGACGGACTGAGCGGCTCGTCGCCGAGTGGGCGCCTCTCCCAGCTGTCCTCCCTGAACCAGGCCGCCTACTCCTCGGCTCCACCGCTCTGCCACACTCCGGCCTCGGACTTCCAGCCCCCGTACTTCCCTCCCCCTTATCCCCAGTCGTCCCTGCCATACTCCCAGAGCCAGGACTCCGCGTATTCCCACCTGTCGGACCCCTACCCTTCCATCAACTCCATCCATCAGCATCAGCAAGCGGCATGGCACTCGCAGAGGTCGCGCTCCGAGGAGGGGGGGCTCCTGTCACAGTCGCACCGGGCGCTGAGCCTCGAGCCCCGGCGGGAGTACCCGGCTGTCCCCCGGCTGCTGCACGGTCTCGGGGAAGGCGCTGCGGCTCTCGGGGACGGTCCCCTCGGGATGCACCTGGGACACCACGGCCTGGAGGATCTGCAGGTGACTCATGTTTTATTTTCATCTTGGTTTTCCATTATTTGGCCGCTGCGCCCTGAGAGGAGCCGCGCGTAAAAGTCGCCCAGATGAGAGCGCACAAACAGGAGCTTTTTACAAACCCAATCTGTCGTTTTTCTTCTTTGACCCTTTATTTTTAGGACGACACAAATGCAATGAAAAATAAGTCTAAAACTATTGTTTAAAACACGCGATTGACGGAAACGAGGCCTTAGAGCAATTCACTCTTTTCTTTAAACGACACGATTTATGTTGAAATGTATCGATTAAAAAGATTTTTAGTTTCAACTAAGAAATTTCATGGCCCATTTTAATAAATTCTTTAATTTGTCATCCGTCCTTTAAAAAAAATATAGACGATCAATTATTTTTTGTTTTGATTTGAACAGAAAATTTGAACCTATTTTATGACAAAACCAAAAGAAAATCACGTTCGTTTCTTGTTTATATATAAAAATGTGCGTGTGTGTGTGTGTGTGTGTGTAAGAAAATACATGACTAAAATAATAATAAATTGCTCTGATTGAGTGAAATGTCCGGTCTGAAACACTAATTTCCGCGAGAATATGAGGAAAAAAAAATGTTTCTTTTCTTTTTCGAAATTTCATTTGCGAATGAATCAATTATAATATATTAAATTAAATCCATTGGAGTTCATCAAACACTGTAATTCATACCGCAGATATGGACCAACCTCAGCTTATGAGTTTACAGAGTTGGCAGAAAACAATGAAGACACATTTAAAACGTTTACTTGTGAAAAAAGAAAGACATTCACGCGGGGACAAAGTGCTCGTGCTCACACTGCGGGGTCTTTTTTTGGGTGGGTGGGTGCGCAGAACAGAAGAAGAATAGTTTCTATGGTTTATTGAGCAGTCAGCTTCCCTGCAGCAGGTGCAGCTGCAGACCCTTGTTTGTTGCCTCCTCGCAGAGAGAGAGAGAGAGAGAGAGAGAGAAAATAAATAAAACACCGAGACCAATTGATGTTCGCGGTCATCAATGGAGGAGAAAGGTTGGAGAGGAGAGCCAGGCGAGGAGTCAGGCCGGCCGTGATGCTGCTAAACGCTCCCGCCTGACAGGGGCCGTCGTTTGATTAATGGATTATATCCTCCGCGCTTTGAATCCTCTTCAAAAACGCAGCACCGAGACAATTTCATCCTCAGCCAAGTGACAAAATCAAATGCACTCTTCTTTTAATTGTTGAATCTGTTGGGTTTTTTTCTTCTCCAAACGGTCCTGCGGTGATTTCAGTGCTTTGAAAATATAACACATCAAGAATCAGAATTAAAAAAATAAAAACTTTAATGATGATAATAATAATAATAAAATACAGTAAATAGATTCATTTGTTGAAAAGAAAAGTGAGCATTTACAAATGACAAATGACAACATTTAAGATGATCCAGCAAATTCCAAATATGAAGTGGTGACTTGAGTTTTGGGTCAAAGCGGTGCAGAAATGAGCTGCTTGTGAGATCCTCAGTCACGTTGCTCCAGCCACAAAGTGCACCAGGTTTCTTCACTTCCATGTGGACGGTGTTCATGTGTTCATGAGAGGGGAGACCTGACATCAGATCTTCCACCTCAGCCGCAGCCTGAGAGAGAGAGAGAGAGAGAGAGAGAGAGAGAGAGAGACGAGCCGTGTGTGTGTGTGTGTGTGTGCGACTCAAATGACCGTCCGTCCGTCCGTCTGTCTGTCTGACACAGGGAATGGAGGAAGGATCGGCCCTGGGCATCCTCGACCATTCTGTCATCAAGAAAGGTAAGAGGTCGGGGTTCTGCGTGTGTGTGTGTGTGTGGTGCAGAGAGAGGGGAGAGGAACACACTGAGTGTGTATGTGTGCACCTATATAATTGTGCTCTACACGCTGAAGGGGGTTTGTGTTTGGGGCCACGCCAACACCAGTCTTTCTCACACACACACACACACTATAAATAATTCTGTTTTGCTATTTCATTTGAAGTCAAGAAGTCCTCTAATACTCAGCTGCAGACTTCACCCCAAAGGCACACATTCTTAATGAACTGTTCATGGTCATATGAGAGAGAGTGTGTGTGTCTGTGTGTGTGTGTGTGTGTGTGTGTGAGAGAGAGAGAGAGAGAGAGGGATTAGAGGGAAGAGGAGAGAGAAGTGGGGCGCAGAAAGAGAAGGGAGGGGAAGATGATAAAAGAGGAGTTGTGGGGAAATTTGCCGGGTACCATCACTCTAATATTAGCGAGTCGGAGCTGCAGGAAACACAGGGGCACCATTAGAAATTTCAAGTTGGATTCGTTGCTGTGAAAGAAAAAAAAACAAACCCTCACGTAGACAGCAGTTGGTAGAACCGGCCTCGATGTGAGGGTTTTGCTTTGAAACAGGCTGAAAACGGCAAAGAAAGGGACAGAAAATTTGCTTTCCCCTTCTCCCTCCACCATTTAAAAGCAGATTATTTCCATGACTTGATTGTTAATTCTTCAATTTGAGGATCACATTTATTGTCAGTGCATGTCTCTCATGATATTTTATCCTGTTTATTCACAATTAAATTGAATATTGCATAGATTTTCCAAAACAAAATGTATAGATCTTTTTTCTGTTCTCAGTGAATAAATGCTGGAGCTCTTCATATTTTTTTTTGCCTCAAAATTCCAAACCGGAGCCTCTCAACTCGAGCTGCAACGATAAATCGATTAATCCACTGAAAGAAAATTAATTGACAACTAATCAAATAATCGTTTCAGTTTTGTTCCGAGCAAAATCACAAAACATTTGTTGGCTCCAGCTTCTTAAATGTCTGGATTTGCTGCTTTTCTTAATCATTTTTTTATGGCAGCAAACGAAGAGTCTTTGGGGGAAAAAATGTGGTGAGCGTTTTTCACCTTTGTTTTACAGTTTACAAAGCAAATGATTAATCGATTAATCGTGAAAACAATCGGTGAATTAAAGAATTGTTAGCCGCCGCTCTGCTTTCCACCCAAACAAGGACGTAAATCTGAGCATCAGCTCCCCGGAGAGGATGGCGAGGATGGCGAGGATGGCGAGGATGGCGAGGGGGGGGGACTCGTGCTGCCTGATCCCGGCCGTCATCCTGTGAAGCGACAAGTGATTCCACTTGTTTGCCAAACACTCCGAATTGATCCATTACCGCAGAGAGCATCTCCCCGGCAAGCACTTGGAGCCGGAATAGAGAAATCCAAACAGGAGAGGAGAGGGGAGGAGAGGAGAGGGGAGGAGAGGGGAGGAGAGGAGAGGAGAGGAGAGGAGAGGAGAGGAGAGGAGAGGAGAGGAGAGGAGAGGAGAGGAGAGGAGAGGAGAGGAGAGGAGAGGAGAGGAGAGGAGAGGAGAGGAGAGGAGAGGAGAGGAGAGGAGAGGAGAGGAGAGGAGAGGAGAGGAGAGGAGAGGAGAGGAGAGGAGAGGAGAGGAGAGGAGAGGAGAGGAGAGGAGAGGAGAGGAGAGGAGAGGAGAGGAGAGGAGAGGAGAGGAGAGGAGAGGAGAGGAGAGGAGAGGAGAGGAGAGGAGAGGAGAGGAGAGGAGAGGAGAGGAGAGGAGAGGAGAGGAGAGGAGAGGAGAGGAGAGGAGAGGAGAGGAGAGGAGAGGAGAGGAGAGGAGAGGAGAGGAGAGGAGAGGAGAGGAGAGGAGAGGAGAGGAGAGGAGAGGAGAGGAGAGGAGAGGAGAGGAGAGGAGAGGAGAGGAGAGGAGAGGAGAGGAGAGGAGAGGAGAGGAGAGGAGAGGAGAGGAGAGGAGAGGAGAGGAGAGGAGAGGAGAGGAGAGGAGAGGAGAGGAGAGGAGAGGAGAGGAGAGGAGAGGAGAGGAGAGGAGAGGAGAGGAGAGGAGAGGAGAGGAGAGGAGAGGAGAGGAGAGGAGAGGAGAGGAGAGGAGAGGAGAGGAGAGGAGAGGAGAGGAGAGGAGAGGAGAGGAGAGGAGAGGAGAGGAGAGGAGAGGAGAGGAGAGGAGAGGAGAGGAGAGGAGAGGAGAGGAGAGGAGAGGAGAGGAGAGGAGAGGAGAGGAGAGGAGAGGAGAGGAGAGGAGAGGAGAGGAGAGGAGAGGAGAGGAGAGGAGAGGAGAGGAGAGGAGAGGAGAGGAGAGGAGAGGAGAGGAGAGGAGAGGAGAGGAGAGGAGAGGAGAGGAGAGGAGAGGAGAGGAGAGGAGAGGAGAGGAGAGGAGAGGAGAGGAGAGGAGAGGAGAGGAGAGGAGAGGAGAGGAGAGGAGAGGAGAGGGGAGGAGAGGAGAGGGGAGGAGAGGGGAGGGGAGGAGGCAGAGCGTAGGAAGGGGACAAGGGGAGGGTGGAAAGTGAAAGATGAGAGGAGAAAGGGAGGAGGCAGATGGATGACAAAGGAGAGAGAGGGACAGCTTCAGAGGAATCTCTTACGGATCAGGCTCGAGTATGAGAGGAGCAGGGCAGAGGAACAAGGCCAGCCAGCAACGGCGAGAAAGGAAATGAACAACAACAACAACAAAAAGGGCAGAGCTGTGGGGAAAATTTAAGCACATGTTGCACCTCCTTTCTAAAAAAAAAACATAATTTAAACCTCTCAGTTTATCTCAGACCAACGAGCAGGCAGGTAGATGTGCTGTTGTTTTGGAGCTCGCAGTACAAATATATACATAATATATACAATAATATACAATATAATAAACAAGGTCCTCACGAGTGTAGTGATAGATGAGCCGATGGCTTTAAATCCTCGCAATCGACAGGATTTCTGCCCACACGACCGCAGATTTGGTGGATTTACTGCAGGATTTAAGACTCCGGAGCTAATTTCACCGCCTTACATAACGGAGACGGAGGAAGAAAAGTCAAACAGATGTCGGCCTCAATGTCAGCGCGAATCACTATTAATTACTATTATGTTAAGGGGGAAAGCTGCCATGATTGATTCATCTAATGATTATTTTGTCACCTTTCATTGTCGTTAGTGGCAAATTAAAGCGGCAGATCCCTGTATTAGAGAGGCAGAAACTGTAACTGAAAACGATTAATCGATTAATCTGCAGCAGGACGACACGTGGAGGGGGCGCTCTTCAGACCGAGGGCCACATCGCTCCCCCACAGGAAGGCTCACTCCAGGCCTGGGAAGAGTCGTAGACGTTAACGGTGGGGCAGAGAAGTGGGTGTGAGTGGGGCTCACCGAGGTGTGAAGTGAAGCTACTTGAGAATGCGCAGCTGAACTGCAGCCACCTGCAGCTTAAACAACAGAACCAACGAGCTCCAGATTTAGAGCTGAGAACATGACACCGAATAGATTAGACGGGAGAGGAGGAGACACCAGACCACATATGTTTAGATATTTATTCATTTCTCCCGTCCTCTGCATCCTGCCCGTGTTCTAAACTTTTCTGTCTGCTGCGAAGAGAACACAGATGACGCCTAAAAGTGTGAAAACTTCTCCTTCCTTCCCGCCCAGTTCCCATCCCGTCCAAGCTCAACGGCTCGTCCCTCTCGGCGCTGACCGCGGGCAAGGAGGGCCTCGGCATGGGAACCGTGTCCAACCCGGCCGAGGTCTTCTGCTCCGTCCCGGGCCGCCTCTCGCTGCTCAGCTCCACCTCCAAGTACAAGGTGACGGTCGGGGAGGTGCAGCGGCGCCTCTCGCCGCCCGAGTGCCTCAACGCCTCCCTGCTGGGCGGAGTCCTCCGCAGGTATTTGTGCTCCAAAGCCAAAAACACTCTCACTCAGTTGGTCATTTGCGCCTTTAAAATGGACAACTCTTCCTCATTAGGCCTCAAAAATGTCAAAACAAGCAGAGTCTTGTACATTAAATGCGGATTTTGCAGCTTCAAAGGGCCTCGAGCTGTGAGCGACAATGTGAATTGACATGTGACGTGAACTGCAATTTACTTAAGAAGCTGTGAGATGAAATCCATTGTTATGAGATCAAGAAGTTAGTCCAATACCGTCAGAAATGAAAGATTGAAACAATGGAGTGAAAGCTGAGTGCAGACAGATGAGGAAGAAATGATGTCTTTAATGTCTAGTATGTTACTTAAAAGACTTTGCCCCTTCATCAAAGGGATTTGCAGGTCACAGCAGCGCCTTACAAGACAAAATCAGGGGAGAAGGGAAATAAGAGCAATGATTTTAAAAGAAATCCCAGAAAAATAAAAATGAATTTTTGAAAAAGCATAAAAGGTGGAAATGAGAAACAATACCGGCACACGCACAGTCTCTAAGAGCTGAACATTTTGACAGTTGAGTTGGTTTCAATAGGTAAAAAAATGTAGGAGGAAAGTCCAAACCAATCAGCTGTGCCTGCTGGACTGTTTTCTCTCAGGTTTTAACTTCCGCTCCATTACAACTAGTCAAATATTGGACTGCATTTGAAAATTAAAAGTACATTTTCAAGATGGAAAAAATACAAACTCAACCAGCAGAGGATTTACATTGTATTTTAGACTGTGCTGATTTCACAATAAATGGTTTCACTGCACAAAATAAAAATATCTTGTACAGGTTTAAACAAGTAACGCTGCTACTTCCTCGTGTTGTCACCGTGTTTATACAAAACAACATGACCGACGCGCTCAACAGCCTCCAGTACACACAAAACCTTCTGGCCCCATTTTTTTTTGTTGTTGTTTTTTAAAGCTTTTCGGAATAAGCTCACTCAAACACAGGCAGAGGACCCAAAATGGGTCATGGGACTAAATCACAAGAGAAGCAATGTGGTTGAATGAACCACATCCTCAGGGGCAAAACAACAACTTTGTGACTCGGGTTGCAGGACGAAGTACTGTTAAAGGGACATCATGAAAAATGTAGAGTGTAGTCGAATATGGAGCAGGGACACGCAGCTAAACCACTGATAACAACACACGCAGCTGTACTGAAACTTTTGCTCGGAGTTTATTAAAGAAATGATGGTTTTTGCATATAAAGCAAATGCTATAAAACACCCAGCAGTACACAAAGTACTTGAAAATAGCTGGTAAATATTACTTTGACGGCAATATGTATAAAAAATATAGTAAAATTTGTTTAAACCTTGTTAAAGTGGTTGGTAAATGCTACTTCCACAGCAAATTATATAGGAAATATGATAAAACGTGTTGAAAACTAGTTAAAAAAATAGCTGGTTAATGTCACTTCCAAAGCGATATGTATTGACAATATAATAAAACATAATATTTACTAGAGTTTTAGAATGTCATTTTTCATTAAATTGCCACTTAAGACTCCTTTTCAAGATGTAAAGGTGTATAAAATTGCATAAATAAACACAGACTGGTTGTTGAATTCAGATATTTAGGGTTAAGGCAGAGATGGGAACAGTAATACGAAAGCAAAACGATATCTGAAGCATGAAAAGCAAAAAAAACGCTACAAGATCCTAGCGATGCTGACAGAGAACATACTGTAGGAAGAGTTCAGCTTCTCACATATACACACACACACACACACACACACAGAGGCAGCGCCTTCAAACTGCTCCCTCTGTCTTGCTGTCCCCCTCCAGGGCAAAGTCAAAGAATGGTGGCCGCTGTCTGAGAGAGCGTCTGGAGAAGATTGGCCTCAACCTGCCCGCCGGGCGACGCAAGGCAGCCAACGTCACCCTCCTAACATCTCTAGTGGAGGGTACGGAGAGCACGCACACACACAGTGTGACCCGCATACATGCTGACTGCTAGAGAAACATGTTCACATAGAAATAACCTCGCATGAGCTGGCATGAATAAATGCGTGGCTGTGTTGCGTCTGCACACACACACACACACACACACACACACGCACACACTGATTTACCCTCGGCCTGACCCGACTCGCACCGTCGACAAATTAAAAACATTTACGTGGATGGTTGTTGGCATGAAGCTGAAGCGATGACCTTTGCCCTCCCCCCAGATGTAGGAGCTGCTTTATTTTGACCCCTCATTCACTTCCTCCTCCTCCTCCTCCAGGTGAGGCCGTCCATCTGGCGCGAGACTTCGGTTACGTGTGCGAGACGGAGTTCCCGGCCCGAGCCACGGCCGAGTATCTGTGCAGGCAGAGCGAGCCGGAGCAGCTCCCGACGCGGCGCAGCATGCTGCTCGCCACCAAGTGAGTCGGCCCGTTTAAAGGAGCAGTGCACGGCTTTACGTGGCCGAGTCTCAGGTCAGAGGGGAGGGGCTTGTTCTGCTCGCTGCCTGCGAGATCAGTTTAGTCAAGGTGGAGGAAGATTGGAAAAGTGGTTTCAGCGTGAGAGGGTGGCAGATGAAAGATGCTATCAAGCTGCATTATGGGAAGTGTGGTGGCTACGGAGGGTTTAAGGAACTGCTACTTCAGCTGGGATCTCTCATCAGAACAAACATCTGGTCTCTTTTAAGAGTTTCTTTGTTCATATTCTCAAAGAAGGGAAGTAAACACGCCAAACACCCATTTAATACAGACGGTCTCCTACCAGCCAAAAAAACTCAAGTGGTCTTTTTGGCTCTAAAACTACACAAAATCCCTCTTTTTTTGGCTTGCTCCAGTAGTGGGCGGGGTTAGAATAACATTCATAGCTCCCAACAACCTAAAGGTGTAGCAATACATCCAAGCCAGCATAAGGCCACAGATTAGTTTTTACGGGTTTAGTCAAGCTTCGCGGCAGGTCCAAACACAATTACCGAGAACTATTGTTTGTCCATGTCCAAACATTACAACATTATACAGCCATAAACTTTATGTTTTCAATCTGCTAGCCTTATATGCTCACTGCTGACGCTGCGATCTCGCTGACACTGAGGAATCCCACCGGTGCTGAACAAAGTCGATTTTTTTCCTGACCCTAATCTGAAAAATGCCATTTTGGTGTCAGAATGTTAGGAATACGTGTGACTTTAAATAAGACTGAATCTACTGCCGCTAGTCTCCCAAAGGGGCGCGGCACAGATACAGGCGATGATTCGTCACTGGGGTCTCGTGGTTTCTTGGGCTACTTTTATACTTTTAGGCTCTAAAATTTCACAAAACTTTTTTTTTTTTTAATGAAAATTACTCCAGTATGGAATTCAGTCACAGGGAAAATGCAGCTAGACAAAAGCAAGTGAAAAGTTAAATAAATGGCTTGAATAAATGGCTTTTTTCTGACACTTACTACCCTCAAAATGTTACTATGGGTGTCTGGTAACATAGAGTAGATACCTACAGTCCATAACTGACTCAGTAACTGTAAAGTAATGTTTCCTACCTTTCTCTATTTCATAAATGACCGATTGCTGAAGGGCCACCGTTTCCCGAAGTCTTCTGACCTTTACCAAAAGGCAAACAAATGTACGTCGATTTGTTCCAGAAGTAATGAGTCTGATAATTTTGCAGAGTACAACACCGTGGAATAAATAGTTTGGAATAAATCCACACAAATTTGTTTGTCTTCGGTAGATATTCGAAACCTGCCAGACTCGGTGCCCCTTCAGCAACTGACTGGTCGTGTCTTTGGTTCGTCCGTGCCACAGCGCAGCTGACGGCCCGTTCAAACATTGGTTTTATACAGTATTTTTACAGTTACTGAGTCAGTACTACTGAGTCGGCCGTTTATTACACAAAGTAAACAGGGTCTGTTTGAGAAAAGGCTTCACGCTATGCAGACGGCCGAACCGTGACGATTCTGTCGACCCATCAGCAGACTGTAGTGGGTCTAGCCCCCCCCCCCTTTATGGTACGGTTAAGCTCTGGTTGGTACCCCAAGCGATGGGTGACAAAACA
>KV751318.1:2978153-2996965 GCA_001698575.1 Mola mola | reverse complement strand
GTCCATTTCTTTTATTTCGTTGTGACTTTTTGTTTAATTGCCTAGTTTATAAAATGTCAGAAAACGGTGGGAAAATGCCTGTTAGTTTCCTGGAGTACAAGGAAATAGCTTCACTTTGCTTGTGTTTTCTGACCAAATGTCCAAAAACCAACAGATAATGAATTTAATTTCATTACGAAAAAAAACAAAACAGTAAATATTCAACATTTTCAGCAACTGAAAATATCAAAAAACAGCGACTGAAATATCAAAATTGATGGAAATTCTGTGCGTTCGTGGTCCTCAGAGGATGAATCCCGCTGGTTTTAGTGAATCCGTGAGAAATCAACACAGATATTTTGAACCACTTTAACTCGCTGGCATTTGTATTTGTGAAAAATTTGAATTGAACTCAAATCATGAATCCGTACATTACTTTGATTTCTACATATTACTAGATATCAACATGCTAACAAGCTAAACTAATACGGTGAAAATGGTAAACATGTCACTGTAAAATGAGAGTCTAGATATACACGTTTTCAAAGAAATCTGCGATTTCATTCACGGGAAGTTTGCGTTTCATTTGGGTTTCTCTCTCTAACTTTGGGGAAAATAAAGACAGATGATTCACCAGAACCAGAGGAGGGAACTCAGTTAGACAAAACTCGAATGAAGCCGCTTGACCGACACGTCGGTTGTTAAACGGTGACGACAACATGATTTAGCTACTATTCATCGATGTTTTAATTTTTGTTTTTATTCACATACAATGCAGGAAATCTCATGCTAAAACAGACAGCTAAAGTGTCTGTCAATGTATTTGATGATAAAATCAACCAATTGTTCTTGTACTTGTGCAGGTTTCGCGAGCAGAGACGGGGCTCAAGCAGCACATTCGTGGAACCAAAGACATTTTAAAGCCACAATAGGATTTTTTGGTTTTGTTTTGTTTTTTGTTTTTATCATTTTTTTAATATATTAATTTTATTAAACAGAAATGAGTTTTTAAGGGTTCTAACACATGATTGGGAACTATTGTTTGTGAAAACAGCACAACATCATGCAGTCATTCAATGTTGGAGACACTGCCGTGTCGTGATGAATTTCCCACTGAAATAGGAAAGAACCAATCACAAGACAGAAAGCACCACATGATGTTGGGATGAATCGGGATAGCTGGTAACTACAGCAACGGATGTCAAACGCTGACGATTGATTGACAGCTGGATGCTGTGTCATTATTGGTTGATTGGATTTCACATGAAAAAAACCACAAAGAATTTAGTTTTTTTTCTCATTTTTTGGGGATAAATTATTGTTCAACAGGCGACAACACGATTGAGGATGTGATCTAAATGTGTTAATATGACAGTTTTTCATTTCAGGAGGACCTTGACATTGCCGGCCATGTTACGATTGCCAACACTGAGGCATCTCACGGCTGTCGAGCAAAGTCGATTTTCTCCTGATCCTGATCCAAAAAATGCTATTTATCTGTGAAGACACGTGGCTTTTAAAGCTGTTTTACCTTGGTGACTCTGGGACGAAGGGATGGTCCCTAATTTGCGATCACCACTCCCACGAGAATAAATCGACTCTGCTGCTGGTCTCCTAAAGAGACGTGGCACAAAATACAGGAAATAATTCGTCACTGGAGGTCTTGGCTCTGCCAACGTCTTAAATTATACTTGTGTGTGTGCCCCAAGGGTCCTCTCAGATAAATCAGGGCCCCTCTTTGCACTCAAGGAGACAGCTGGAGCCCTGAACGGCGTACCTGGGAGGATGGTACTGCTGGTGCCACCCACCAAAAAAAAAACCCCAACCCATCTGTTCTCCAGCTCTGCCAACGCCCACCTCTCACCTCTCCTGCACAGACATTCACTTTCATTCAACCCGGATGATACAGCTGCAGCTTTCCCGGGACTCTGCACACACATTCACGTCTACCTCTCCTCCCATCTCATTACCCTCCTGTGTCAACTCCCTCCTCATCCCTTCATCTCCATCTCTCCCAACCTCAGCCCTCCCTCTATCTGACACTCAGCGGGGCCGCTCTCCATGTCTCCCCGCGCCTCCAGGCAAACATATGCTGCTCTTCCTGTCAGATTCCGGAGTGTTTGAGAGAGGAGGGATTGTTTAATGTTTATTAATCACCTGTCTGTGGTGGAGAGAGCAGGCGGTGAGAGAGCCACACACACACACACACACACTCAGGTGGGACGTTACAGCTTCGTGTAAGTGTGCTCGTTTACTGTGACACTCCGTGTCGCTACACACCGTAAATGAATCAAATTATTATGGTTAAGTGTTTTAAAACCGATTTACAGGCCTGTTTATTGAGCTTCCAAAAACTCAGTGCTAAAATACTGTAAAATGAAGCGTTGAATGTTTGCTTTAGAGCATCGACGCCCTGTTTCGTAGTGTAACAAGTGAGAAAGCACTCAGTGAGTGCAGACCTCCACCTAAAACACCACTGCTGAGAGTTGGCTGAAACAAGGCAATACATGAAAATTCAATGAAAAGATGACCATTAGTTTTTGTGTTACTTTCACGTTTGAAACTGATTCCAGATGGGCCAGAAATGTAAGAATTACTTCCTTGATGTAAGAATAATATGGACAAAATCCTCCCAGCACTTTGGCGAGTTATGTTACTGCTTGAAAACTGATCCAGATCATCACCAAAAGTTCATGTTGTTCTTGTGACAAACCAAAGTTACACACTGAATCCATTCACAACTCTATGAGTTATGTTGGTAACAGATACCAGTGCATCTCCACTTGATATTCATTACACAGCAAGTTAAATATTTCTTGTTTTGTTTCAATTTTGATTATGACTTGTACATAATCATATTTTCAAAGATTTGAGATGTGATTATTTTTGAGCTGTAGTCCATAATCATCTAAATTTATATAGTAAAATGCTTGGACCATTCAGCCGTGAATTTCTGAAATTATTTTCTGAAATGATTCCTTAAACAATTGATGAAAAAGAAAGATATTCTAATTAATATATGCAATAAATTCACAAAGGTGAAAAAATAACCTCCAAACTCTGATGCCTGACAATATTTTTTTTTTAAAGGAAAAAGGTGCTTTTTCTATCATTTCCATTTTCACAGCTTTCTTTTGAATGAGTTCATTTTAAATTCAAAATAGACTTTCAGGAGCCGCTTTGGTTGATTTCCATAAACCGCATCCCCGCAAACTTGGTTTTCAAAAACCTGTTTACGCATGTCCCATTAAAATAGCTGTGAAAACATGTTGGGTAGCCTGCATGAAAAATGCACGTTAATCTGCTGAGTTTTGTTATTCTCACGTGCTGCTGTTTGAAGTACGCAAGGAAAAAGGTTCAGTTTGGCAAGTGCAATGTAAATATATGAAATTCATTGTTTATCTGAGGAATTGTAAGTATTTGACGCCTTTTAAAGAATCTTAACTAAGTCCAGTGTATTTCCTTTTCCAGAACTTTCAGATTAGTTTCCCCATTTGTTAATGTTTGTAAAACATTAGAACCACAAAAGTTGATAAGGTAAATGTTACATTAGAAGGCGAAAACGGAGCCATTTAGATTGAAAACATGAAAAACACCAGCAATTGGACCTTAATTTTAGATTACATACACAAGAACAAGTGTACAGTTGAAACCAGAAGTTTACACACACTGTATAAAAATACGCTTTATTTTTCCCTCACTGGCAGACATTAAATCAGACTAAACTGTTCTTGTTTTAGGTCAGTTAGGTTTACCATAATTCTATTTGCTAAATGCCAGAATAATGAGAGAGAATTTCTTATTACTTTCTTAGAAGTCGGACGTTTACACACACTAAGATGCCCATGCCTTTAAACTACTTAGGAAAGGCCAGAAGATGATGTCACGGCTTTGGAAGCTTTTCATAGGTTAATTGACAACCTTTGAGTTCACTGGAGGCACACCTCAATACATGCTGCTTCCTTGTGTGGCATCATGGGAAAATCACAAGAAATCAGCCAAGATATCAGGAAGAGAATTGTCGACCTCCACTGGTTCATCCTGGGGTACAATTTCCAGATGCCTGAAGGTGCCACGTCCATCTCTTAAAACAATTATAAGCCAGTATAAACACCATGGGAATGTCCAGCCATCACACCGCTCGGGAAGGAGACGGGTTCCGTGTCCCAGAGATGAACGTGTTTATGTGTGAAATGTGCCGAACAAAAGCAAAAGACCTTGTGAAGATGCTGGCTGAAGCTGGTAAGAGTGTCATAAGAAAGCCAGATTACAGTTCGCAAATGCACACAGGGACAAAAGACCTTCATTTTAGGAGACATGTCCTGTGGTCTGATGAAGCTCAAATTGAACCGTTGGGCCATAATGACCATCGGTACATTTGGAGGAAACAGGGGGAAGCTTGCAAGCCTGAGAACAGCATCGCGGCTGTGAATAACTGGGGTGACAGCATCATGTTGTGGGGATGTTTTGCTGAAGGAAGGACTGGAGCACTTCACAAAATAGATGGCATCCTGAGGAAAGAACATTATGTGGAAATATTGACGCAACATCTCAAGACATCAGCCAGGAAGTTAAAGCTTGCGTGCAAAAGGGTCTCCCAAATGGACAATGACACGAAGCGTTCCGCCAAATTAGTTACTGAATGGCTTAAGGACAACAAAGTCAAGGTTTTGTCAACAAAGCCCTGATCTCAATCTCACAGAAAATTTGTGGGCAGAGCCGGAAATTGTGTGTGCGAGCAAGGCGGCCTACAAACCTGACTCAGTTAAACCACTTCTGTGAGGAGAAATGAGACAAACATCCGGCAAACGATTGTGAGAAGCTTGTGGAAGGATACCCACAACGTTTGACCCAAGTCATAGTTTAAAGGTAATACTACCAAAATACTCAGGAAATGTATGTAAACTTCTGAGTTTGAATAAATTAAGAAAAAAATCTCTAAAAAAAAAATTCTCTCATTATTCTGGCATTTAGCAAATAATTGTGGTAAACTTCTGGTTTCAACCATTTGTATCCGTATTCTAGCTTGAACGACGTATAAAAATACACCCTGGACACGTTTCACTCCGTCTCATATATCAGCCGTCCAAGGCTGGCGTTGGTTCATTATTAAAATTATGCTTTTCCTGAATCGTGCCTGGGTTTGTGCTTGACAAGCTCGCTCTGGCACACAGAATGAGTCAAATCTGAGCACCTTCACAGCGGAGCCTGAGTCATTAGTTCTGCAGCTGATGCCGACTCCAGTGCAGCCTGGTATGAATGGCTTTATCTGTGCGTTACCTCAGTCACGCAGCTTGTGCTCTATAGCGTTCAAATTTCAAGATACGGAATAGCATTTAGACAAATGTTTCTTTTAAACTTTAACACTAAACAATACCAATATTTCTATATCATTTTGTAATTCTGGGAAATGAAAAACAATAATCTGAGACGTTTCCTTTATGCGATACTGTACGTGCAGAAGTGTTTTATTACACATGTACTAGCAGGAGCGAGTGTGCATTACCCACATGCACACTCACCGGGTACAAGTGCAAAAGTACACAGCCAGAAGGCTGTTCTGTTTCTATGTGCAGATGAGTAGACTGGAGAGCAACGAGAAAGCACCACAGGGACAAAGAGCTTGTATCTCAACTGTGTGTCACTTTTTATTGGAAGAGAAAGAGCAAGGAGGTCAACGGTACAAAAAAAAAAAAAAAAAGAGGAGAAGAGAGAAATGAGGGCGTGAGGGGTGGTAGTTAAGCAGCGAGCGGTCACTTGGTGCTAGGGGTGATCTTCTCCAGGTCGTGGATGCCCTCCCTGTCAATCACACGGACGCTGAAGGAGGGAAGGTTCAGGATGAAGCGTCTGTTCAGCTGGAGGGGGGAGAGAGGGAGACGGAGGAAGAAATATTAAGTTGAAGAATGGGTGTAGAATCAAGTGAAAAATAAAGCAGAGATGTGAGAGAAAAGGCTTTATTATCAAAAGTGTCAATCCACAATGATGCATAGACACCGAAGGACAACAAACACCACTGTCAGCTGTTTACCTCGTACAAATCTCCGGTTGTTTACATGTTGCAAACTTAGCGTATCTAACGATCGAACGGGACTTACAGTGTGGCTGTGAACTTGTAGACAAATTCCCATAATATCACTGAATCGATAAATAAATAAAATCACAATTTCTTCTTGTTAGAGCCCGCATGAAAACTGTTCTTCTTCAGTTCAACTGCACTTTGATGTAGATTCCCAGTGACTAATGTAAACCTCCCGAGCCAAATGAGACGGACACAGTAGCACAGCACTCTGAGTGCACTGGAAGAAGTCAGAGGCTGAGCATCATAACACATGAAAACGTGTTTAAAAACTCACCTCCTCAACGCACATCTTCAGCAGGTCCAAAGCCTCTTCTCGGGTCAAGTCTACAACAAAAAACAAGATGATGAGAAAGTGGAAATTGGTGAAAAAAGGGGAAACTGACACATATCAAAGGAGAACTTAGAACATAAAATGGGCCAGTTGCCATACGTCTCAGCTAATTTGTGTCAATGCATCCGTATGGGCTCTTACGTTATCAACATTGGCAGATATTTTAAAAAAATGGTTTAAATAACACAACGCATGAAAAGGTGCCCCGGGTGATTTATAAGACAATAAAAGTTTGTTGTTAATTTGTAAAACATCCTGCCTCTGTTGTGTTACAAATATTTGATAAACACCTTTAAGGGATCATTGCAAATATTGGCCAATATATCTCTATCAAAATTTTTTTACTCCCTAATATATCGGCATCGGCCCCAAAAACTGCATATCGGTTCGGCTCTGAATACAACGCTGTGGACATGTCAAATGTCCGAAATAAATCACTTGTTTTCCACCACTAATAACGCTAAAAATGTTACTGTTAAAAAGGAGTAGTACAAAAAAAAAAATGTATGTGTTTGTATTCCAACGTACTGTGCAAATATTTGTTTTACACAGTATCTTTACAGCTGCTGAGTCAGAAACACACAAGTGTTTCACTGTTGGAGTCCACTCAATGGGTGTCAAACTGGTTTTAAGGTGAGGGCTAAACAGGGTCAACATCTATTGAATAATTTTCAACAACTGATGTATGTTGTGAAATTTTACACCCCAAAGTACTGGGAAACCAGACTTAGGTTGAAAAATACTAGAGTTCACCTGTAAGACAAAACATTTAACTAAGAGGGGAATTGGAGGAATGGAGAGAGACAACAACACAAAATGTGATGGTAAAAATGTCAGTGATATTCTTAGCAGAATGAACGTATAAATTGTCTTGTTTCTACTAATCATTTGATATTAGGTAAATGTTTAAACTAAAAATTTTAATTTTACTCAACAAGACCTGTGACAGTGCCATTATGTCACACTGTGATAAAAGTGGGAACCTACTCAATCACCTCTGCAGTAAACGCTCTAAAACTCGGACATTTTTATTTTTGTCTCTCGTTTCTGCAGTTAGTCTCGTTGGAAGAATAAAGACACAATAATTCCCTGAACTGACCTGGTTTATAGTGGCGGTCAAGAATGGAGAGAGTGAGGAAGGCTCCGTAGCCGTGGGCAGCGAAGGGGGCCTTGGCCAGGGAAGACATGTAGTCCATGTAGTAGAGACCTGGGCCGTCCGTGTCATCGTAGCCCGCCAGCAGCAGGTTCACATGGTACGGAGTCTGAGTTTGGAGGACGCAGGAGGATCAGAATCATTCAGAGCCATAAATAGTTACACAAACCAAATTCAGGGTTAATGTTGGACAATTCTCACCAATCTGTTATTGCACAGCCAATACTTCTGCTACGGCAAAAAACATGCAGGGTCATACAATGAAAAGTTCAACCGAATCAGCAAATTACGGCGACGCAAGTGAATGATCCCGGCAGACTGTTTGAAACTTGAACTCTGCATTTCTACTGTTTACCTCCAAATCATTGTGACACAAAATAAGACTGCTGCAGAGTTTTCCACTAGTGAAAAAAGCTGTCAGTTGGCTGGATTTACATTTTGGAGCAAATTTAAGAAAAAAAAAAAAAAAAAAAAAATGCTAAAAGTTGGCTACATATTTTTGTGACAATATGCTGCTTTGACTTGCTAAAGCTGAAAAATTAAACTGAAAATTTTTACTGTCATGTGTAGTATAGTCTTACTAAGAGTGATTTTATAAGCATTGTCCAGGAAGCGGTTTCGAAGTCAAGGAATTGGTGAGCTTCAGAATCACAGAGAAGTGGAAAACACTGTGTGCAGAGCACACTCACATGGTATCATTTCTACAATTAAATATTCCCCCCAAATTAGGAGATACCAAAAATGCCATAGATACATATACAGTATGTAGTGTTGTGGCTGTGTGTGGGTCTCCTACATGCTACTGAGGCCCCTGTCTGTTTAATGAATACACTGTTAAACTGTCCGTGAAGGTTCTCAGTCATCCAGGTCATCTTAATCTTGGAGTGCTTAGTAGGAAGCAACTGGACTTCTTATCTTGTTTGAAGACGTTTCGGATGAGAGGCGAAACGTCTTCAAACAAGATAAGAAGTCCAGTTGCTTCCTACTAAACACTCCAAGATTGTTAAATTGCCAAAATGTCTTGTTTCTGCAGTCTTCAATCATCTGATCCAATAATCGACACCAAACAAGAGTCAATAGCAGATTAGATTTATAAAATTATTGTCAAGACGCATCGTCACAACAAGGAAATAATCGACCGAAGTATGTGGCTGCATCAGTTTCACAGCACAGAGTGAGAGAGTGGGGAAGACAGAAGAAAGGTCGGCACAGGACAGAAAAGGTGAGTATGTTTTTGTTTTTGTGTGTGTGTGTGTGTGTGTGTGTGTGTGTGCATGTGCGTGTGCGTGTGTGTGTCTGTGTCTGTGTGTGTGTGTGTGTGTGTGTGCGGGGGGATCAAGGTGTCGCTGGTAAGGTGACATCTGCTCAGAGTCGGCAGCCTCGCTGCTCCCTCAATCATGCCGCATCTCCCTCCCTCTCCATCCTCTCTCTTTCACTCCCCCTCCTCCTCCTCTCCTCTGCGCTGCCTTCACCCCGTGCCCTGCAGTCACGCCAGGGCTCATTAAAAACTTCTAAAGTCATTTCTCTTGCCCCGTCCCCCCCTCTCTTTTTAAATTACATCTTTTACGCTTGCAGCCTCTTCTCCCGTCTCTTCCTCCAAAACACTAATTTTCTCTCATCATTGCCAGTCGCTGTTCCTCATTTTGATAGTCCCTTTAAAACGTAGGCAACTTTTCGGGGTTTCAAACAACTCGTGGCCTAAATTTTTGACGGTTTTGATTAAAATGCAACAAGAAAAACACAATGCTGCATCCTCTGTTGTGCAGCGAGGCAAATACTGCGATCTGCACACCTGCCCTCTCATCTTAACTCCTCTCTCAGCCGACCTGCTTGTTTCATTTGCGCCACGTTTGCCACAAGGGGGAAGGAAGATGGCTCCCCGTGGAGCCGACTTCAGTCTCTGTGTTAATGACGGTTTGTGAGCGTGCACAACGGGTGTGAATCTCAGGGTAAATATCTGTGTGTGTGTGTGTGTGTGTGTTTTTTAAGTCCTCTGTGAGCCTGTGAACGCCCCAGTGGCGTCACCCCCACCCACTACACACCTGTCTCGCTGGTTACAATGTAACAACAATATGGACTTGGCATCAAAATAACCTTCTCTTCCCATGTCACCTCGGAGGAGACCAGACACCTTGTTAACCCTGCCACCTGAATTCACACCCCACTTCACATAAAAACAACACGCGTATGTTTAATTCCACCCTGCCCCACTTTGACACTCGCTCTTAACCAAACAAGGCGACTATCGTGCCAGAAAACACTTATGTGCATGTCTGTACGGTAAAATACTAGCGTGGGGCAGCAGCTGCTTAGCTTAGCTTAGCACAAAGGTGTGAATCAGGACCAAGTTGATGTTCTGATAATTTTAGCAAAGAGGTTGTCTGGAACAACTGTCTTTTATCATTTGCTTTCTATGTGGATTAAATCAACAAGATGGCACTTATATTAATGATTTATTCATATCACTTGGTCAATTCAGTATCAAAAAAACGTATAAAATGACTTGTTTTGTCAGACCAAACGGTATTTGATACTGTATCTTTAAAGGAGAACTGCAGTGTCTTTCAAAGTGTCCCAATTTGCTAGACTGAAACATACATGTAGTTGACTCAATTACTGTAAAGTTATTGTATAAAACAAATGTTTGTACGGACTGTATTTTTCCTACCATTCCCTACTTCCTGTTGCCAATGGTGCACCCCAGACACAACCAGTCAATACGAAAGAAGCAGAAAAGCCAATGTTTTCCACTGCTTTCCAATGTTTACAAAAATACAAACCAATATATAACAAAAACAGTCTTTTGTAAACATGGGACAGCAGCAGAAACAGAAGCATATCTCTTCCAACTGTGCGAGGGCTAAGGAGTCATACTTGTGCTTGAGCACAGTAATGGCTGCTCACACTAGTCAAACAGTCTGGACATTTTGAGTCATAAGTGCTTCAGCACTGAATGGATGGTCTAGTTTAAATATGCAACCTTACAGCACCTCTAAAATGACACTGGATTAACAGTGTGTAGTTGATTCCCTTTCCACTACTTGAGCGAAAGTAAGCTAGGTGGTATCTAGCAGTAGCTTCGTATTATTAGAGTTATTGATTCTGTCACCTGCCTTAACTAATCATAAGCAACAAAGTGACATTTTGTTGTCTTCCCAAAATGTCTCAATCTCCTTTAGAATGTCAGCAATGCAGCATTCAGACCAAACATTGCTCTTGCCGTGACGCAAATTCATCCTAAAACTCTCCTCTGCCACGTTCCAGCACTCCCTCCCTCCCTCCCTCCCCCTGCCCCTGGGCACGTTCTTTTTATTGGCATTTCTCCTCAATCTGCTGTATTAATTGTTCATCTGTGCAGGAGCAGGGGAGCTGCGTGCAATATGGCGCCAGTAATTATTTGTGCCCATTTTGTCCCCGTGCTTGAAAATATCTCACAAACCCACATGGGGCCGGGTGTAGATTAGTGCGGCGCAGCGGCTAGCTGTTGCTTCGGCCTTATGGAAATGTCTGAAAAAACACAGCTCAAACTTTGAAGACTTTAGCACAAACAAGAACCTATTAAGCCTGTTTGTATTTATTTAGAATACTTTTACTCTCCCGCATCATTGAGAAAAATGTATGATTTTTAACACATCTGCCGGTTTTGCTGTATCAATTTAATCTCCTCCACCCACCGATCAAACTATTTAACAAATCAACCTGAATTTAAACACATTTTTGCCGTATATTAGACTATAAAAACAAAGAGGATCCGAGTTTCTCTGCCCCTGAAAACTTTGCAGTTGTTGTTGTGCTTTGTGGTGAATTTTGTGTGCATCATCATTACTGACATGCATGCAGCAGAGTCGAAGCCTCAGGTGATGATGCTCATCGCTAGTATTTTTTTTCTTCTTTGTCTCCTCTCTGAAGCTTGACTGAATGCGGTACTCCAGAGGTTAGTGGAGTTGTTTTTCTGGACGGCGGACTGGTAAGCGCGCGGTCGTATGCGAACTGGGTTTTGCTTCCTCCGCGCCGACATGCTCTGCTGACTTGAGTTAACTACACCTCCCGGAGGTCTGCGGCCACTCGGGTATGACATCTTTCAGACTAAAGGACTCATCTGTAATTTATCCTGCAGGAATAAGGCTGTCAGAATTAACAATATACCACTGATTAATTTATCAGCCAGTGGTTTTTAACCTAAGGCTCTGGACATACCATTGAGATCACATGATTAATTTATTTTATTTATTTTTTTTTTTTTTTGGAGTCGGGGGAATCAGAAGATGATTTAAGGACAGAAGGAAAAAGGGGGAAAAGAGATATGATGTACAAAAGGAGATCATTATCTTTCCTTTCTGTCGGGGATAAACTTTAATCCACAGTGATTTAATCAGATTAATTAAAATAAATTCCAACATATGCAGCCAGTTCCCCAGACAAGCTCGGGCTCGGTGTGCAGGCAAATTTAAACAATTCTACATAACAGCTTGTCTTTGTCAACAAACCTCCATCTTGTGGTGGCATTTTGTTTTTCAAAGTTAGATTTTTATTTTTAAATGTATGTACATTACATCATTGAAGAGTTGAATTCCTTGAAAAGGCTGCAGAAGTGCTGAAAGAGCACGTGGAAGGTGTAGTAAAAAACATATCTGATCCTAGATTGATTTCATGGAAAAATTACAATTCTCATTTGTCTGGCCTTAAAAAGATGCAGTGATTAGTCTATTGGTAGGAAATTATTCAATCAATCAATTTTTCTGTGACTTCACTTGATTTTAATGACAAATTTCCAGAAATTACCTGGTGAAACATTCTCTCAAATGTCAGAATGTGCTGCTTTTCTCTCTTTTCACTTACTCTTTATTAAATGGCACTTCAAGGATGTAATTAAATGTAAAAGAAATCTATAGTTTGACCATTTTCTGTCAATTTCTAAGCCAAACTGATCAATGACAATGACTTGAGCTGCAACGATGATTCGATTGAAAGAAATTAATCAACACTTATCTTAATAGAATAATTGCTTCAGTCTTGCTTCGAGCAAAATTATTAAAAATTTGTTGGTTCCAGCTTCTTAAATATCAGAGTTTGCGGCTTTTCTTTGTCATTTCTGGTGGCAAATGAACAATCTTTTGGTTTTAGTTTGTCACTTTGGGCTTTTTTCACTATTTTTTGACTATTTATAGAGTGAACAATTAATCTTGAATATAATTGGCAGGTTAATTGAGCTGTAAACTGTACTAAATGTTTTGAGTAATACTCATATTTCAAATTAATGAGACCCAAGAATTGTCTATAAGGTGCAACAATTCAAGTATTGAGCTGATGATTTCTCTCTGTTCGACATTAAAAATGGACAACGCGCATTACATATTCTACATACTCAACATGTTCTGGGGGGGAAAGAAAACACCATTAAAAAAACCCCTGTTTATACAACATAATTTGCAAATGTCCACGTACTCTGGAGGTTGACGAGGAGCATAGCTTGAGGAAGGTGTGGGATGCAGAGGAGAAACTGCTATTGCTTCAGTTTCGGAGCACTCCTGAGAATGCAGCATTAGTAAATCCTGCACTCAGAAAACCAAATTCATCACCGTGAGGCACAAAAATAACGATACACTCGCAGCTTATGGTGAGACATGAATATAAATGTTATCCTCCCCAGCATGTACAACCTTGACAGAATGAAACGATCCTGATCCTATAGGTCCCTCAGTGTGCATGCATATTGTGTTTATGTTGACTCCTACTCATTCTTACACTCGCTGCCTGTGTAGTGTTGTCGACTGGGTCTGGTTGTTTACCCCTGGGACCCCCCGCTCCTCCTCCTCCTCCTCCTGCTTCTGCTCTACCCCTATCCCCCGTTCGATGTGTCCCACATTCCCTCCTCTGCCATACTAATTGTTTTTTGTAATTATTTTCACTGCTCTGCTATTGTGACAGGCAGCAGCTGCACTAGTCTTAACAAATGAGTGCACTTATGAGAAGCAGAACTGACCTCTGAACAACAAAACTTAAGGGAACTACATACAGCTGAAAGATGATTAACTAGTTAAGTAATCCATTGATCTCTTTCAGTGACAGATTTGAGATTTTTAGGCATTTTAAACTAAAATATATCAGACAACGTCCTGTTAGAGCTGCTCAAATACAAAACCAGCTATTGCATGACATTAATTGCTGAGCCCAACAGTTAATTAACGTGTAAAAATTACTGGGAGATTGACTAATAACTAAAATAATTGTAAGCTGCAGCCCATGTGACAAGACGTCATTCTGAAGACGCACACGTGCCTGACGTGTTACTATGGCTCATTTTTGAGAACTGTTGGAAAGTTTATTGGCATCAATTTTCAGATATATTGATGTATTATTTGATCAGCTTTCCACACCATCAGGACACTTTATAGTTAAGTTAGTTTTGTAACACTGACGCTCTGAGCAATTTTGACATATTTTGTTACTTATTTTGTAAAGGATTTCTGGGTTTTCATCCTTTTCCAGGTTGTAAAGGCAAATTTGTCATTTTAAATAACATGACATAACTAACATTGACCTTGTTAAGACAATAAGTAAATTACACAAATAACAAATATGTTCCATTCAGTCTTCCAAAAGGGGTAAAAGTGAAAATATGCTAATCTTTAAAATTTAGCTAATCAAGATTAAAGTCTGATATTGTGTTCTTATAAAACCGAGTTTAAACTACTAATTCAGAGTATCACAGACTTGCTGTTGATATAAATGTACAAAAATCCGGCTCTGGTTCGGGAGTCTTCCTCTGCACTTCCTGTTATAAAGTGCGTTTTTCTTCTGTGGGGCTCTTGGGTTTCTGCAAGGCCTCAAAAAGACAGAAAATTCAAAAAACTGTGCTTTTCTACTCGTGTTCAGTATAAATAAACTAGACAGCTCAACAACAGATAGATAACTCCTTACTTGCTCCTTACTTGCCAGGTTGTAAACATAAGCTTACTACTGAAGGAAAAAATATCTAATTTAGATGTTTTTTCCTCTTTGTCTTTGGTCAAAATGTTGATTCTGAAGATCAAAATCATGGACTGGGAAATATGGACAAAATATTCAATCAGAATAGAGAAAATCTGGATCTCAATATATGGCCTTAAAATAAGATCGTGATTTTTCAAGGCGATATTGTGATAAATGGTTTATATAATCACGATCCCAGGAAATCTAACCACCATTCACACCTTAGCTCATGTGATACCAGCGACTCACATGATGACCGGGGGGAGTGATAACCCAACTGATGAGGGGTGGATCTGGGTCACACAGATTGGGGGCGGTGCATAATACCCTTTGCCAACTACCCTAAGTGAGAAGGATCCTCCACAAGGTTAAATACTAGGGACTCCCCACCAGAAATTCAGAACTGAAGAAGCCTCTTGGATGAGAGGCGAAACGTCTTCAAGGAATTACAAGAAGTCCAGTTTCCTTCAGTTGAAACACCAAGACTACCATAACCTGGATGACTGAGAATCTTCACAGACATATAATCACGATATTCCTCCTCAAATGCTCTTCATAAATGCTAGGACTGAGCAACAAAATCATCCTAACAATATTTTTCACCATATACTTTGATATTAACACTGCGACAATATTTCAGGAATGACAACTGGCACTTTGACAAAATATTAACACAATAATGTTTTTGATAAATAATCAATAATCAATCATTATTGATAAATAATGCTACTGTGCTGTTGAGGTGGAGGTGGTGGCGTGGAGAAGGCAGTGCTGAAGATTCAGGTGTTGTTGTGAGTGTCTGAAAGGGAGGAAACCTCCTTCATCATTCACAACAAGCTGACAAATGAAGCCGGCAACTGTCAAAAATGAACCTACTGGCTCAGGTAGGACGTGTCCAACTGATAATGACACAAATTGGGCTTTAACTGCAAGTGAGAATTAATTCCCACCTGAACTTTAGAGTAATGCTACATTGCAGCAGAGTCATGTGATCAACACAAGCGATGCTATAAATATGTTTAAGTGTTTTAAATCCCTGATTTGGATAAAACCAACGTATCAAACAGAAATCCAAACACATTTCCAATATGGATGAGCTAAACTGGAACATATGGTGACCACCACCCCTGCACTTAAAGTGGGTGAGTGTAGGAATTAATTTGGGATTCTATCATTCATTCCCTAAAGCAAAATGAGATTTTAAACCCTAACAGAGGAATGTAATTAAGTTCAAACAGAAATCACAACATTTATAGGTATGTTCATTCATTACTCCATAAAGAATATGCTTAATTCAAGGGTGGCCACTGGTGCAGGAGATGAATTAACTACTGAGAAAATACACAACAATATGCGTGATGAAAGTCTTAAAATATTTAAATTCACAGGTTTAGAAGTAGGAGCTAAAGCGATGGAGCAGGCAAGAGAATACATTGAAAGACAAAAACGCAGCAGATATTTAACATTCACTGGGATGCCACAAAACTCTTGAGCTTGTCTGTATGTGCAGTCTTATTTTCAAAGTTAATTTACAACTTCACACAGTCATATCTGAAACTAGTACCATAAATTGTAAATACTCAAATTAAAGGTATTACATGGCTTTGCTGGTTGCCTGTGGGTTTTTTGGGTTGTTTTTTTTTAATTACTCTATTCAGATTAACGTTAATATATTTGTTTTTCTGTTAAATTACATCGACTCTCTCAACCCATCTTTTAATAAATTCCTTCTGGCTTCAGGAAAGTTTGACTATCTCGCCTAAAAAAGTATGTTGATGTCAGTCCTCTTTACATTAGAGAAGGCATTTACTTCTTAATCTAATCTAAACCTCACTTCTACAACTTTACTGTAGCACTGGAATCAACCATTATGATTTTTTTTTAAAAAAGGTAATATTCTTGGCTAATATCCTGGTTTATTATTACTAATAATCAAGACCAATAACTGATATTTGGGTTTATTTGCAATTGTAAAAAAAAAATCTTACTGCCAAAGTTTAAAATGCCCCATAATCAAATGAAGAGAAAATAAGGACTATTCTGCTTCTTTATTCTTCCACTCCACTATGTTCTGGAGGAAAATATGTTACTTTTTACTCCACTATATTTGAAATCTTTAGTTACTAGTTAATATGCATATAAAATTGATGCATTAAAGTAATACAAATTATAAATACACTATATATTGACTGGTATACTTTACCCGAAATCAGACAAAAAAAAAAAACCAAAACAACTTTTTACCCAATTGTAAATGGGTAAAATGCTGAGAATCAATTCTTAATTGATTCTAATATCTGGTGGGAGGACTGGGAGTGTAACAAACTTTATGCAGCCGAGGGACCAAATCTATAAACTATCCTCCAACATCACTGTGCTTCAGGAATACCACTAACTAGTAAAATACCACTAGTTAGATCACTTATCAAAATGTCGCTGAAATTAACAATTTTGCCAGGAAACCATCTATCAGTTTTATGATGATTGTTTAATGGGTTGATAGTAAAAAAAAGCCCACAATGTTTTGTAGGGCCCAGTGATGGCAGGAACAAATGATTTCTAACAACCATTTTAAACAAACAAATATTTCAACTAACTTCAAATGGACATTTCAAGTAGTGCAAGCTAAAATAAGTCAAATGTAAAAAAGCCTTCCAACATTCTGCTGCAAGTTTAGCTTCACGACAGCTGAATGTCTATAGTTTGTGTGGACATTCACAATTAATGTGATGTGTAAACCATCAACTGTCAAAGCCAGCTCACCCCTGACTTAACTAAGATAACTGATGTGTCTCTCGATAAAAATACAGAGGCTAATATGGTTTAGTAGACTAGTTACTGTTAGTAAGATCAACATATAAACAGTGTTATAAAGTGAAGGGTTAGTATTTAGGATGTAACATGATATTTACCCTGCTACGAAGGTATTCTGCAAGGTTCTTTCTTGTGAAGTTTGCTGCTGCTGATGGGCTGAGTTCATAACCTAATGAAATCAGAGGCACAGAAAGTTAGCAAGCACAGCTTCCCACTCAATGTCAGAGAAAAAACACACTGGATTTAAAGTTCTGAAGAGGAGGAGGTTATTTTTCCCTCCACACAGTCAGCATGTAAGAGCTTCTTACCATTTCTCATTTTGTAGAGCTGAACGTTTTTCTGGATGTACTCTGCAAACTGTACCGTGTCTCCAGCTTCTCCAACACATAGCAGCAAAATCTTCTCACTTAGTTTAAACATCTTGTCATAGTCTGAAAAATATCAACGAACAGACCCTTTAAATGACTCAACTGCCAGTAACAGAGTTAGCAAAATTAGCATAAATCACTAACTACTTTCACTTTCGCTGTAAGAAGCCTGATTAGTCAGCTAATGCTAAAATTGCTGTTTTCTTTTTAAAATGAGGATTTAACGCAGAACAATACACAATAGGTATTCTATACATATTGGTATTGGTTATTGACAAATATGCAAAGAGCGATAATCAGAATATGGAAAATATATCCGCTATGGAAAAGCAAATTTAAAAGTAAGTTATCATAGCTAATGCTGCTTTGGTAGCACACACACTCGTAAACGATTGCGTCCAGGATGCAATTGCGTTGAGGAAATAATACACATTAAACGTGAGAATAAAATGGAGGTTTAACTCATAACTCAGCGTGTTTCAAATCTTAACAAGAACTTTGAAAACAAGCAGGTGTAGCTCAATCAACCGGCTCAATGGCTAAAGCTAAGCTAACGCGTTGTCGTACCGTGTTTCATCTGAATGATGCTGCTGGCTGCAACATTATCCGCGGCGACCAGTACGAAATCAGGTCCCTGTATACCAATTAAATATTCCATTCTGTACAGCAGCTGTGGGCTGGAAAATCCAATAATGTTCTTAAACAGCACACGTATCCTTCCTTTGACTTCGCCTGAGTGTAGATTACACAGCAAAAGTTTGAGATCGTCGGCGCAACTTGTTGACGTCACCGGAAGACGTCCCATCACTCTTCTGTGCGACACAGGCGGGGAATTTGAACGAGTCGCTGTTGCGTTACGTGTGTCACGGTACAACTTTCTCGATTGTAAAGTAAAATCGAAGAGGCATTACGACGAGAGGAGACCGGTATGGACGGAAGGAAGCCCGAACGTGTAATGGCGGAGTCTAATAACCTTAACGGTTCGCAGCGAAGGCGGTCACCGCGGTTGAGTTCCCCTCTTCAGGCTAACGTTAATGTAAAAAATGACAAAATGGCGCTGGCCCCTGTAGCGGTTAAACGCTCTATCATGGTGAGGAAAATAGCGCCGAGAAAGAC
>KV751318.1:2957447-2969165 GCA_001698575.1 Mola mola | reverse complement strand
CCCAGGCTGCAGCAGGGGTTCCCAAACTTTTTCCTTTTTTAATTTTTTACATCAGGGGCGTCCAAAACACGACACCACTCCGCATCTGACCCCAGGAATCTTCATCTGGAAGGACTTTTAGTGAGACAGAATGATAAAACTGTCCAAAACTGCAGCAGTTTTAATTATCATCATCATCATCATTACCATCATTATACAGAGAATATCAGAGGAAACTTTCCCCGGGGCCGGTGGGTTTTGGTGACCCGTGTCATTGCGATAATCCTTTTTTATTTCCCCAAACTGGATCAGTTTTTAGACGCAAAAAGGTCCAGGTTTCAACTTAAAGCAACGCAACCGAGTCATGATACTTTAAATCACACAAATATTAAGTGTCACTAGCTAAACCCAACAATAAAACAAACCTGGGTAAACTCAACGTACTGTTGGGGTCGTTTTTTTATTGTGTGTGCCGCCACAGATCCATGTTTTACATCCCAGAGGAGATCCAGTGTTGAACTTCCCTCAGTGTAAACAGCTTCAGAGAAGAAAGTGATCAGATCAGGCGGTGAGGAAGAGGAGAAAGGTGTTAAAAAATAAAGACTACATGCAAAGTGGTTCCTGGAGGAGCAGCAACAGATTGTCAGGAGGACTTGACACATATGACAGCAGGATTCACCACGGACAGAGATGCACTTTCTCTCTCTGTCTCTCTTTTTGGTTTTTCTCGTGACGCTGAAGAGCAGGTCAGAGGAACGCCTGCAAAAAGGAAAAACGCTTTCTGTAGTTTTTCTCTCCCGTTAATCGTCCTCCGCTTCATCTCAGTCCTGATCTCAGACCGGAGGCTGCATCATTCAACATGTAGTGACAGACAATCCTGCCGATGGGAACCGTTGCGTTAATCCCAGGTGGTCCCCCTCAGTGCACACTGCTGCCCCCTGGTGGCCCGGCACGGACACAGCAGCAGGTGAGGCTCCGCACCCAGCGTCTGTGATGGAGTGTCGCCCCCTAGTGGAAGCTGCTCGCTGCTGTTTCACCCTCACAAAGAGGCTTTTGGGGCAGAAATACACGCATATAAAAAAAAAAATAAATAAAAACAACCTTTTTTCTTTTATTATGACAATTTTGGATTATTTATTTTGTTCCTCTGGAGTGTGAAAGGTTGAATGGCGTCACAGGCGATGTGAGGTCAAACCAGGAGGATGAAACCTTAAAATGCTCTCTGTTAATCGTGTTATCTTGCTGTCACGACCGAAGGGTGAAAAGTCTTTTCTGTCTTTTGTTGTGGCAAAATGCAAACCTTGAAAATAAACCCCATGAGAGAGTCTTTGGCCTCGAAATTATATTTTTTTCCTATTCATTTGTAACGTGATTTGTATTTTATATTCTGAAGACACCATGAATCACTTCTGTGTTTGTTTTCTCAGAACTGGAGTTTCAGTTTTCACTCTTTTTTTATTATCCTTTTTGGAATAAGTTTTGTTTTGTCGCACGTTGGACCTATTCACGCAGTTTTCAACAGCGAAGTGGCAGAAAAAGAAAAGTGGAAATAGATAAACAATTTCAATACAATTTTATCCTCGATTTTTCGATTTCTTTGCCGATTAACTGTGTGTTTCTAACCATCGGACGGCCTTCATCCCCTGAATGTGGACATTCATCATCTAGCACGCTGCAGGCCCAAACGTTTGACAAATGCTTCTGTACAAGGACACGTGGAAAGAAGGGGTCAAAATTAGCTCAAAAACATAAGATTTCCATATGATTTCTCTCAGCTTTAAAGACCAACACAAATCCTGCCTGAATATTGGTTGTTATTTTATCTTTTGGATGAAGACGGTGCATTTAAGAGGTGGGACTTTTGTGTTCTCCCTCTTGTTTGGAGGCGAAGAGGTGAAAGGTCACAACAAACCCAGCTCTGCACACTTCGGGGAAGTTATGGAGGAAAAAAATAACATCCCGTTCAAATATCTATTTGA
Organism: Mola mola; assembly: GCA_001698575.1. Lineage (NCBI taxonomy): Eukaryota > Metazoa > Chordata > Actinopteri > Tetraodontiformes > Molidae > Mola > Mola mola. The sequence goes on along the minus strand of KV751318.1, from coordinate 2,967,207 downwards.
ATTTCTTTCACTTTGACCACACGCACTCGAGACGCACATTAGTCATTTGAAACTGGTGACTTAATAGCTTTAAGAAAGTAAAAATAAATGACTTATTGTTGCTCTTGTTTGGCTGCAGAATTTTTTTTCTTTCTTTTTATTTTGGTCTTCTTGATTTTTCACGGCCGTGGCGAATGAACGGCATGATTATGAAACAGAACCTAATTATAAAGTCTCTATGAGTGGCATTATTACTCTTGTTATTTATAATCGAGATATAGAACCCTAAAAAAAATCACTTTCTTGCTGTAAAGATTTTTTTGTGTGTGTGTGTGTGAATGTGAGACATTTAAAAGGCTTCCGTCTCATTTGTTTCAGCGTTTCACGGCCGATGTTTTCACCGATTATTCCTCCTTGGCATCCCCATCCTAAACGTGTGTGTGTAAACGTGTTATCCCGGCGCGTCCATGCCCCTCCAACACGCGCCCTCGGCCACGGAACAAGGGATCAATATGGAAATTGGCTCCGGCTTTCCCCGCGACGCCTGCGTCCAGGAGAGGCGATAAGCTCCGAAAATGAACGGGGAGTTTGGTTAGGAGGCGAACACGGGGATTATCCGGCACTCGCCGCGGGGGTTTTTGGCTCTCCTGCGCGCAACCGGACCGGCGTCTGCTCACCGCGGCCGGGTCGGACCTTGCGGGGCCCCGGGGCGCACGCTGACAGGCTCCCGGGGGCCCCCATTCACACGACTCGCCCTGGGTGGAGATTACAGGGTGGCGACGCGGCTGGTATCTCTGGGAACACACGGGGCGGGATGATGCAGAAGTGCCCGCGGCTGCAGCAGCCGCGTGCGCGCCACCAAACGCGCCTCACACGGCTATCACACTGGCTGCAGAACACACAGCAGATACAGGCCAACTGTGTTGGGCGGACAAAGAGGCGATTGTTCGCTGTAAAGGTCATGTGCCCCAGGGCGTCTCAGGGAAGAAGATAAATAAAAGTGCCCTTCTTCAGTCCTATCTGCACTGAGGCGGCTTTGATGGAGCTGCTGGGTGAAATCAGCACGCTGATCTGGAACCAAATGAAGGCTGTGGGCTCCAGAAGTGCTTTCATCAGCCAAGCTCCCTGGACTTGCCCTCAGATGAGCCTATTAAGATATTATTATTAGTCTTCTTTTTTAAGACCAAAAACCTCATTGGACCAGACAAACAGACACGAAGAGGCTCAGATGGAAGATAGTTTAGAGTTTATTCATTATTCTCTCTGTATGTACAGCGTGCAAACTCTCTCTCAGCGGGTCAAATCTACACGATAGTTTTAATATACTTTCCTTTTTCTACAACACAGGTCAGGACGAAAGACACACACATACACATACACACACACACAGGATGCGTTTGACAGTGACATTTACCTCCTAACAAAGTGCTCACCGCCCTCACTGTAAACATAAAGTCCTTGTTCTAACTTCAGGAAGTCCACTGAACCTTAAAGTGCGATGTCGAGGCGGCGGCTTGGACGCCTTGTGCAGTTAAAACAACCACTCTGTTTTTTACAGTGCATCAGTTGCATTATAAATGATATATTTTGGTGCAGGTGGATTCGGTCCGGAAAACAAAAGCCCACAAAAACAACACAAGTCAATCCGACGGTGTGAAGCTCAGACACGATGATGGGAGAGCGTCTATTTTATTTTCTGGGGAAATGTCTTCAGGATGGAAGCAAATGGGACAAAAATGCTGTTTCTAACCACTTCCTGTTTCAGTTCCTCCCCGCCCCACCCCCCGTCCTCTCTCTCTCTATGATTGGCTGACAGCGGCAGGGGGCGTGGCGTTGGCCATGGCGACGGAGGCGGCGCCCATGCGCAGCAGCTCCTTCCGTTGCGTGAGGATGATGTCGAAGCTGGACTGCAGTCGGTTCTGCTGCTCCTGGATGCGGCCCTGCAGGGTGCGCACCCAGCGGATCAGCGCCAGGCGGCGGTACATGGTCAGCTGCGCCTGGTGCTTCTCCATCTCCTGGGCCTTGAACTCCTCGCGGTCCCGCAGCGTCCACACGGCGTCCATCAGCTCGGACAGGTCGCCGTCCGAGTCCGTGGACTGATCGTCGCCGTCCTGTCGCTTGTCCTCCAGGAAGTTGCCGAGGCTTCGGCGTTTTACAGGTGACTCCATGTTGCCGCGCCTGGTTGGGTCGCTTTCATCTGGGCCGGCTTTCGGTTGTCCCACGCCGATGCGGTCCCAGCCGCCCACGGGCATCCCGTCGCCTCCGGTGTCCATGTTGAGGGACGACATGCTGCCGCTGGACCGTGAGCAGAACTCGGAGTCGGACTCGCTGTCGTCCGACCCCGTCTCATCTTCCTCCTCCTCCTTTCCTCCGAAACCCAGGCTGCTTTTCCTCCTCTGCTGCTCCCTCTTCTCTCTCTGCTTCTCCTCGCTGTGGCTCGTCATCACCCTTCTCGCCTCCTCCTCCATCCTTCCTTCCTCCGCTCCGTCAGGGGGCACTCGGCCGTAACTGTCGTCCCCGCACTCGATTTCAGGCAGCGGCTCCAGGGTGCTCCAGGGGGCCAGGCGGGAGCGCGGCGACAGAAGCCCTCCGCCGTGGTGATACCCCGGAGAGGGCGAGGAGTGGTCGCGACCCAGGGGGCCCAAGTTGCGCGACCGCACCTGGTTTCGGTTCTCGTCACCACCTCCACTCCCTGCGAAGGCCTCGTCGCCTTTGCCCGGCAGGAAGTTGAAGTTGCCATCCTTCCTGTTCCGCAGCGATGAGGAGGAGTCGTCGCGAGAGCCTCCTTGGCCTCCGTAGGCCGAGTTTAGAGGCTGGTCCTGATGGTGGAGCATCCCTGGTCTCGACTGATTCTCACTGAAACCACAAAGGACAGAACGAGCACATAGCATGAGTCGGTACGATGGAATGAGAGCTTTTCCTCCTTCAAATCAGCCGATATTGCATCTTCATATGAGTAAAAAAAAAATCCCCAAAATGAACGAACATAATTTTTCCTTTAAAGAAGGAATTTTTTGAGTCTCGTCCGTGGGTTGTCAAGTGCAGATGCTTTCGATTGGTTGGTCGGGGCAGGTACCAACCCAAAGCGACAGTATCAGACGACCCGGTAAACCCATAATGCTGCTACACACCAACCCGATGTCAAGAAGTGGCCACAACAGAGATAACCCCTGTTGTGTCGCAGACATCGGGGTCAAAAAAGTGGCACCGGAACGCACCGCAAAGACGTCAGCAGACTGCCAGCTACATGAGTACGTTCTGCGCCTGCACAGTGAAGGAAACCAGAGACGAATACGTGGAGAGAAAAACTGTAAACAAGACAGCTCACTCGATATGGCTGATTAGAAAATGGCATTGGCGTTAGGTTCGAGGGGTTTTGCCTTTCTGCCGCTTCAACAACCAATGAGAGCGATCTCATCGACTGATTGGGCCTAACCGAGATTGGCCCCGGGGAGTCGTCCTTGTGACCAAGTGGTTAAGAGCCGTATTATGTAACCGACTTCTCCCGTCAGCATCTTAACCGTCTGACCGTCTGATGATCTTGATAACCAGACACAACACGATTAAAGGTGTAACCTGCCGAATCTCGTTCGGAGTTCGTCAATAACCAACGGTCGTCAAACACTGACACTGATGCAGGAATAAGACTTAACATTTTACTAACTGATCCTTTAACGGAACTCCTGACCGTCAGGTCTCATTGCCGAGTCGTAGCTTTGGGTTAGTTGGCCCGAACTACCGACCTGAGGTATGTTTGATCAGGAAAAAAACTCAAAAAAGACCCCAAATTTTGCTCCGGTAAGTCAACGCTGTGTGAAATAAACAACTTCCCAGAGGCTCAGGAGTTCTCAGAGCTTCTCTTCAGCCAGCGCTGAAGTGATTTTGACTCTAATCTTACAGTCCCTGGAAGTCGAGACAGTGCAGAAACATGAGTCAAAGCCAGCAGCAGCCCAGAAAACGACGAAACGCTTTGGATACCGTTGGGCAGAAGTGCAACGCATCTGCAAAAGTTTAAAAAGAAGAACATGTGACAGCAGAAGCAGTAAGGAAAACAGTGGAGAGAAATGTAGTTCATCCACTCGCCCCAAACACCAAAAAAACACACGCACGCACGCACCCACAGAACCCGCAACGTCGCACCAAATGTCTTATTTAAAGCAGCAACAACTACAGGCGGCTCCACACACTCCACCTCAATTAGCATCACACATCTACACGTCTCCTCACAATGGACATTTCTCTAATCCTGACTCCGGGCTGCTGTCAATCAATCGTCCCCTGTGCACGCGCGCGCGTCCACGCGGTGCTGAAGGACAGCGACTGCGGCCGTGTCGGGAGCGCGCGCGCAGCACGAGCACGCTGACGAGCACGCTGACGAGCACGAGGAGGGGGGGTTAAATAACAACTACAGCGACTGCGGCCGTGTCGGGAGCGCGCGCGCAGCACGAGGAGGGGGGGTTAAATAACAACCATCGTCCTCGTTAATGATCGAGAACGCGGATGAGAATCGATGTTTATCGGTACACAACTGATTTCCGTGATATGAATAAGCCGTATTTTTGTGAGGAAAACGCGTCTGTTTAGAATCTTACGGAAACATCCGGATGCTGTCCGAGCAAATCGATAATTAGTAGTAATAATAATCGTGATGTACCGCAATGCTGCTGCTGTTGCTGCTGCTGGACGGACGTTTCCTATCTGTAAAAAAACACGTCTGTCGTTGCGCAGACGGCGGCAGAAAAGAGCCGAGAAGCGCCCGATGGCGCTTTGTGGCCGCATGATGCGGCTCGGTGAGCAGAGAAAAACCAGCCAAAACACAGGCGACACGACGGGATCGACTCTGAATCCACCTGCAGCGAGCCGCCGAGGTTAGAAATGAGGCAGAGCAGCAGTAGCAGTAGCAGACAGGCCGGTAAAATGCGCACATATGTGGTGCGCGTCGCGCGTTACGCAACGCTCACCCCATGTCAGCGCGCTCTCCTCTCGGTCCCCGCGCAGACAAAAAGCAGCTCAGCGCCCCGCTCCCATCCTCTATCCGTCGGCCCAGTGAGTCCAGTGACTGACACCCGCACCGCGCGCTTTGTATCCGCCTGATGTCCTGCTTCGGCTCTTACCTTTCCGCTGGTTCGCTGCGCGGTGGGGAAGCCGGACACTGCGCCCTCCCAATTTCCTCCCCTCCACCCCTTCCTCCTCCTAGCCTCCTATGTGATGTTTATTTTTCCGCTCCCTCCCTCCCTCCCTCCTCCTCCTCCTCCTCCTCCTCCTCCTCCTCCTCCTCCTCCCATCCTCTCTCCGCCACGGTGTCTGCTGGGAGAAAAACCAGTGGCTGACTGAGAAGACTTCCTGAACTGGGCCGGGACCAGAGGAGACAGGAAGCTGTGGAGGTCCAGTTTAACAGTTGCATTCTTTGAGTAGTTCTTTTGTTTGATTTTCTGATATGTATCTAAACGTACAACACCTTGTTTTTTTGTTTTTTTTTTAAATGTGCTTTATACATAAAGTTGGAGCTGGGGAGCGAGGAGGAACAATGAGGGGACAGAGAGGTGTTCCTGGATTACAGCCGTCCAGGGCCTCATCCGGCCATTTGGCAAAAAACACAATCCATAATACATCCGGTATTTGTAGGGTTTATTGTCCACGAGTTTCATAAAAACCCACCGTAAAGTGATTATTATCGGAGAAGGTTTGTGGTTTAAGTCTTTTGGGCAACAGATGGCACATACAGGACATCTGTAGTGTTTACCAACGTTACATCTTTCACTATGACACTTAAACAGACTGTATATGAATGTGAAGCATCTGGGCTTAAAATAGTTGTTGAAATCAAAAGGTTTTGAGGAAGTGCGTAATCAAAACAGAAAAAAATCTGCTCTGGCTGATCAGATGACGTTTCTGTATCGCTTAAATGAGCGTGCACGGCCGATTCTAGCACTGTGCTCTGCATGGTTTTCTTAAAATATGTGTTTTGTCCTTGTCCAAGTTTTCTCTGGAAGACAAAATATCCCCACTGGGATTCCTTCACATTCTAACACATGAAGGTGGACAACAACTTGTGTCTGATATGTATATTTTTTCCACAAGAGTAAGGTAAAAAAAAAAATGCAGAAAATGTTATATCTATACTCCATTTCAAGTTTTTATTTAAAAGTCCACATACTTTGGATGTGGGATTGTTCATGGCAAACATGCAGCACTTCTCCCGCCGGTCCACTGGGGGCGCTGTCCCAGTAAGCGCGCTGACAACAGTTCTGGCTAGTAGAATGTTGCAAAAAGGAGCCACCAGAGGAAAATGTTACTGTCTACATTTTTGATGCTGAAAGGGGGGGAAAAAAATGGATCAGCTCCTGTCTTTTCACAGAGTGAGAGTAGATGGGACACCAGTCTGAAGAGTGTGAACAAGGGGATAAACTGGTGCATAATATTTAAACTGCACTGTTGTTTTTGCCTAGTTTTTAGTGCCTTTGAGATCCATGTGATCTTTGATATATATTTATATATTTTTGTACACACGAGGATGGTGAGACTGACAGAAAGGAGAAACTGGGACATGTTGAAGTTCACCAGTTCTTCATAAAACAGCCTTTTCAGCTGATTGTGGATTATAAAGGGGGGAGTATTGCAGCATGCATTATTTTCACATGTAAACCACCAAAGCAAAAAAAAAAAAAACCCGACTCAGCCATAACAATTATTCTTGAGTGATATAATGCTCTTAAATAAATACATTATATTTTCTATCTTTCAACCTATAGATGCTGAACAATTTGTTTTAATGTAATTAACTGACTATATGTGAATGAGACTAAATTACAGGCTATCAAGACAGGAGAAAAAACAGTCGTTACACTTTTTCATTTTCCACTAGCTCACAAGGAGAATTTTGACAAGATGTTCTGTAATTTTAATTGGAATTTGTGTTTGATTGATTCATTATATCCAAGTTTGCACGTGTTCTGCATAAAATTAACACCCCTATAAGGAAAGTGAAATATACTTTGCAGACACATTTCATTGATGGAATTGAACAATGGTGTAAAATTAGGCGACAGCTACTCAATCTCAAGCTTTTATTGAAAAACGGAGACTGTGATTGTGACATTCACAGTCCAAGTCCAGTCCAAGATCACACCTACACCAAGGGTCACACACTGGACCTAGTGTGTTCAGTTGGCACCACCCCCACCTATCTCCAGTGTCTGGACCTCGCAGATGCTGACCATCTTCAATCATGTTTTCTGTTCCTGTCTTCCTGATCATTTTCAGGAACACAATGGCAGTTAGATCACCGGCACTTAACAGCATGATAGCATCCCATCTAGACCCCTACCCCCCCAACACTGATTTGGACTGCCTGGTTGCCCATTACAACTCTGCTCTAATCCTGCACCCTAAACACCCTTGCCCTGCCCAAAACTTGGTCTGTCTCCTTCACCTGTCCTGCCCCATGGTTCACCACTAAACTCTGCTCCATGAAGACTGCTGGTCGCCTGCTGGAGAGATTATATAAAGGAACTGGCCTCACCCCCCAACTTGAGGTCTACATGGACCATGTCATGTAATACAAGCAGCTGTCACCCAGACCAAGACCCGATATTACTCCTCTGCCATCAACAACCAACAAGATCAACCCAAAAAGCTGTTTTCCACCATGAATCGGTTGCTCTGCTTCCTTTACCTGGCCCAACCTCCTTATGCCAGTGATTTCTGCTCTAAGTTCCTGCACTTATTTCAGGCTAAAGTGGAGACCATCCATCAGCAGCTTTTATCCCCCCATCATTGTTGACATGTTGACATCTTCCCTAATACCTGGCTTTTATCCATCATCCTTCAAAATTGCCTCAGTCACTCCTACTCTGAAAAAAACGGTCTGGACCCGGCTGACCTTAAAAACTACTGGCCGATCTCCAACCTTCCTTTCCTCAGCAGTATCCGGGAAAGTGCAGTTTTTGACCCACGCTGGCTCTTCCTACCCCTCAGCCTCTGTCAACCACGGTGTCCCCCAAGGCTTGGTGCCTGGCCCCCTTCACTATTTTCATGCTCCCGCTAGGTGAAATCATCCACCGCCATGATCTCTGCTTCCACTCCTACGCCGATGACACCCAACTCTACATCAGCACAAAACCCTCTGCCCATCTCCCCCCCTCAGTCTCTGGTTAACTGCTTCCACAAAATAAAAACCTGGATGACATCTAACCTTCTCAATCTCAATAACAATAAAAATCAGAGCTCATGGTTGTAACCTTCAAGGCACTGCTCAGCAAGGTTGGAGACCTGCTCATCGCCCATTGACGGCTCCAACATCTCACCATCCCCTGAGGTCCGCAACCTAGGAGTGATCGTGGACTCCACCCTCTCATTCCAGTCCTATATTAAATCAGTTACCAAGTCTGCCTTCCTTCACCTCAAAACCAGCTCCAGACTCCACCCTTCACTCTTTGACCCTGCCGTTGATAAAGTCACCCACATCTTTGTCTCCTCCTGCCTCGATAACTGTAATGGTGTCCTGTTCAGGGGCCTCCGTCAAAGCCCTGGGCAAGCACCAGTGTGTCCAGAGCTCTGCTGGCAGGGTCCTCACCCGTACCAAGTCCTGGCAGCACATCACACCTACCCTCATCCCCCATCTCCCCTGGCTCTCGATCAAGTTCTGCATTTCATATAAAATCGTCTGGAACTGCAGAACTCTGCAACACTGGACCCTTTGGAAACCACTTTAAAAACTCATTCGTTCAAACTGGCCTTCAATCTTATTCTGTATGAGCTAATAATATAGCTAAATATGCCTAAAGCTGTAAGGACAATTTGATTCGAAGTTATATTATGGGTCAAACCATCAGTTAGGTCTGCCTGCAGCTGATCTGTAATATAGATTTGTAAACATTAAATAAGGGGAGTTTCATCACGGGTGAAACAGTGAAGGCAGTGAAACTTGAGTACACTGTAAAAAGTCGCCTATTGTTTTCACTTTAAACAAACTGTCTTGGTTGGCTCAAAATTTTAAGGTCGTTTAACTGAAAAAGACAAGTTGATTAAAGATTAATGAAAGCTGAAGTGTCTTTTCACGTACTGCGAACTCTTTTGAATTTCTCCGGAGGCCGAGGCGCTAGTTTTCCTTCTTAAGCTAAGAACAACCACCTTCTCACTTTCTGAATTCAACGTGCGAGGTCATCCATTTCTCCGAAGCCCGGTGCATTCTGGGACGAGGAGGCGGTTCCCTTTGCAGCAGGGGCCAACGCTGTCTGGAGCGTGTCTGAGGAGAATCCGCCTGTCATGACATCGCGGAATCACCGGACCCAGAAATCCGCAGGTATGCTTAGGGCATGGAAACCATTACCCACAATGCAAGGCTGATGGGCGACCTCATACCTCAGATCCTCAGTGATGTGTGTGGCTGCAGGATTTGCTGCAGTTTGATATTTCTGGTGACTTTTTTGTCTGTCAGTCTCAGATCTAAGGGCCTGGAAGCTGGGCGTGTTTGTGTGTGTCCACGCAGGAGTGTTTTCTGGAGGAGTGTGTGTGTGTGTGTGTACATCAGACAGACTTAACAAGTGTTCACTGTCTCTGCTCTTATCCCCCCGACATGTCATCGCTGGCGGCGGATAGCACGCACACACACACACACACACACACACACACACTTTCTCCTTCAACAACATCCCCATTCAAGTGCATCAGCTCCAGGCGTCCTTCCTCCCTCCTCTCCTCTGCCTCCCTTCCCATCGTTCACCAGTAGCCTGAGCACATAAAAAATACATCAAACACATTCGCCCAAGGCCTCGTCACA
>KV751318.1:2927624-2957227 GCA_001698575.1 Mola mola | reverse complement strand
GAAGAGACTGCAAAGAGAAGCCTGCCGGACGCGCAAAAATCGAACCGCTTTAATCCAACGCGGGTTTTCTTTGCGCACTAATTGCGCCTCATTCCGAGGCAGAGATGCGAGCGGACGTTGTGACCCCGAGCGCACGCACTCCCCTTTGGGTGCCGCAGCTCATGTTTCTCTCCAATTATTCCACCCGTTGCCCCTTTCTCCTCCTCATAATCTGAATCCAGGCGGATCCGTGTCCTCTAGATGTTTAAAAGTGGGGCCTCGGTGCCAAAACATGTAACCTTCCTCCTCTTGCGAGTGTGCGGTTCAGAGGGGCCTTCTGTGAATCTCCTCCGGGTTTACAAACAAAGTTGTGAAATCCAGTTTGCAGAATATGGCGCTGAAGAAGAGGAGAAAGAGGAGGGGGGAAGCTCTCCAACTCGCAAAGACGTTATTAAAATCTAATTAGAACTGATTTCTTGACCCTGCAAACAGGCCCCGGAGATCCATTCGAGTCTTTATCTGGATTAATTGTGTCGTAATGGCCCAGAGATAATGACAGCTCCACACCGAGGGGCCCCTCGGGCTCGGAACATTCCGCAGAATTCCCGCCTCGTTGCGGGACGTTGCGGGACTTTTCGGGTGTCTCTCAAGCCGGACCGAGGCGGGGAGCACGGCCCGCCTGCAGGTACTGCGGCTCTCCAGGCGGGGCCCCACCACGGCCTCGGCCCTTAATGATGTGTAATGGGCCTCCTGCGTCCGTTTCCTAACCCCGGGACCTGCTTCTAATCACCGCGGCCACTAATGAGATGGAGAGAGAGGAGAAAAAAAGCTCGTTAGAGGACCCTCCCTTTAATGTCGACCTATTATTAGCCACTTACCGAATCATTATTCTCTAAACTGCAATTATCCTTTAAAAGCATAAAAAAGAAAGCGAGAGTGACATAAAGAGTGTGAAGAGTCCTTAATTTACAGCGAAGGACAGGTGGAGGAGTGCAACCACTTAAAGGAGAACTCTGTTATTTTTCCACACTAAGCTCTTTTCCCATCTTTTTAGGCTCTTTGTTTTGATTCTTTTGTATTTTATGACCCTGGTATGGACTTTTTGGCACCAGGGCCATTTAGCACCAAAAGGCCCTGCAATGCAACAGCATTGGGCAAGTTAAAAGATGGGAAATGAATCACTTTCTTCACCACTAACTATGCTAACTAAGTATTATTGGGAACGTCTGGTAACATGGAGGAGAAACCTACCGAGAAGGACTCAACAACTGGAAACACACTGTATGAAATTTTCCGGTGTCATAGGAAGACAAATTAATTTTATAAGATTTATTCCACGTTGTCGTGAACTGCTAATTAATCAGACATCGTATCGTAAAAATCGTGAACCTGTTCGTGTCCAGGTAGCAGCGTCAGCGACCCAAAGTTACCTGCAGCAACATTTTTGAACATTTCAGAGTCAGTGGCAACAACAAGTGACTTATTTTGGACATTCTGACTCGCCCTGTGCTGCTGCATAGCTAAGCTGCTCTAGCGACCAAATTTCACACTGCAGTCATTTTCCAAAAAGATGTATTTCACGACATTTTAGAGCCTTAAAGACCAGGAAATTGGCTTGAAACAAAATTTCTTCTTTTTGAGGCAACTAAAAAGTAAATCCTTAAAAGTACACTAGCAACTTTTATCCATCCCTCTAAAGCACATACAAGACCAAAAACACATCTATTTGCACTGTAGCCTTGTGGAGAACTGTGGTACTTTGAACTAAATGCTAACACATTAAGTGTTTTAGCATTTTAGCTTACGTGAAAATTAGCATTAAACGCAAAGTTCATAGCCACGTCACTTTTGTGGGGAAGTACTAAAGTTCTAGATGATTTTAAAAATGTTGACCTGTTGGTGGCGCTAGAGGAAAATTACAGGATCATCATCATTTTTGAACACAAACAAAAAGGGGGGCAAGAAAGAGGAGGAAAATCTTAAAATACGCTTTTATTTACAAGATAAAACAAATACAATTTCAATCATCATACAAACACTCCCTACCATTAAAAACAGAATCATATTTACACAATAAAACATTTTGAAGTGGTCACACAGTCCACATTAGGTAAGCCGTGACAGGCCTCCGGAGAAATTCAAAAGAGTTCGCAGTACGTACAGAATGTGTCTGATGGCTGAATGTTTATTCAGACAGGCGAGCTGAACTGTTGTGTGAGAAAAACATCAAAAGACGAGTCGTTGGTGCATTTCAGTTTGCCATTGTAAGGCAATGCAAACAAACAGACATACAAACACTCGCATTGGTGTTTCTGAAAGGTGATAGGAGGGAAAACTAATCCAAAGTCTTTCTGGCGAGTGAAACGCCGGATGACAGCAGTCAGTTCCATTTGCTCCACAGCCTGCAGTGCGACCTCAGTGGTCCAGGAAGTTGAAGATGCTCCTCTGGGGGCCTTTAGCCTGTCCCACTGGTTTGCTCTCTCTGCAGACCCTCTTTGCTGCTGGGACCACAACTCCCACCGGGCCCCTCTTAGCCTAGGGGTCAAAGTTAAAGCTTTTTCAGAACATTAAACCTCTTCAACAAAAACTTTAAAGAAAGTAGTGTTATGGCAGAAAACATAAAAAAAACCCAAAAAAAACATTTTGTGGCCAACTTAATTGTCTTGTAGTTACTTTGGAACAACTTGCCAGCCAACATTAATGTCTTTGCGTTTCACAGCATCTAATATGAGCGGTGGGCTTTGGCTCCACCTAGTGGCGTAAATGTAGAAGACAGCGGAATCACATGACTGTCATACTGTCTCTGCAGGATGTTTGCAAATCATTTTGTTTCGGTGCTTTTTTTTAGAACACAGATTAAAGATAATGCCAAGACACATGACAGACAGCATTGGGAAACTGAAAAAAAAATTACAGTTTCTGTTCAAGAGCATAACATTTATTAACGTTTTAGTACTTAATCCATTCTTTCATATTTTGGACCCGTTTTCTGAGATAGGCCAATAATACATTTTTAGAATGAACCATTACTTTGACCAAGCCTTCTCAGTGCAAAGATAGTTTGTATATCCAGCATAACAAACATGGGAGTGAACGTTCCTCCCGTCTCCACGTCTCCACCCACATGACAGTTACCTGTTTCTGAGGAGCATCCGAGGACGAGCTGTCCTTCTCGAGAGACAGAGTCTGAAACAGGAAGCCCCTGCTGTTTCTGGGCGCCAGAGGATTCCCATCCGAGATGGAGGCGAGCTTCTGGAGGACGGAGTGCGGCTGGCTCAGCAGCGAACCTCTCCTCACCTGGCACAAATCAAGAAGAGCTGCGGCTCACACAGAACGTGTACTGAATGTTGATGACCTCTCATTCTGCACCAGTTAATACGTGAAATCAAGTTCTAATCCCACTAAGTATTTCTATCAGGGCTGTCAGCGTTGACACATTAATGCTTCCGTTTAATCCAGAGACCTTAATGCGTTAATCATATGACCAAATTTGACCCTGACTTTCTCCTGTAGCTCCAGCGCTGATGGTTAACTGGCTGAACTACTTAAGGGCGCGTCAAACATGGATGATATGAATGCGGAGACATTCCCGGGTGCACTGAACGGGAAGTTTTGTTAAAAAGCTTCCAGATGTTAAGTTTGGCAGTGATGAACGGTCTTTCCACTGAAGCGCTGAAGCACTGGCTGTCAGCAGGGACGCCGAGCAACACAGCCAGAACTGCAGCTGGGACAAATCTGTCAATAAAGTGCTAAGAGCTAAACATCGAAGCTAACCAGTGCGGTCGCTAAATGGATCGCCACAGACATAGCTGAGGGGCAGAGGCACTACCAGGTGACCCATCACACGAGTCATCTTCTAGAATCTAGTTTAACGTATTTAAATTAGGCTGCGATGTTATAATAAAATTTAAAAATCTGTGATTATTATTACTAAAAATTTAAATCATTAATCATGATTAACCAACACATCATTGTGAGTAAGGAGATTAAATTGTTTTGGGGTTTTTTTGTTTTTTTTTGTCTGTCTCAATCTGATGAGAACGTGACGAATCTGCACCGAGCAGTTTTTTTTTGTTCACGCGATATAAACAAAACAACAGAACTCGATGTTTGTTGTCTGGCAGCGGGTTACCTGTAAAGTCTGTGACGACCTCTGGAAGGGGTTGACAGCTGATGAGGTCTTCTCTGGCTGTGGTGCCACTGAAGGCTCTGCTGTGGAAAACAAAAAAGAGAAGAAATAAAGAAACTGCTCTACATAAAACATGTGCCAATCACAGGAGAACTAAATGTGCCGTCCAGAAATATTTTTATGTGTATTGACTGGTCACGACTGAACATTCTGATTTCTGATTTTCCATTTGGAGGCGACACTGGCAGCACATTCTGCTCCTCGAGCGAGATGGTTTGGTTGTCTGAAACTGGTGTTTTCAGTGTGTGTGTTTCTGTTTATCTGTCACACATTATCATGACGCCACCAAGTGTTTTATCAGCTAATTGGACTCAGATCCAAACAATTAAAGCTGAATCCTGGTCAACATTCACAGAGCAGGAGCTTCACGGGACTAAAAATTTGCCTTTTCTGTTAAATAACCTGTCAAAACTCAAATAATTCAGTTTTAAAGACAAAGGCAAAGCTCCTAAATTTTGGTCTACCCTTTCTGGTGATGTTTTAGAATTTCTTTCTACTTGCTTATTTGCTGTGTGATTATTACTGGGCAGAAACAGCCCTGACCTTTCCTCTGCAGAGTCTTGGCAGTCAGTTTCTTGGCCAGCTTCATAAACTGACTGTCTTCCTCTCCAATCTTCTCATCGTCTGCGTCCAGACCTTCCCTGTTCTTGCCGTTCTGCTCACACTGTTCCGAGGGGAATGAAAACAGAGCAACCGCACGGCTCTTTTAGTTGCTTTCAATCGTCTGGAATCAGCAAAGTCAAACAGTGTAAATTTGATTAAAGGCTTCTCACAGTCGCAGCCTACCTGTTCTTTGAGCCACTGTTCCCTCTCCAGCCTCTCCTTCCTCCTCTGGACCTCCGACTGGTCCACAAAATCATCCTCCTCCTCCTCCTCCTCGCCCTCTGCTCCCGTCCTGTCCGTGTTGAATCCATCATCTGGAGGAGGAATTCAAACACAAACTATGATTGGTCTGCTACGTGTGATCCAGCAACAGATTTTTAGGTTCATATTCTTTGTTTTGGTGATTATCTGATTATCGTGACTCTTTCTTCTAAGATGCTGGCTACAATTGTACTCACGGGGATGAGTAAAGTTGTCTTAAATTGAATATGTAGAAAAACATATCAAGGTGGCCTAACAGACATATACTTCTTGGTTTATGTAGTCTAAAAAACAACAGTCTAACGTCCAATCAAAATTCACTACTACTGACTATACACCTCAGAGTTGTGGATATTTACTCCCTCGTCCTTTGAACTCACCGATATTCCTCCATCGGAAGCGGCGGGCTCGTCCCGGGCCGTCCGAGTGCAGGTCTCCATCAGCGAGGTAACGCTCCTGGTAGAGCCTCAGCCGCCGCTTGTCATCATCCATCGCCTGCTTCCTGTAGGCACATTTTCACCTCTCAGTGTAAACAAACACATTTCAGATACAAGTGAGCCTGAGTTATGTGACGTGTTCAGGGGAACTGCCAGCATTCTCTTACAGGAGGGCAGCCACTCCCAAACCAAGCCTAGTTGGCTCCTCCGTGTGGGAACTCTAAGATTTGTCATCACATTGTGAAAACTAACAAGTTTGAGGACGCTAGTGAAGGCAGAACATATTACATCGATTCATTCGTGGCACACAGACGGGAGTGTGACTGTGGTTGTTTTTATGCGGGAGGAGCCAAACGCAGACTGAAGCTGAACATGTTTATACAATCATTTTCCTCTAATGATATTTTTCAACTAAAGGCCGATACGCATCCAGAGTTAAATGATGTAAATCCAGTATTTTATATTTGGCTCCACTTAAGATATTTTTCTACTCAAACTTCTGTTGTTTTCTTCTTTAGATAATTCTAATAACTTTTCTACCAGTTCTCATCGTTTTGTCTCTTGATCCCCTTTCACAGGTTGTAAAACAATGTGGGAGTGGCTATGGCAATTTAAATTACATAATTTCCTCTTTTTGTTCTATATTTCCTGTTTTTATTTCACCTCTGGTTAGTCACCCTGATGAAGGCCTGAAATTGCCTCAACGCGTGGGACGTTTACTAATAAAGGTTTTTAAAATTTTCTACATCAAGATTGCCTTGGTTGTCACCATTTTTTGACAACCAAGAACCTCCCCTGTCTTTAAATAGCTTCTTTACTCCTCAAAGACCATTCATTTACTGTCAGAGATGACAAAGACAAGCAGCAAATACTGACATTTAAGGAGCTGGAACCAACAGTTATTTAATAGTCTTCCCCAAAAAGAATACTGAAACGATTATTCAATGATCAAAACAGGGATTGATTTATTTGTTCGCTGCGGCTCTAATGTGGAGTCAGCAGTAAATAAAGAAATAAACTTGTCCTAGTTTGGTGCAAGACGGAAATTTAGATTTTGATTTTTGGGGCTGGATTTTTCTGTCCAATGAGGAAAACAGGCTCAATTCCATTTCATGTCTCAAAAATGTAAGAGTTTATTTTGTTTACCTGTCAAACACGTCCCCGGCTGACAAAGTTGTCAATTTTGGTCATGTAAAAATATTCAAAGAACAAGAATATTGAACAAGTTACTTTACAGTTGACTGTTGTGTTATAAACTAAGTAACTTTTAATGGCTATAAAACCAGTACAGTTTAAACCAACATCACCAACACTGGTCGGGAACAAAGTAATGAGAACAAGAGGCACGACTGAACACTTCAGAAAAGATTATTTAACACACACTCACACACAATATGGATGCTCCAGGAGGACAGAGATCTGTTACTCACATGTGGATCTTGTTGACCTGGTCGTGCAGCTCTTCATCGGAGGGAAGCTCTTCTAAAAGCTCCTCTTCCTCGTACTCGCTCCCTCCGTCTCCGTCCTCGTCGTCGCTGCCCATGTCGCTGCCTGACAGCTTGGCCTCCGAGTCCACGTAGTCAGTCAAACGCCTGTGCACAGGACGTGGGGAGCCGTTACAGCCTGATTGTTATCTGATTAAAAAAAACAACTATTCATTATCCTGTAATGTCACTTACATTTTCTTCTTTTTCTTAACCCGATGTGGTGCGAAGACACCCTGTAGCTCCTCCTCTTCTACCTCATTGTCCTCGTCCTCAGCAGCATCGTCCTCATCCTCCTAAACCCAAGAGTCACTTTTCACTTTCACCATAAAGGCACGCACCACGTGTCTCTATGATGAAACGACAGGGAATTTCAACCGAGAGCGTTCTCAGTCTTACTTGTTCACTGTTACTGTCTATATCTGACAGAAGCCGGAACTCGCAGTCCTCTTCCTCCTCCTCCTGCTGCTGCTGCTGCTCCTCATTCTTTTCTGGCTTGTTTTTACTATATTAAGGAAAATCAGAATGTCATTATTAGAATTATTAGTCCTTAAATTCTTCTTCAAAAAGCGACTTGATGATTGAGTTAAAGATGACAAGAGGAACACAATAAAGGCAGTTATTTAAAGGAAAAAGGAGATCACTTTTTAAAGCTGGGGATCGTAACGCCTGGGAATCAAGCATGAGAACCCAAAAGTAGCAACGCTGTTCCCCCGCCCCTCCCTGTTCCTACTCTGTAGCTCCACCCCCCGACTTTATAAACAGCCCTCGAGAAGGTTTATGGACAGTTGTTGTGACATGTCGGTCTTCGATGTTTCTGCCGTGTATTCTGTTGTTGATAATGTTGAAAGAGCAACTTTTCCCACTGGGATTTCGGCCATTTTATCGGCCTTTCACCATCTATGGGGATGTGTATGTGCATCTACCTTTGTAGAAGACCCAATAGGAACGGCATCTCTCTGAAATGACGCGATTAGGCAAAAAGTATTGTCAGGGGTAGATTTTATTGAAGCCTGAATTGAGAGAATAGAGGAGGTGCAAGTGTAACATTTTTTTTTCAGACCACCTTAATTACAATATTCTTAATATTATTGAATTTTGGCCCAATGACACCAAAAATTAATGATACAGCCCAGCTTTAAAGCGCATATAGAGCATTTTTTTTTAATGAATTAATGATTTGATGTGTTGCAGGTCTTTGTACTATACCTGTCTTGTGCTGGTGAGGCAGTGCGTGTAGAACCTAAAGATGACAACAAAGGGAGAAACAAAAAAATTGTTGACATTTTGGAATTAAAAGGAAACAGTTAAAACAGAAATTGGGAATATTCCCAAATTTTACAATTGAATTATGTCAAATTGTGAGGGTTCTATGACTTTGAGGTTCTGAGGAACATAGACAACAGGAGTGTGACAGTACATTATATTCACAATTAGATGTGTATCACGATATATTAGTGTGCCAATATTATCAAAATTAATTCTTAGATCAGTTGTATATTGGAAGGTATTGATGTTTTACCATTGCAGAAACAGACGACTGTGACCTTAATTTCACTTTTGGGAGTTTTCTTGTTACTTCCCTAAACATGTTGTATATCTTGTGAAATAAGTCCTAATTTCTAAACTGAATTAGATGAAATGTAATGTTTATCAGAGTGTCACAATACACATTTTCAAATGCAATACGAATATCGCAATTCACAATGTGTTGTCACATTCCTTACAGATGATCAGACTCTTATTGACTCTTATCAGTTTAATTCCTCATCACAATTAGAGCTGCAACTAATAATGAATAAAATCAGTTGCCAACTACTTCATTAATTAGTTATTTCAGTTCTTTTTTGTAACATTCGCTCGCTTACAGAATTGGAAGGATTTACTGCCTCTATTGTAATTTAAGGCAGAAAACGTTCCTAAGTTTTGGACTGTTGCACAAAAACAATTGGAAAAGGTCACTTTGGGCTCTTAGGAGATTGTGCTAAACTTTTTTTCCCGCAACTCTGAACAATATGACCCATCTGTAAAACTGTAGGTGCTTTCAACTTTAAAGTACTTTAAAGTAAATCATCCTTTACCTGGACTGGGAAATTTCCCTGAACAAAGCCCCAGAAGCTGATCCATGGTATTGTCAGACCCTTCGTCCAGTTCGCTCTCTTTACTCTTGTCCGTGTCCTGTTGCTCCTCTCCGGCCTGCGTCGGCGGAAAGGCTCCAGAGCACATCCCGAGCAGCTCGTCCTCCTGCGTTGGCCTCGAGTCGCTCTCCGGAATCCCGAAACCCCCCGAACACAACCCCAACAGCTCTCCCATGTTGCCGTCCATTGCGTTTTCATCCAGGCTGTCCAGGACCAGCTGTCTCTTGTGGGAGCGCGGCACACCGGCGCGTAGCCCCACATTAAGGAAGCCGTCCGCGTCCAGTAACTGCGATTGGGTGTCGTCCTCCAGGGAGAAGCGACCTTGGGAGTCTCCTCCCACACCAGGGCCCGAAGCTGCTTCACCCAGGGGCCCCGAATCTGTTCCAGGAGAAGGGGGTGCATACAAGTCCTGGGAGTCCTCGACAGGGAGGCTGAGAGAGGGCTCGGAGAGTTTTCCTGAACTCTGGTGAGAACGACAAAACATAAATGTGTATAGATCTTTATTTGCTCATTTGTAGTTAACTTTTCCTATTTTTATTCAAAACATTCCTGTTTATCTCGAACTACATTTTTAGGAGAGGTCTTGAGAAAAGCTTTTAGCTCCCCAACCACTCGTGGAAAAAACCTGCAGGAAAATCTAAAATTGGGGTCATTCAAGCATGAAACTCATTAAAAATAAAAATGTTTATCTTACCTTGGAGGCAGAGCCGAGGAAGCTGGGCCTGAAGAGGCAGGGAGAAGGGGAGCGGAAAATGGAGGAGTTGCAGATGTTCCTCCCTGTGGAGCGCTGATGATTGACGGGCTGGTAGGAGGTTATCATAGATCCCGCGAGGTCAAAGCTGCTGTTGTGGCTGTTGTCCTTTACCAGGGACAGAGAGTCGTCTTCTTCTGAAGCTGAGAGGGATGAGAGGGTCTCTCATTAAAAGCTCATGATGAAAACCTTAGTGTGGTTTGAGTGGAAGAAAATGCTACCCACCCATCTTATTGCTGCTGTCCTGTCCGGAGGGACCCGACCTTCTTGCACCATCGCTAAAATGGAGAAAATAAGAATAAATGTACTGGACATACGAATATGAAACTACAAAGTTGACAGGAGAAATGTATAATTTAGATTCTAATGGCATGATATGCAGATATTTCCAGGTTAAGTCAAGCAGCAAAGACAAACACTGAACCTGAATTTCCACACACACACGTACCCGGTGCGAGAGCAGGAGCTGCCCAGGAACAGCATGAGTGTGCCATCTGTGTTAACTAGGTCGGGAGTTGACGAGGCTCCATTCAGGGCTGCCGGAGAAGTGCTCCTGACGCTCTGAGCCACGCTTCCTTCTTCTTCCTCACCGTCAGCGCCCAGCAAGTCTTCAACATTCTGGTGAAGGATAAGATCAGGCTTGATGTGAGTAAAGGAATAAAAAACACAAACACTCAGAAGGTGATGTGAATGTTCCAAAGGAGCAAGAAACCAGTATCTTCCTACCTCTTCTTCCTCAGACACATCGGTCATATCTTCCTCCTCCTCCTCTTCTTCTTCGTCCCCACAGTCTTCATTGTCTAGACGATTCAGCTCGGCCTTGCGTGCCCTTTCCTCTAGCCTCCGCTGGGCCATGGCATGCTGTAGCTGCTGCTTTAGAGTCAGCAGCTTCTCTCCTATGAAGAGAGAGACGGAGGTTAGTCGTGTCAGGAAGGCATTTCCAGAAACCCCACCCCCTGTGGCACATCGCGTGTAAACCCACACCTGGTTTGGTTGCCACAGGCTCCTCTGCTCCCTCTTTCACTGTCACGGTGACCGTTTCGGTGCGCAGCTCCTCCTGACCTGACGGGGTGCTGTCTTTTCGGATGATGCTGAGCTGCATGGTGCGCTCTCCCTGAGGGCGTGTGGGCGCTTTGACGTGACGGAGGTACCGCTTCTTCAGCGCCTCCAAACCTGGTTAAAGGAGAATTACATACAATGTTGTTACATCGGATGCCTTTATTCTGACACTTTGATTCTAGATCTTAGCCAAAATCGTCCGAGAGCCCCCAACTCACCAGGGTTGAGAAGTGGAGGCTCGAGCTGAACAAAAGCGCCATCGTCAGGACACAGCTTGGCAACAGGTGGGGGGTCCAGTCCGAGCCTCCTCAGCATGGCAAGTTTGTCCTTCTTGGGTTTGGTGGGTTGCTGTGCTGAAAGCTCTGCTGCAGCTTGATTGGCAGCTAAAGGCTCCACCACAGCCCCAGATACAGGCTCTTTTTGTAGGGTATCAGACGCAGATTCTCCTGCAGTCTGGCTTTGATTCAAGGGTGCGAAAGCGGCTTCTTCTCCAGAGTCAGGGGGAGGTTTCACCACTTCATTGGCTGTGAGCGACTCTTGCAGGCTCTCAGAGAGGTAAAGCAACGGTCCAGATTCCTGGTCGGGATCTAGGCTCATGCTTGCCTCTCCATCGTTGGTGAAACTCTCCCGCTGGGGGGAGGAGGTGGCGGCAGGATGAGGTATGGGCTGCGTGGATGACAGGTCCAGAGACGGAGGAGAGTCCTGCTCTGTGGACGAATGCGCAGGATCAGTGGGTGGATTGTTGGGAGGTGGAGGAGGCGCTGACAGTGTCTCCAGCATCACAGATGAATATTTCGTAGACCTGAGGAGAGCAGTAAGATTGTTCTTAAGGTTGATTGTCTGTATGAAAGATATAAATGTAAAACTTCAGATTTGTCTGGCATAAATTGTGATTATTTTGTTCTAATTTGCTTGCTCTTGAGCTGATGCATGTGTGTTATATGTCTTTACTTCAGCAACGCCATGGCAGGACCCACTGGCCTGGCCTTCTTAAAGAACTGGTCGATGGTCTTCCGTTTGGGGATGTGATAGGGCAAACCAATCGTAGACTCTAAAAAGCCAGAAGACAAGTGTCAAAGATGCAGAATCACACAAAAACCACACCGTCTCGATGTTTAATTAGTAACATAAAGAGCATGTTAGCGCGGTGCCTCAAGAGATGAAAGAGAACAGAAGTGTGTCTCATAAACTGACCTCTGACCAGCCTCTGGGACTCACTGTGAAGCTGCTTCATTGCCTCTTTGCTCGCGCGTGCAGCCTTCCTCTCCTGAAAACACCACCCAGGTCAGAATTAGAGAAAGATGCCGCTTTTGTACCAATTTAACAGCGTTTAAAAATAACTGAGAATCTCGCATACCGCTCGCTGTGGTTTCTCTGCTGCTTCTTCATCTTCCTCTTCCTCCTCATTCAGGAGAGGATCCTGCAGCAATATCACAGCCAGGTTACATAAAGGCCTGTCTAGACGGCATCTTTTATAAAAGTTCACAAAAATTCTATTAACTTTATAATTCTAATGACAGTTTTATATGTGACACTGCAATAGCAAAAAAACAAGCATTTAAATTCTTGCTAAAGCCTTTCATATACAAATAAAGTGCTGTTCACATTGATAAATAACTTACACGTTAAAGTATTCATCAAACATCCCAACTGCAAAGAGTTTTTTTTCTACCTCATGCTTCTTCATCTTTTGCTTGACAGCAGCACGGATGGCCTCCAGGGACTCTTCTCCCTCCTCTTCCTCATCGTTCAGACCAGCGTCATACAGGTCTGTGTCGCCTAGTGGACACCCACTGTCGTCCAGAGCCCGAGGTAGAGGCGGATTCTGAGGAAACGGGGGAAACTTGTCGTTAATCACATGATGTGCTGCACATCGATTGCCAATAACAATCAACCCCAAAAGGAAGAAAAACAAACATCACTGGAGGAAACTTCTTCACTCACTTCAGTCATTTCAGAGAACCTCTCTTTCTTCTTCAGTTTTTCCACCACTTTGCTGCGCTTCTCCTTTTTCTCCCGATGCCGCTGACTCTTCTCCCTCTTCTTCTTTTCCTTCATCAGTGTCATTTCCTTCTTTGCCTCTTCCTTTTGCTCCTCCAGTTGTCCACCTTTCTCCTGCTCAGGCTCACTGTCGTCGCTGTCAACGGGCGCGCGACTTATTCTCTTGCTCTTCTGTGCCGTCCTCCCTTTCCACTCACCCTGCACTTCTGCCTCCCCCGCCCCCATCTCCTTGCCGCTGGAAGCAGATAAAACCAGACCTTCGGCCATCTGCATGCTGTTCTCCACAGCTTCCTCACCTTCCTCACTGTCGCTGTCTCTAATGGCATTACGACGAGGCTTTCTTTGAACTGTAACGTCTTCATCGTCATCGGACTCTGGGAATCAAATAAAAGTTTAGTTAACAATGTAGAAACAGCAAAATAGCACGGTCATTCTACGTATTCTGATGTGTGTAAAATTTGGTGTAATGTGGTAATCATCTTCTGTAAACTGGCACTGGTTAAGTGTTGTCCATTAATGCTACAAATAACAGCCAAATTGGCTCTGCCCTGCCAAGCCACTCTCAGGCTGGATTATCATCTATTGTTACTTCACCTTGAAGCTCTTCTGTATTGTTAGCCGTCGTCTCTGTGACCATTTCCTCCGCTGGAGAGCCCATCCCGCTGTCTGAATCACTCTCCCGTGCAGTTTGGGTCACAGCCGGGAGCCCCTCCGCCTGGGTACAATGACAGAACACAACAGATTCACCCATCATTACCTTAATTTTCTACAGAACGAAGGCCCTGCAGGCTGATGTCAGCTTACTGGAGCTAAACCAAGAAGCTCCAAGTTCAATGTAAAGCAGCCCTTATGTAAGGCACAAACTTCAGACTGCTTATGTTCAGGATCATTGATTGTGCTCTCTGTACTTTAACTATATGTTAATTCAATCCAAAGACACTTGGTTTTAATTTAAAGTGGGAAAGTGCAACTCATTGCTTAGCTTTTTCGAACTTATCCGAATTAAGGGATCTGATTCATCAAAAAAAAAAACCGTGTGATTTCTTCGCAAAGTTAATATAAAGCAACGGGGTCGTTTGTGTGTATTTAAGCGACAAAATGGCTGTTAATTACGACAGTGGCGCCTTGCAATAAACCAAACAATGAGCACCTACGTTGGCTAGCGACATTGCCTCACTTTGGCGTTAACAAGCTAACATAGCACCAAGTGACATTAGCGTAGCCGATAAAACATCACAGTGACAAACCGTTTTCTTCCGTGACTGAACTCTGGAATCTGAGACGTTTAGACATTGGTTATGAACAAAGTTAAATGCTTCACTGAAATGCACTGTGACCAGGCCAAGACCAGCTCCCGTCCCAGCCGGCTAAAAGTAGCCCTAGCGAGCTAGCTAACTGGCTAACCCTAACAATTTCCGCAAGTGGCATATTCTATTTTTCTCTGGAATATGTACGTCAAATCTTGGCTTTTCTCATATCACCCGACTGGCGGAGGTCAGAGTGATACTTTCATAGACAAATGTCCAAAACAACGACCGATATCTCAACGCGTCTCCTCACCTGATGCTGTGCGAGGACCAGGCTCATCTTTGTCCGCCGGCTAGTTTTCGCTCTTCTGTGAAATAAAACCGGCGGACACAAAGCTTCGACGGAGCTCGGCAGCCACGAAAGATGTCAAAAAGTATATATGTGCGCGACAAATGCTATTTTAAACCTCGTATGCACATTTAGGGAGCTTTAAACCGGGTCGTTTCTCTCCCTCCCGCCTGTTCCACACACACTGATAGAAATTTTGATCTTTCGCGCGCCGTGACAGCTGGCCCGCAGTTTTTCCTCAGCAAAGTGTCAATCGCCCCGTTCTCGCTCTCCCATTGGTCTGTTTGAGATCTTTGTATCCGCCCACTGTGACGACACAGCATCGATTTGAATTTTAATACCGCGATGGCTGGGGCGGGCGGTGTTGGGTTTCCTCGCCAAGAGAGAAAGAAACTAATTTGCGCAAGATTAAATGAACAATAAAACAATCGCACAGTTCTCTGGCGTGTATTAGCCCATTTAAAACTCTTATTAATTTAAATAGGCGCTAATTTGCAGTGTTGTAAAACATATTTGAAACCATATCCGAATAAAATAAAGATATCTCACTTGAAAGTGACGTAGGTAAAAGTTGAAGTCAACCTAAAGAAACTAGAATTGTAAGTACTAGTTTAAAAAGGCAGATTTGTAAAAACAATTTGCAAAAACCTTATCACTTATGCACTATAAACAGAATTAGTTTGCACTGAGTAAATGTTACGTTGGTAAAGCTGAAAGAGGAAGAAGAAGAAGAAGAAGAAGAAGAAGAGAAAACGTGTGGGGGGCAAAAAGCATATATGATGTCATTCGCTTAAATTATTTGAAACATGACAACCAATGCAACTTTAAGAATGTTATTTATGTTTTACCATTGTACAGATGAAGTGACTGTAGATCTTTAATCAAAAATAATAATAATAATAATAATGAAACCTTTTCAACCTTGGTTTTCTCCCATTTTCCTAGAACAACCAGGAGCCCAGTGAGAGATGACTGGATATGTACAATGACAGCAAGGCCTGTTTCAGATTTTATGTTATAAGATGGCTAATATTACAGTAGTGGAGTAAAAGTATCACATTTTCAAGGAAAATGTGGTGAAATAAAAGTAAAAGTTGCAAAAACATTAAGTATAACTTTTTAAAAAATGACTTACAGTAAGTACTTCACTTACACCACTAAAATTCAGGTATGAATCATTATGGAATTTGCCCAGTGAAAATAATCATTACCATTATTATTATTTTTTGTTGCTGTTGTTGTTAATAAAGAACCTCAAGCTATAATTTTCTTTTAGACTTTCATCTAAAGAGGTCTGTGATGCTCTTCAAAGGCCACTTAGGACCATCAATTTTTCAAAATAGTTATTGCCTTTTCCTTTATTCATTTAAAAATTTCAGATTAGTTTACCAAACATATGGTAAGCTTATAGAACACAGCTGTTGGAGAATAAATTCCCCAGGAACATAAACAACCTCTATACTTCAGCATTTTGATTAACTATATAAAAGATGATCATTCACATTGGGCAAATTGTCTTCATTTCAAGTATATGATGCATCACTCAAATTCCGTAGCTGGTAAAGAAATGTCCAATATTGCATTGTAATGTATCATAATTTATTTACAAATAGTATAAAATATAATGCTCAAGTGATTCTGTGGTTACACATGTATGATTAATTGTTAAATTATTTTCTCATGATTGATTGGAGAAATATAATAACTTAATATTTGTATTCATTTAATTAATTACACCAAAACACCAACTGCACATGAGTGCAATACAGTCGGTGCTAAATACATTTTCACCACTGCTTTTTTCCAAACTATTTATTTAATAACTTTACATCACGCGGTGTTGGTTAGGTAACGTGTGTATTATTTCCACTCTTTTTGTCTAAATTTAGTCTTAAATTATATTGTCTATTCAAGATTAGTTCCACTGTAACTATGCTGTTGGTCGCCAGTTTCCAGTTCTCTTCCTTCTCTGGAATCATTTAAGTTCGATAATGATCCCCAGTGCAGCACAGCAAATTACGCATGCGCACACCGTCCGCCCCGCTTCTATTTTGCGCATGCGCTCTTACAAATCCCCAGTTACGGCACCAGCGGCGGTAGCTCGGGTCGGTCAGTCCAGTCAGCCGTCATCCACGCACCTACTTAAATTCCCTTTTCTTAGATTTGCCACATTAAGCTTCGCGATACCGCCCCCAATTTCAGCGTCGGTACGGAGCCGCCAGGCCGGGACAGAGACGGAGAGAGAGGCCTCGGCCATGGAAGCGCTCGGACCCGGTAAGGAATTCCAAGAAACGAGAACGCCAGCGGGGCGAGCGAGCCGTGTGTGGGACGCGTGTGCGCAAAGGCGTCGCTTCACTTGGGGCCGCGGCTGCAGCGAGGCCTTGACGCGCTGACGGGGGAAACAAACCCGAGGCCCAGCCCGAGTGTCCGTCCGTAATGTTTATGTGGCTTTAATCGCAGGCGGCGGGAGCCACGGTTTGTGTTCGAACGAGGCGAGCGAGTGTGTTTTTTATCGGGTTCACAGTGTGCCCGCGCGGCTTTATTTATCCGAGGCACGCACGGCTCGCCGTGTCGGCGCTCGCATTGTGTGAGTGGGGATTTAACTAGGTCCTTCCTTCCTCCTTCCTTCCGCGTCGTGCTGTGTTTACGTTGTCGTCCGTTAACGACGTGTTTCTCGTCGGCTACCCGACCGCGACCCAATTTCGAAACCGAGACCGAACAATCATGTCGAAATTCGACCAAAACACCGAGAAAATCCCTCCCTTCGGTAAAATAGTACCGTCGCCATCGGGCACGGCACGGCGCGTCTGGTCGGACCGCCCGCGACCAACATGACAGCGATGGGCGGAAAAGGGAAATAAATGCCAGTTTTACACGTTGCTGGGGTTTAAATGAGCGGGCGCGTGCTTGTTGTGTTGTGTAATTTTCTGCCTCGGGCGTCTGTGTGGCGATGAATGGCGCTTTTATCGAGGAGATCTGCGGCGGATGTTCTTCATTCCCATACGTGACAACAAAGACAGTTATTTCCTAGCAAGGCAGCAGCGATCAAAGGGGGGAATCCACCACACACCTGTACTGCATTTAAACAGCTCTTTGTGTGTGTGTGTGGATTTGCTGTATTTACAAATACAGACTCCATTGCAAAGGTGGTGACATTAGGAATACTTGATGTATTATTTAGTTAGGACATTTTTGGAGCGATGTAAAGCGACGCAAGGTGCTTTGTGGGGGTCGAGGTGTGTTTGGAGACAAGTGTCTTACAACCATCCACAGGTGTGTGCGTGTGTGTGTGAGAAGCCTGACACAATCAGTGCAAGACAGCAGGTTTTTATCCATGGTAACAGCAGCTGTACAATACAAAATTCATCTAAAACAGCAACTTTTTTCCCCCCAAAAGGACGGGTGTATTTTAACCTTGCAAAGTAGCTTACAATTGCAGATATTTCACTCTTATTTCTATATGGGGATATGGCACTGTGGTCAGACCAGACTGCATCTTAATGATGTAAAATGAATGTGCCAGATAAGCTTTTTAGAATGTTGTTCGTAACGATAAAATGGCTCAGTTTTATCTGAAATCATCAGTTCAGGTTTCTTGAAGCAACAGCAAAGACTGAAACTCGACACTGGGGGGGTTAATTGCTTCCTGTCAGTGGTGCATCAGCACTGCTTTTCTGCAGCCGGGAGAACCTTAATCCAGGTGATTTGCAGGTGTGGGTGTCAGCACGCTGGCAGCTCAGTGCCGTTAGTCTCTGACTCATCACCAGGACGAGCCACTGTTTCTCTGCTTAGTTAAAGCCCAGCTGTCTCTCTGCTTGATCACACTGTGGTTACCAGGGACACGTACGACATCAACAGGCTCTCAAAGCATCTCTCCAAAATTTTGAGTGCACTGAACAAAAATTTAATGTATTCAAAATGGGACGTGGGGGCAGGCGATAGTCTGTGTGCCGGGTCATGCTGCTCCTTGAAGATCCTCGAGGTGAATGTGGATCCAGGCTGAAAGTGGCGTTCGGACTACATAAGGAGTACAATGACGTGTTGGCTTCAAGTGCATCTGTAATTTTCTGTTCCAGGCAACGTCAGTTTCGTTTCCTCTGAGGCTCAAAGTAGATGCAGCTCTGTCTCACTTAGAGCCTCACTTAGAGCCTAACATAAAATTGTAGAGGACACATATGTGAGAGGACGTCTCCAAAACCTAAATACCACCTTTTACTAACCTTGAAGTCCTCAAGAGACATTGAGCAAAAGTGGACAAATGGATTCACGGATTTCATAGTCACAGAAATGGCATAAAATGACGCAAAGTGATGAAAATATTTGCTGCACTCATGCACATAAAAAGGAATGGAGACGTTTTGCAATAGTCACATTTGTAGCTTTAATTTCTAATCAAGTTAAACTCTATTTTGGCAGCTGATCATTTGATCATATTTAGAAGTTTTGTCTGCCATGACCATCACATGATGGGTCTTGTTGTGGCGCTAAATTAGTCCAATTTACACGTTGTGCATGTTTTGTTTTTTTTTTGTTTTTTTTTTCCATCCTAGAGTCTCTACAAGGTACTGAAGTTACCCAATATTTATCCCATGTGCTACTTTAGTTTTTTTTTTTTTTCCTTTGGGTACAATATACTCATGTTTGTTGATTTAGTTCTGATTTCATTTGGTTATTTGATGGGCAAGAAAATACATTTTTCAAGTAAAATTTGTGGGGGGAAAAAAAAGTCCAAGCATTCTCTGGTTTGAATTTCTCACATGAGAAAACCAAGCTTTTTTGACACATATCCTTGAAAGCTTAATATCTGTTGGAGTTTTGGATCTTTTGAACCATTTGAAGAAGCCATCATGGAGATGTGCATGGCAATTTTAAGTTTTTGATGTTCAAATGAATTATTAAAGTGGATTAATTTCATTAAACCAAGTTGACTGACAAAATTAATCTGCTGCCGTTTTGCTAGTCAAGTGAAGCAGTTGAACCAAACTGTTGCAGCTTCGCAGTTGTTACTGTTTCTCTTATCTAATAGTAAATGGTGTATCTTTAGGCTTTTTGACCAGGTTGCGAGGACTATTTTCTGATATTTATTGACAGAACAATGAGTCCACTGGATTATTCAATCTTTTAAATAACTGCCTGCCTTCTGATAAACTCTAGGTCTTGTGGTTGGTGGAGTTGTATGTGGTAAACAGGCAGATTGACGTGCGAGAGCTCATGCGTTTCTTTTAGATATGGTAGTGTAGTAGTAGTAGGGCAGCTGAACAGGATAAATATAGGCCAGGTCCAGCTGTTTCAGTCGAAAGTTGGAGAGGAAGACAATAACCCTCTTACACACAGATTAAAACGTTCACAAGTACCTGTTTGTACATCAACAATGTCATACAATTCAGTGTACTAGATAGTAATGAGAAGTCAAACATAATTTTTTCAAAACATTAAAATATTGTCTGTATTTTGCGCAAAATGCTCAATATTCTCCAGTTTCTGTTTTTTCAACTTAACTATCTGCTGCTTTTTTTGGACTTTCAGATCCTTGTATCCTAACGTTTTGGGGTTTTGGCCTGTTGGTAAATATTTTGTGCCATTAACCATTATTAAATTTACCTTGCTGCAGAAACCTGGACTGCAGTGCGCTTGTAGTATGTTTCTGGCTGTGAAATGTTGAAGTTAAATGTTTTAGAGATGGTATAAACATCTTTCATCCTATTTGTATGCTTTTTTTATCTTGCAATTTGTGGTTTTGTGATTAACTACATTTTATCACAGCTTTTTTTCTGTCACAGCCAATGTCAGAGGACAAAATTGTTTATAGACCAGTTTCTTCCTATAAAGGTTTTTGCACACACCAAAATGGAGGCATAAATACTTGATTGATTATAGTTAACAAAGCCTGCGCTACATGTAGAAATACACACATAATGTTGCATTTCCAGCATAGTGTAGATGCCTCGCTATGCCTTTTGTTTCAATAACAAGGCCAGTAGGACAATGTGGAGAGAAACATCAATTAAACTAAAGTCGTGACAAAGTAAAGCAAAGGTGCAACAAAATAGTCCTTTTTAAAAAAAAAAAACAAAAAAAAACATGTAGAAAAGCTGAATGATGTTCTAATCCAGCTGATGGGTTATTTGAGTGATGGAGGAGGACAAAGAGGGGAGGACAAGGGAGCAGGGAGGTGATTTGGGGCCCAGGCTGGTGGACGACATGTTAGGAAGCATGTTTTCAGGAAGTGATGGGGAGTGCCCCGATTGTCTGTGCTCTTGCGCTTCACTTGCTAACTGGAACGTTTGGGTGTATGGAGTTCAGGAGGACCCCTGCAGTCCCTTAGCTGTCAGTTGACAAAAGAATTAAGCAGCTTGGTCCAGCCTCCTCCAATACCACCCCCTAAAATAAATAAAAATTTAAATATATTCTGTTATGCAGAGCAGGCCAAAACGACAGATCAACATAGATTTTGACAGATATATCAGACATCCGGGCCTCCCCCTCCATGTCAGTATATGAGAGGTGGCGTTTCAGTTTCAGGTTCTTTTTAAGCCCGAGGTCTATTTAACTGGTGGCTTAAGCATTTAAGACATTATTTTCCTCTAATGCCTGCAGCTCTTTCATTGTGCAGTTTAACAGCCACAGGCCCCAACACCTGTACCTGTGCACATGCATACTGTATGTGACGATATCTGTGAGCTACATGTTTGTGGCGTGCACCATGTAACGGTAATCCCAGACTCTATGAGGCATCCCTCCATATGGCCCTGCTGCTGTCTGTCTGAGAGGAGCTCGGCCTTTGTCTCGGTGTGAGGGGTGGGCGCCCTTGTGTGTCTGGGTGGAGCTGGGGGGCGGCTGAAGGATAATTTGAGGTCATTGTTTCGCCTGCCCCTTTTTGACCCATGTGGGTCAGGGGCCAGAGCTGCGGATCAATCGGTGCATGTATGGGGGCCTGTGAGGCCGTTTCTGTGCAGTCAAGCAGGTGTTGCGTACGAGCTGTTTTGCTGCAAGCTTGGCGTTATGCGGCGCACATTCATCGCGGCGATTTGAAGTGTCATACAAAGATAAGGACCAGCCATTGTCTTGCATTCAAAATAAATGCCAAACATGCTTTACAAGTTATAAATTCAACCTTCAGCGAGAGGAGGAAAGTGACTGATGTTTGGATTCAACATTTATAGTCAAAGTAGTGACCTACGTGTTAGCAGCCTCATTAAAAGCCTGCGATCGTAATTCAGACATGTTTAGTCAAGAAATAAGAGTGTCTGATTTCAGTATAATCTCTGTTTTCAGGCCCGCCCGCCCCAACCTCTCTGTTTCAGCCTCCACGGCGTCCCGGCCTCGGCACGGTGGGGAAACCCATCAGGCTCCTTGCCAATCACTTCCAGGTGCAGATTCCCAAGATTGATGTCTATCACTATGATATCGACATCAAGCCTGAGAAACGGCCTCGAAGGGTCAACAGGTAAGTCTGCAGACAGGTTTGGGAATTTGCCAAATTGACCTGTAGCTCTATATAACTTCAGACTCCTTGTTATAAGATGTTGTTGATGCTAGTAAATGTGGAAAAAGCAGTACTTTGTTGAAAGGACAGGGGCCATTTTCAGGAATATTCTGAAATGACTCATTTTGTCTTTGTGCCTTATCTTCCTGTTACCGCCCCCCCGTCTTCTAGGGAAGTGGTGGACACCATGGTGCGGCACTTCAAGATGCAGATCTTCGGAGACCGACAGCCTGGCTATGACGGGAAGAGGAATATGTACACGGCGCATCCGCTGCCAATTGGGAGAGACCGGGTTGGTATTTCAAACACCTGACCTCCACATGATCACCATGGATGGAGGTTAATTTGTGAGCTGTAAAGGATTCAATAAAGGTTTTTGTTTACTTTTCAAAGTCTGCCAGGGTAAAGTGAAGAAAAACAAACACTGAAATGCATTATTAAAAGAGTTTCATATACTTTCATTTACAAATTTCAGAATCTCAGAATTAAGTAATTTTTTGCATGGGCATTTATTAGTACTCACATTATCTTATGAGTACTTGATTACCCACAAAATATATTTTTGATATCAATGTGGAAAAATGTTGGTTCCACTTGTGTTTCCAGTCAGAGTGACAGACCTCACCAGCTTTGCCTATTATTGACTCATGCTAAACTACATTTATGTATATAAATAACTAGGGATGCACCAATGTATCTGCCAAAATTGATGTTATCGGCCGTCATCAGCAAATAAGGTGGCATTTACTGATGCCAATGGCCAATAATAATCAATTGTGTGCCATTTTATTTTTTTGACACAAACATGTATCAGTTATTGGCCATACTGTTACTTAAAATATCGGTATTGGCCCAAAATTGATATATGCGCGACTTTACAAATAGCTAACAATATGAATCAAGTGCAGTTTCACGCACGCGTACCTTGGCTAACTTGCCCTGCTCCTCTGAAGTGACTTTAACATGTTCCGCTATGTTTTGTGGTGTGCCGCTCATCAATAATGTGTGTCTTCACACTCTCAATGTGCTGACATCAATAGTCAGTTCTGAATGAAATGACAAGTAATGGTTATCCCCGTCCCAGTACATCTTTCAACACTGGTAGCTGTAGTTCACTGTGATGATGGCTTGTACTCTAGCACGATAAGTTCAAGCCGAGTGGAGCTTGTGGAAGCGCTCCCCTTCCACAAAACTTAATGCGAGCATCTATTAGCAGGTTAGAGATGATGGGATGTGGCTCAGCATCGAACAAGCATCTGTATTCATGTTTAATGCCACATCTTCTCCTGCATGTCAACTTTGTCAAAGTCTTTCCAGACTTGACTTCCTGCTCTCAGCTGCCATAGTGCATGCAACGCCAACTGAGTTCAACAAAAGACGGAAACACTTACTTGTTACGTTAATAATGTATGAGAAAAATATTAAATAATAGAAAATGAATGGAGTTCCCTAGTGCAGATGCAACGAGACTAATTGATCTATCAAACACTCTGTGTTTGTTGTTGGTTTGCTTTGACCTTGATTCTTTATTGACGATCTCCCCTCTTCTTCACTCCCTCTGCCCTCATGTTTTTTCTTTGCTTTCTGACCCCTCCCTTTGTCCTTCACCTCTTTCTGGATTCCCCACCTGTCATCTTTAGGTGGATCTGGAGGTGACCCTGCCAGGTGAGGGGAAGGATCAGACGTTTAAGGTGTCCTTACAGTGGGTGTCTGTGGTCAGCCTCCAGATGCTCTTGGAGGCCCTGTCAGGCCACCTTAACGAGGTCCCGGAAGATTCTGTTCAGGCTCTGGATGTTATCACGCGGCATCTGCCTTCCATGAGGTACCAGCGCTCTTCACCTCCGCCTTTTCACAAACACACCATCCACATCGTCTTTACCTCTGTTGACAGTTATTGCTTTTCATCTTTCATTTGCCCGCATGACATAATTTCCTGCTGTCATTTGTCTTTGCTCATCGTATTGTGCAATTCAATTGCAGTGTCTGATACATTATTTTGTTCCTGCAGCTTTTGTAGCACATTGTTTTCCCCAGTGCAATGCTTTCTTGTTATATACTGTATATACAGTATATCAGTCAATGAACGGGTTTTTAAATATGTTGATGTTGATTTTGATTTCACATCACTTCATGCCAAAATGACAATGCTACTGCATTGTGGATGGAAATGAATTTGCTTCACTCTGTTTTACCTGGACCATTAATTTATGTACTGACAGCTTTCTATAAATTTGATCATCTCTCTTTGGTTCTTGACACAAAGATTAAACACACATTTCCAGACGCCCAGCAAAAACTGACTCATCTGAATCTGTTTGATTATTAATAAAAGATGATTGTGGATTTTTTATTAGTTTTAACAGGTGATCTGAGTTCCTGTTGATTCATTTGACTCCTGCGTTTCCTTTACACAGGTATACTCCTGTGGGGCGTTCCTTTTTCTCCCCTCCAGAGGGCTATTATCATCCTCTGGGCGGAGGCAGGGAGGTGTGGTTTGGTTTCCATCAGTCTGTCCGTCCTGCCATGTGGAATATGATGCTCAACATTGATGGTAAGACACACATGGAGCCAAACTGCTTCAGCTGTGGTTTATTACAATACCTTAATTTAAAAATCCAAGTGTACTCTTTGATTTATTCTGTTTCTCTACTATCAGCTCCTTTTAATGATAGTACAAAATTTGTATTAAATGATCACAGAAAATAAATAAAATTTTAAACATTAGTTTGCTTTTAGTCCATAGTGAATATGCAATGAGTTTAAGGCATCAGCAATTATCAGCAGCCTATGTTCCATGGCACTCAATGTGTGTGGGTTGTAGAAGGAAGTCTAATTCCACTGAGAAAAGGGCCTGCCCGTCAATAATAATTTATTCAGGTCTGCAGGTGTATAATCCAAAACAAAAGACTTTCAAGAATCTTTACTTGTTGGGACAGCTTGGGATCGTGCTTGGGAGACTATTAAAGATATATCTGTACCACTGGCTGAGATTTGGGTGAGGGGTGTTCATCCATTTTTTCAGAATATCTTCTCAAGCAGTAAGAAGGAGCGTGTAATGCATTGCTGCGAGATGCAAGTCCCTGGAGGAAAGGCCTAAGAGGAAAACCCCCAATCTTCCCTTGAATTTTATTTTCAAATATCCCACTGACTGCTTTTTAGTAACGTGTCCCATATCTGGACTTTAGTTTACATTCCCAAAAACAATGGAAATATGCCTCATATTCAAATTACATTGAATACAATAAGGGGAAAGGGAATAATGGATTTTGTTAAAGGTAACATGCAACCTATGATGGATCTTGTACTGATGATGTTCCTAAGTTTAATGCAACTACATCCATATCAAAAACACATCCAATATGCCTTTTTACTTGTATCATCTATTGTCTGCCCCATCCCTGGAGCAACATTTCCTCAAAGTCTGAGGACTGTTTTTAGTTTGCACACTTGTCAGTTTAAATTGTCAAACTGTATTTCACAAAGCCAGTTCCTTAATCTAAAAAGGCAGTTGACATGCCCTCTGAGGACAAGATAAAATGCATTTCCTAGTCCTTGAAATTTAAGACAGTGACCTCCTGTTACATAAGTTGTATAACAAATCCTGATAAGTTATATAACAAACAAACATTGGGAAATCAGTTGTTTTTATCCACTTATTTTTTGGAGACCGAGTCATTCTTATGGACAGATGTTTAGTAGTTTGTAGCCTTTGATGCTAACAGGACAGTCATTATTATGCATATTTCCAATTTCAAAGAACCTCCTGGTCTCATCTGCTTGTTTGTTGTTACTGTTTTATGGGACTGATTTACTGATTAATGTTTATCTATTCTACTCGTCAGTGTCAGCGACAGCTTTTTACCGTGCTCAGCCTGTGATTGAGTTCATGTGCGAAGTGTTGGATATACAGAACATTAATGAACAGACCAAACCACTGACTGACTCGCAGCGTGTCAAGTTCACTAAGGAAATAAGAGGTGAGTGCTTGGTTTTGGTGTGCACACACATTCACACACATACCAGAGCTAACATTGACAAATATGTACACAGAATGACTCACTGTATCAAATTAATGGAAAAGATTACAGAGAGGTGTGGCCCTGCAAGGCACATGCATGTTTGTTTTTATGCTTGTTGTAAGAAGTGGAGAATCCACACGCAGTGAGGAAACATAATACTCCTGTATACATACAATACACACTGATTCACCTCCGCCAGTGCGAAACACTTGTTCTTACCCTCAGGGTAACACTTCATTCTTAGCCTTTTGAGCAGAATCTTGGCTGTCTCAAGTCAGAAAATGCATCCACACAAGTATTCATACTGGATCTCCTGAATAGAGGAGATCAAATTAGCAAACCTTAGCAAACTTTATTCATTTCCACTGTGAGCTCTCTCAAAATCACCTGTCCGTTTGTTATATGAGCAGAGTTGTAAAGAAAACTTAAAGCTGCATTTGGTAACTTTCTTTGAAACAACTTCTCATCATAATAATAATTGAAAGGACTCTTCAAGTGCTTTTCTAAGTATTCATATTCTTTATGGAAAATTTTCGTTTCGTTTTCTGCCGCTTATCTGGGTCCGGGTCGCGGGGGCAACAGCCTGAGCAGGGAGATCCAGACGCTCCTCTCCCCATCCACTTCCACCAACTCCTCCGGGGGGACACCGAGACGTTCCCAATCCAGCCGAGAGATATAATCTCTCCAGCGTGTCCTCGGTCTGCCCCGGGGTCTCCTCCCGGATGGGCGTGCCCAAAACACCTCCCCAGGGAGACGTCCAGGAGGCATCCTGACCAGATGCCCGAACCACCTCAACTGGCTCCTCTCAACACGGAGGAGCAGCGGCTCTACTCTGAGCTCCTCCCGGATGTCCGTGCTCCTCACCCTATCTCTAAGGCTGAGCCCAGCCACCCTGCGAAGGAAGCTCATTTCGGCCGCCTTTATTCGCGATCTCGTTCTTTCGGTCACTACCCAGAGCTCATGACCATAGGTGAGAGTTGGGACGTAGATTGACCTGTAAATTGAAAGCTTTGCCTTCTGGCTCAGCTCTCTCTTCACCACAACGGACCGCTTCAGCGTCCGCATCACTGCCGACGCTGCTCCAATCCGTCTGTCAATCTCCCGCTCCATTTTCCCCTCACTCGTGAACAAGACCCCGAGATACTTGAACTCCTCCACTTGGGGAAGCGACTCTCCCCCGACCCAGAGTGGGCAATCCACCCTTTTCCGGCTAAGAACGACGGCCTCAAATTTAGAGGTGCTGATTCTCATACCCGTCGCTTGACACTCAGCTGCAAACCGTCCCAGTGAGAGCTGGAGCTTTTTCTTTATGGAAAATGAAAAAAAAAACCAAAACAAGTAAAAATACAAAATATGAAAGTTACAAAGATTTCAAATTTGGGGAAGTAGTGAGAGTCGCATTGAAGACTTTTTTTTGAATAGGTGGGTTTTGATCAATACAAATGCTCTGTCCCCCACTGTTCGATGCTTGGTCCTGGTTATAAAAGCTAAAATGATCACTGCTTTCTCGAAAGTAATATATGAGTGTCTGTCCGAACAGTCCAGCTCCCCTGGTCCTGTGTAAAGCTGCTATCACTGTGTGCATGATTTCATTGCTTTCCCTGCAAACAACCAGTCAGAGTCAAGAAAGTGTCTGAAGGAGTGTAGTCACTTCTCATGAGCCAGCGTCTTTAGCATGAGCATTTGTACGTTTACATTCATAGTGGCAGAGAAATGACTATCAGCGATAGTGACACTGCTTGTTCCTCCTACATCAACAACATCATGCATCACAAAGGCAAAAAACCCCAACAGTTACAGAAAAGCATACAACCAAGAATTAGACTCCTTATCTCGTGGAAAGCAGCCTTTTCTGCAGGAAGGGGCCTGGAGGCAGAGCAAGAGTGCAGTGGATAGGTGGGAGGAAGGACCTTTAAGCTATTAGTATTCACATTTGTCAGCCTCAGACCTCTTTTCTCAATCGTATCGATTGCTCCTTTAAATGTTATCCAATTTTTAGAAACTGGGTGGTCAGAAACGTCACAGGACTCTAGAATCATTCTGTCTTGTGTGTTTTTGAACAGGGCTGAAAGTTGAGGTCACACATTGTGGTCAAATGAAGAGGAAGTACCGTGTATGCAATGTAACGCGCCGACCTGCCAGTCACCAAACGTAAGGGACCTTCTCTCATCTCATTCACTTCACCCTCTATAATCAGCAGAGGCAGCATGATATGTTGTACATCACATGCCAAAATGTCATAGAATTGTAAATTCTTTTAACAATTTATCCAACTTTGTTTATACTTCCTCCCCCTGAGCGGTCATCCAGTGATCGGAAGGTTCCTGGTTTGATCCCAGACCCTGCAGTCAACATGTCAAAGTGTCCTTGAGCAAGACACTGAACCCCAAATTGCTCCTGATGCTGCGCCATCAGTGTGTGAGTGTGTGTTAATGGCTAACGCTCCTGATGAGCAGGTGGCGCCTGCAAGGAAGTCACTGCCACCAGTGTATGAATGTGTGTGTGAATGGGTGAATGCAAAACCTGTGGTGTAAAGCGCTTTGAGTGGTCAACAATGACTAGAAGAGCGCTATATAAATACAGGACATTTACATTCCCCGTGTTGGTGTTTTTGCGTGTGGACTACTGTGTGCTTTGCCCATGCGTTCCATTTTTCCCTCAGGTTCCCCTTACAGCTTGAGAATGGCCAAGCCATGGAGTGCACCGTAGCTCAGTATTTCAAGCAGAAGTACAATCTGCAGCTCAAGTATCCACATTTACCCTGCCTGCAAGTGGGGCAGGAACAGAAGCATACTTACCTTCCCCTGGAGGTAAAAACCAGGCTTAAATGTCTTTAGTTGCAAGTTTGCTCTCCTCTGTCTAAAATTCTCCCTTTTTAATTCATGTGGTTGTTCCTTCCTATCCGATTTGATTTGTTTAATTAATGCTGTCTTCATGCTCCGTAGGTCTGTAACATAGTAGCAGGCCAGCGTTGTATCAAGAAGCTCACAGACAACCAGACGTCCACCATGATCAAAGCTACAGCTCGCTCAGCCCCCGACAGACAGGAAGAGATCAGCAGACTGGTGAGTTGTTTGCATGAGTGTCAGCTGGAGCTGCTGGCATTTGTTTTTTCCCTATAAGGACTTCTCCAATTTCCTTGCTCCTCCTCTCCCAGGTCAAAAGTAACAGCATGGTTGGGGGCCCGGACCCTTACCTGAAAGAATTTGGCATTGTGGTGCACAATGACATGACAGAGGTGACCGGACGTGTTCTCCCAGCACCCATGCTGCAGTATGGGGGCCGGGTGAGTACAGACACAGGGAGGGACTGTGGCAGGGTGAGTACTGGCCTGGGGTGCACTCTGGGGGTGGGGAGGGCACAAGCTTGACTGCGGCTACACGGGGTGGGGGGCATCAGAGTGAATGGTGGGACGTTGTGGGGGAAAATCCAGCTTAAAGACTGAAATTCTGAGAAAAAAATAATGAATATTTCAAAAAATTTGATAGTTTTTGATTTTTTACTAAAGGGTATAGAGTTGCAAAGATGTTGGAGTTATTCCTGGCACCATATGTTGTGGAAGTAAAATCTCACTTTTTTTTTTTTCCCCATAGATAACAT
>KV751318.1:2915552-2926906 GCA_001698575.1 Mola mola | reverse complement strand
TAACTAAATAAAATAAATATGATATAAATATTAGGGCTGTCAATACATCCAAATTTTTTGATAGCACGATTGTCTATAGTTAACTCACAAGTAATTACAGATTTTATCTGTTCTAAATATACCTTTTTTAAAGGGATATTTTAAAAGTTTTTAATATGCGTATCAACATGGGAGTGGACAAATATGCAGATATGTATT
The DNA here is from genome assembly GCA_001698575.1 of Mola mola. Classification (NCBI taxonomy): domain Eukaryota; kingdom Metazoa; phylum Chordata; class Actinopteri; order Tetraodontiformes; family Molidae; genus Mola; species Mola mola. The sequence goes on along the minus strand of KV751318.1, from coordinate 2,926,708 downwards.
TTGCTGATCTATGTTTGTTGTTGCAACAATGGAAAAACGATGACAGTTACTCTATATAATATTGTCATGCTTATTCTGCGTGCTCAGAAAATATGCTGAAAGCATAACATGGCACTCAAGCACAACAAGTATCAACAGTTGAGCACACTGACCTGTCTTTATAACCTTGAAAGTATGTGACCAAAGGTGAAAGTAATGTGCTGTGACCCCGAGGTAACTGATTACTGACAGTTTGTCGGGTGTCAATGCCCCCCCCCTTTAGCTTTCTCATCTTCATACGAGTTGTGTATCTTGGTTACAGTGGTGGCTCGCAAAGGCAATACATACATGCAGTCATTGGATTATTGAATTATTTCAAGCAGACACTCATCTTGCACATCGTTAATTGGCCTGCAAGCTGCAGCCACTAATTAAGCTATCACTGTTGAAAGTTTGTTGCTCTTAGGGTTGTCTGGGCGTCTGCGTTGCAAATTATCCATAGTGGTGTGCTTTGGTGAGGGGAGGAGTGCTACCTGCATCTGCTGTGTGCTTTGCTAGTGAGTGGTATTTGAGGTGATGACATCCTTCAGTGATAACTCAGTTCACATCAATAATAAATGCAAATAACTTTGGTGGTGTCGAGAGAACATCTGGTTGGGCTTTGAAGCTGAACACGCCATTCAGACCATAGTTTTATATACCCATTTCTGCTTTTCACCCGCAAACGTTCCAGCTTGATTACTTCCTGATTTCCTAGACTACGGAGTGTGCTGAGTGCCAAACTTGCGTGCCTTAATAACATGTCAATAAACTTAGTGGCCTTCACAGCCCTAATAAATATACATTCAGAAATATTAAAAATATAAAGATCATACTTTTGAAACATTGTAATTTTTGGGATCATTGGGAACCAAAAACTGGAATTGAAACCAAAATTTGATAAATTGCACAGCCCTAATTCCACTAGTGGCTAGTAAAAAAAGAGCTCACCTTTTAATTCTTTATGAATTAAACTATGGAGCAGATTTTTCACCAAGATAGTTTTGAACAGTTACATTTTTTTTCCTGTGACTGGCTTATTCTCCTTAGCAACAGCAGCTGAGGCTCCTGGGTATTGCACTTAGAGCCATCTCTCATGCCTGAATGGAAATAATTTAAAACCAGTGGCCATGTTAATAAAAAAATTAAGGATGTTTATAATAAGACATTTTAAAGCTCCAACAATTCTGCAACTCTGTGTACTGCAAAGCATTGAATTGGTCCAGCAGGTTTACCTGCTGTCGTTCAGGGGATGATGTGATCTGATATTTAACATATATGCATGCAGACTTGTACGAGCTGGATCTTGCCCTGCGTTTAATCCTCCGGTGAATCATATCAGTCTCAAGTGCATCTCTTAAATGCTCTAAACCTTCATTGACAGAGCCTCCGAATGTGTAAATATCACAGTGCACACATATATAAGCTTTTTGGTGCAGTAAAGTCTGTGTTAGTAGAGAAATGGAAATGAGTCACTGCAGACAGCTGAGATTCAACCTCTGAATCCCATATCAGCTGATTAGAGAGCTTTAATTGGATGGTGCATTCAAATTTAATTTATTTTTTTTTTCTGCACAAGACATCTGCCTTTATGGATGTTATGATTTACAGAAGTGTAGTCTTTTAACACTTACTAGTTATTACTGCCTAGTTATGAGGCATGAAAAGCAGAATTGGGATTCATGGATTGTGTGAAAGGGGGGACAGAAAGGAAATGCTGTCAACGGGAGGACGATAAGACTCATAACTGCCCAGCATTGATTTAACACCTAAAGATTCATCTTTATAGCCTGTGGGGTGAATGTGACTATTATCTCCCTCCTGAAAATAAAATCCAAACACTACTTTTGCCGGACTATGACACCTCCCTCACAGGCAGGCAGCTATTCTGCTAAAAAAAGATGAAGCTTTATGATCATTGTGAGAAAATTGGTCCAGTCTGGCCAGCATTTCCATTTCACACAGCTTCATTTACAATTGTTTTACACTGAATTACAGCAAATTGTTACTGGAAAAAGCACTTTAATGTCCATCCATTTATTGGCTGCCTGAACTTAACATTGGTTAATTTAGCCAAGCTCCTGTCACAGCATTCTCTTTCTGTAAGGCTTGGCCACTTGCCTGCTGGGACATCGAGTCTAATCGGCTTCCAGCAAAATGCTTTCAAATGCACGCTGGAGGCTTTTCATCTTTTGAATGAATGAATGAATGAATGAATGCAATACACACACGTTTCATGCTGCTGCGGGACACTCAGAAGTATTCACAGAAATGAGTGCTCCCTGAAGCCCTGAAGTGATGTAGTAATGATAGATCTATTTCAAATGTGAGTTTTGGTTTGTTTTGGGCAACAACTCCTCAAACTCCTGATACTTTGTATCCTGTGCTGTTTAATTAGATATGAGAAATGAATTTTTTTTTTTGACATAGTAGTTCATTGTGTTCACTTTTGGAGAATAAAATCTCATAATGGCATTTGACAAATCTTGTTAACTTAATTTAATCCACTGCCCTTTAAATATGTATTCACAGCCATGCTTTAAGTGGGAGCACTCACCTAATGATATCTTTTTAAATAGACACACTGCCCTTGTTTGCTTTTGATGTCGGGACTCTTGATACAGGGAGCTTCTCAAGAAGTCTCACAAAGCTTAGCATAGACTGTATGTCTGAAGAGTAATACTGTAAAACATCATTATACAGTTAAACTGATGCTTAAATGTTCGCACATTATTTTGTTTGCCCGCATGTGCTTGGAAAATCAAAGTGTGGATTTGGCTGTAGTACTTTTTGTATCGGCTGATCCAAGCGGGGGGTTGACTAAGAGAGTAGGGTCTCTCTCCGCAGAATAAAACTGTAGCTACGCCCAATCAGGGTGTGTGGGACATGAGAGGGAAGCAGTTCTACGCCGGCATAGAGATCAAGGTCTGGGCCGTGGCCTGCTTCGCTCCGCAGAAACAGTGTCGGGAGGACCTGCTCAAGTGAGTCCTGACCCTGTTGTTTGAGTTCAATGTCAGATTCCATTTGTCTCACTAAAATGTCTTACAAAGGTATTAGGTAGATCAGCTTATTATATTTACAAAAAATAATTGATTAATTATTTAATTTAATTGATCCCAAGTGAAATTCTTGAGTCAAATCTACAATTAATGAAAAACGAGGAGCACATCTAGTGTTCTGCTGCTCTGTGATGGCACAGTAAAATCCTGTACAGTCCTGCAATGATTAATCCGAATTTTACTGTAATTTACTCAAGTTATATACTGAAGTACAGATTTGAGGTAATTAAGGGACTTATTACATTATAATGTATTTAACTTTTTTTTGGAGTTAGACTTTGGAGGCATACTAGTACTTTTTAGATAGTGATTTCCTGACTTTATTTACTTTGTACTTAGCATATTGAGTTTAATAAATTAAAATGTAAAATTAGACATAAACAATATTTTTTTTTTTTCGAGTTGATTTTTAAGCTTCGGATGATCCGAAAAATACTTAATTTTGACTCTGGTAATTGGTATATCCTATTGTTCGGTCATATTTTTGGGTTTATGATACCAAATGCAAAATTAATAACATTACTTAGTTAGTATTTGTACCAATTAGCAAATGCAAGCATGCAAAAATGCTAAAATAGGATTGTGAACCTGGTAAATGTTAAACCATCCCAACACTGTTGTATTAGCATTGTCTTATGTAGACATTTGAGCTTGCTTATGTTAGGTTTTTGGTTAGAAGTACAACCTCCCAAAGCAACAAATCTGGATTTATTCTCTTATATTACAACCTACAGTTGGAATTATCATGTTATTTATCCTCAGTTTTTTTTTTAGATGTGGTCTATTTATGGTCAAGCTGCTCGTTTCTTGATGAGCATTTAATGCTTTTCAATAGGAGCTTCACGGACCAGCTTCGAAAGATCTCCAAGGATGCTGGGATGCCCATTCAAGGCCAGCCGTGTTTTTGTAAATATGCCCAAGGCGCCGACAGTGTGGAGCCCATGTTCAAACACCTCAAGATGTCATACGTTGGTCTGCAGCTGATTGTTGTCATCCTGCCTGGGAAAACACCAGTCTACGGTAAGAGCTACGTAATTTTGCATTGAGGTGCACGCAGACACTATATGTGATGGTGGAGCAACAGAGGAGGGTGTGCTGTAAAAACCTTTTCTGTTCTGACGATCCATTCTCGTCTCTAGCTGAGGTGAAGCGGGTTGGAGACACTCTCCTCGGCATGGCAACCCAGTGTGTGCAGGTGAAGAACGTAGTGAAAACGTCCCCTCAGACCCTCTCCAACCTGTGCCTGAAGATCAACGCCAAGCTGGGAGGCATCAACAACGTCCTGGTGCCTCATCAGAGGTCAGCACAGATTTAACTTTTCCCTACTGCATCCAGAGCCTGGAATGCTCCTTCCTTTCATATATCGTAGATTGATGAGATGGCTGTGGTGATGATGTGGTCGGGCAATAGATTTTAGTAGGTTTGTTTGATTTGGTGCTTAAATTCGGAGAATCTTTTCAACACTCGTTGTGTACAGGCCTGTGATGCAGTGTTTTCTTTTTCCTGTTGGCATTTCAGGCCCTCTGTATTCCAGCAGCCTGTCATCTTCCTGGGTGCGGATGTCACACATCCACCGGCTGGTGATGGGAAGAAGCCGTCCATTGCGGCCGTGGTGGGCAGCATGGACGGCCACCCCAGCCGTTACTGCGCCACGGTGCGAGTCCAGACGTCCAGACAAGACATGTCCCAGGTAAACAGCATTCCGTGTGACATTTAGAGTAATTTCTCCTGTCAAAGTCTGAAGGACTGTTAAAGTTTCCTGTTTTTGAGGTTAGATACATTGTTTTTTTTTCGCTTCTAGGAGCAGCTCTTCAGCCAGGAAGTCATCCAAGACCTGACTAACATGGTGCGGGAGTTGCTCATTCAGTTCTACAAGTCCACACGCTTTAAGCCCACGCGTATCATCTACTACCGCGGTGGGGTATCAGAGGGACAAATGAAACAGGTGAGATAGTTTAAACTTATTCCATTAGTAATTTTCTCCTCACTTGTCTTCGGTTTGTTCTATATTATTGATCTACCAGCAGATTTACTTTGAGAGGAGGCTGTGAAAATTTTGATGAGGCCACAAAAAAATGAGTTGTCGGATGTAAATATAAAATGAAAAATCTTAAGGCCACATTGGTAAATCTGGACAGATTGCAGAAGTTAACATTTTTGTATTGTGTCAGGTCGCATGGCCAGAGCTCATAGCCATCAGGAAGGCCTGCATCAGTCTAGAAGAGGACTACCGGCCGGGCATCACCTACATTGTGGTTCAGAAACGACACCACACTCGTCTCTTCTGCTCTGACAAAGCTGAGAGGGTAGGGACAAATTCACTCCTATGTTGGCTGGTATTTATTGCTTTCTATTGTGCAGCAGTATAACTTTTAATGATCGCCCCCTGCAGGTTGGGAAGAGTGGCAACGTCCCAGCAGGCACCACAGTGGACAGCACCATCACACACCCGTCCGAGTTTGACTTCTACCTGTGCAGCCATGCTGGCATTCAGGTGAGCGAAACAAATGCATGCAACTGTCATAGAGGACCTTGTGGTAAGTATAATGTTTGTATAATATAAGAAATGTCTCCACTTTTCAGTCTTATTGCATGTGAACCAACGGTACATGTGTTTGGCACATTTAGACTTAAAAAATAAATCAGGGTCTCGGCGCATTATTTCTGTGGAAATTGTCCTCAAGGGTGGAGCAATTTTGGTCTGTGATGAGCACCATAATGATGTTAAATGGCAATAAATGGCATGATTTGGATGCTTCCTTAACCATTCAGATGATGGGCTACTCACAATGTTGACACTATAAAACAGATGTCCCCCTGTGAATTTAACTTTAAAAAGTGAGACAAGCACTTGGTTGGGTTTGTACGCATTACAGCATTTGTTTCTTGTTCTAAATTGCTCAAGATAATGTGATAGCTCACATTAGGCTTGGGGCAGAATACAGAAAAAAAAAAACAACTTCTAAAGTTTAACATCAAAACAAATAAAAGGATTTCTTGAGAAAATAAAGAAGTTGCAATTAGCTGCATGCTGCTCTCTGTCTCCACCTACTGCACATGTGACATGCTGTTTCAGTTCTATTACCGAATATCAAACTGGTTTAACCCAACAAACAAGGAATTCTTGTATACCGATAGATTAAGTCAACAAACATGCCTCAGGCAAATTCAGCCATTGAGCAAGTTTAATAGAGTGCAAACCATCGCACTTGCTAAACCTTTGGAGTTTTGACAGAGAAGCAGTGTATAAATATTAAAACATCCAGTTATGTCCTGTATCTGTGAGGAATCCCAGTGTTTAAGTAAATATAGCATAATTTATTCCATTGGATTACTTTAACATGAAGTTGTTTTATATCCCCTCAGGGAACCAGTCGTCCCTCCCACTACCACGTCCTGTGGGATGACAACTGCTTCACTGCCGATGAACTGCAACTCCTCACCTACCAGCTGTGCCACACCTACGTCCGCTGCACGCGCTCCGTCTCCATCCCAGCGCCGGCCTACTACGCCAGACTAGTGGCTTTCCGAGCACGCTACCACCTGGTGGACAAAGACCATGACAGGTGAGGCCACCCTGGATATCCTTGGGTCCAGCTCAATTAAGATTGACTCATATCTGATGTCGCCTAAAATGCTTTTCCTTGTAACTGTAGTTAAAAGGCAAAATAATTTATGAACATTCTGACATACTGAGGAATTATGTTATGGATCACAGATTGTAAAGACCCTTTTACAGAATCCTTTAGAACTTGAATCCACCAGTGGAATGTCGATTCCAACAGCTGTACATGCAACAACCAGACATTTTGGTGTTTTTAAAACGTGTAATTCAATGTTTTCAACCTACTGACTCCTCTGTAATACTGGGGAAGACTGCTAATTCTGTTGTGTGTGTGTGTGTGCACACGCATGTGCACCTTTTTTGATGTCAGCTGTTAAAGGATCTATAATAAAGATGGACCACATGAGAGCTTCTCAAAAGTGAAGCCAAAGCATTTCGACTGCCCCCTGGTGGCTGGCCCTGATATGCCTTAAGCTTTATTTTATGTAGGACTTGGGCCAAAATAAAAACTCAGTTACACCTCAAATTCATTTTTCCCAAAGATGTTGCCGGTAATTTTAGGTAGTTCTTATAACATTGATGTATGTTCAAGTGTTTATTCTTCTAATCAGTTTGGTTTTAATTACTTATTTGATGCTATAAAAATGGGGTGAAATGTCAAGATTCTCAGTTGAGCCACTGCAGTTTCACTTCCCAGTTGCTGCCTTGCCTTTGCAGATTTTGGATCCAAGTGACTTCACCAGATTTCAGCACTTCTGTCCTAGATATTTTGGCTTCATATTTGTACACTGGAAGGAAGTGGAGACATTGTGTGATATTGTTATCCCCGACAGCCAGTGTTAACCCGGCTTCTCTCTGTCTTGCAGCGCTGAAGGCAGCCACGTGTCGGGTCAAAGCAATGGCCGGGACCCACAGGCATTGGCCAAAGCAGTTCAGATCCACTATGATACCCAGCACACCATGTACTTCGCCTGAGCTCACGAGCACATCAGCCAGTCCGCCGACTCCACCGTTCTGTCCTCTTCACATCTCTCATTTGCCAGCCTCTCTCCTTGTGGTCTGTCTCTTACTCTTCACACTCACTCTACTCACTTTCTGAATCTGCACCAAAGCGGCTCTCGGACGTGGGGGGGAAACAAAAATCTGCCGTGTCGCGATGCCCAGCAGGTTTTTGTTTCAAGGAACAACCAACCAACCAGCGTTTCCACTCGAGTCGCCTTTCAAACCAGCAAACCAGCACTGTAAAACCCTTAAGGGCTCTCAGTGCACAAAAGACAAAAAAAACCAACAAAAAAACATACATATGACAAGTTGAGCCATTATTTTGCATTTGTTTTTTCTATTTGAATGTCTGCACTCTTGTGTTTGTAAGATACACTGAGAGAGGGAGTGAATTGACAGTCTGTGTGAGCGCAGCTCTTTAGCTCTCCCAGCTAAGCAGGACACTTATCTACTTTTACCTCAAAGCCCATTTGGGCAAAATCTGTCACAAGGTCTCGGGTTTATTGGGTGGAGGGAGGGAACTCTGCAGGAAGAGATGGAGGGGAGTCGACCTTTTCAGAATGAGATATATATATCTATATATCTATCTATATACATATTTTTTTTCCTTTTTATGAGCGTGTGTTTTAACTTTTAACTATTTTAAGTCTACCTGTTCCAATACTTTTGCTTACCTAAAAAATTGATGTTACAAATAATGCTATCTTCTAAGTTGTGAAATGTATCCAGATGTAAAAACCTTGAAATAAAGGCTGAAATGTTGATCTGTTGTCTTATATTCATCTTTTCATGTCAAACTCAAATGTTTTCAGTCAACAGCAAAAATAAAGGGATTGGCCTCACTGTTCCAATAGTTTTGAGGGGAGTTTATGTTTCTCTTATCTTATACATTCATTGGGCCCCACAGCTGAGCGATCCTCCCAGACCCCAACAATTTACGTCCTTTTAGATATATATATATCTATATATCTATATATATATATATCTATATACATATATATTTTTTTCCTTTTTATGAGCGTGTGTTTTAACTTTTTCTCCTTTGCCGTCTTTTACAAGCGAGGTGACCTGGGTTTCATGCCCGTGACTACTTTCCTCTCATCTTAGCGAAGAAAACGTAGTCTCTGTGTGTTTGTGTGTGTTTGTGTGTGTGTGTGTGTGTGTGTGTGTCTCTGTATATACATGTACTGCTGTATGAGAGTGTGTGTACGTGTGTTTCATGGCAGGCCACTGAATTGTAAAGGGAAATCAAGGAGATAACTGCTGTAAATGCCTCAGATTTGTTGTTTTTATACTCACTCATACAGTACATATAAGCATATATTTACATCTATAGAGCAACTTTGAAACATATGACTTAAAGAGGCCTCCCAGAGGCCAGTGTGGGTATTTGTAGCAGTCCTGGGTCACTTGTTAATTGAAATGCTTTGAATTATGTTGGAATCCGGCGTGTTAGCCTGCTGCTAGTGCCAGACAGGTGGGATCTGCACCGTTGGGAGCCAGCTGCTCCCTTTGTGCCTCACAACATACTTGGATCCCAGGAAAAACAAAGCGATTCGATCCATTTCAGGTAGTAGGTGAAGTCAGCGCTGACGTGTAGCAGTGGTACCTGCGGTTTGGCCTGTGAGTGGCTCAGCTTTGGGAGCTGTTGTACGGCTGAAGGCATTAAACAGAGTATAATCTTATGAGCCTCGCCGTGTGTAAAGCAGGATTCTGCGTTTCTTTGGACCTGATTTGATTTATCTGAAAGTATATTATGATTACACAGCTGGATGGTGATTTTTTTTTTTTTTTTTTTTTTTCCTTCTCGTACTTTCAAGGGCCGGGAAACCAGCATAGTTTTTCGATGTCTCCCTTGGTAATACTGGCCAATTCATTGCACTGACCCGGGACGCTAGGCAAGCAACAGAGGGCACTCTCAATCTCTCCTACCTTATGCATTTATACATACGAATCAACGAAGCAGATTTGTAAAAGTTTAATATAAGATGTTTTGTGGTTATCTTGAAAAACTGTTGTTTAGAGTTAGTAGTTTACCATTGATGTTGTCATTATCGTTGTTGTCAATGTTGTTACTATTGTGATGAAATTAACGATTGGCCGCAAAGCTAGTTATTTAGTTACTAGTGTGACTTCAGGAATAGTCTTCAGTTGTCGAGCTGCAGGTGAAGGGTTTAGAGCTTTGGGTTGGACTTTATTTTTATTATATTTTTTTTTTTTGTAGCATTCTGGTTAATGTGAGAAGAAGTAGGCTGGAGGAGCTCATGCGCCCTCTGGAGGTTCCGATGTGATTCACGGTTAGCGGCAGATTCGAGATATTGTGTAGCACTCCGACTGGTGGAACAGACACGCAGCTGTGCGTCACTCAGCTGGTTTGATCACACAGATGGAGACAATCAGGGATTGTAATCAGAGTGAACTTAGTTTAAGGGATTTGTTGAAAAGCGGTCTGCGATACGCAATGAGTTGAATTTTTAGCCTCTCTAATATTGGTTTCTTTTACTGTACTTTAAAGTTATCCCATTTTAAAGTTTGATGTTTCATACTCTGCATTGTTAACACTGGATGAAATGAATTGACAGTAAGCAGGAGCACTGCCCTCGGAAAACTTTGCAATGTCAGTGATGTGCGCGAAAGTGGCGCCCCCTGGTGTGTGGAAGAGAAGGTGTCGACGTGCACGCCTCATCAGGGGGGGGCAGCTCAGTTGAAACCCTTTTGTAATAAACCACCCATAAAGCAGCAGGTTTACTATGAAATGAGTTTGAGCACCTGCCTGTCGACGGCGTGGGCGTTGGCACTTGCAAGAAGCAGGAAATGTTGAGGGAGTGGGGGGGTGATTGGGAGGGTGTTTTCTAGGCTTTGCATGCATTTTACTTAAAGCAGGCATACGAGTTTTAAAAATGTGCACTAGTTTTACCGAGCCAAGTGGGCTGTAATTGAAAATTCACCAGGCATCTCTTAAGGGCGAATTATGTTTTATATTTAAACTCCAGTCAGATCAGCAATCACTCCCTGCGAAGCAATATTAACCCAGTTCTAGTTTTCAAATGTGGAGAAACAAAAGCTATAAATCTACTCATTGTGGTTGTCTATTCTTGCAATTGTGTCTCTATACTTTTACTTTGATTTTGTTTTTTTGTTTTGTTTTTTTTTTTACTTTTAGTTCATTTTATTTGCTCGTATCAATCAGTGGGAATGTGCATTTGGTGGAATAGTTGCGTAGGCTTTAGACAATTTTTCTTGACTTAACGTGACAAAATGTAGACTTTGCTCGCCTGCATGCCAGAGTATTGTCCTTTAAAAAAAAAACAAAAAAAAAAAACTTTTTGAAATATTTATGAGAAAGGAAAAATTATAAATGCATTTTTTGTTTTTTCTTTTTGGGAGGGGAGGCGGTGTTAATGATTTAAGTGGGACTGTTTTAGCCTAGCAATATTTGTCCAGTCTCGCTAAGATGCATTTTAAAGACTCCTACACAAAAAAAAAAGTCAGTAATTCTGGAGGAACATTCT
>KV751318.1:2889145-2915510 GCA_001698575.1 Mola mola | reverse complement strand
GTTCACATCCGAAACGAGGTACTTTTCTTCAATCGTGGGCCCGTTAAAGACCTGACCCGCCTCGCTGTCGCCAGGTTACCGCGGCGAGCATCCGCTAGTGTCTCCTCGTTTCCTGGTTTGTACCTGTAGCCGCGACTCTGCTGACCCCCTCACAAATGCACTTCCTCTTTGTGGAGGGGTCCCCATGGCATCAGCAGAGCAGGCTTACCTCTTTTTAACCTTTTTAGAGACAAACGGTCCACAATTCTCTCCGTGCCCCGACAGAACGAGAGCATGAATTATTTTGAAATTCCTCTCACTTTGATATATTGTTATATCTTAATGGATTTGTAATTTGACATTGTGTATTGTGTATTTTAGTCTATTTTTCCATTTTTGTTCCTTTTTTTGGGGGTTTGTTATAGCTCTACTGTTTCTTTAGTTTTCTGCTAGTGGTCTCTGAAGCTGTGTGTGATTGTTTAATAGCAATACGAGAGAGGGTGTGCGGGTGGGGTGTCTTCCAGCCCAGCCCCCAGCAGAGGGTCATTCACTCACTGTTATTGCTATTATGTGACATGTTCAAATACTTATTTTTTTGTTATTATTTTTTTAGCCTGCAGGGAATTCTTGTGTTAATGTGCAAAGTAATAAATTGGTATTTTATGCCTCTGACATGGTGTGTTGTCATTATTGAATGTCAGTCAAACGCGGTTCATGTATGTTGTCACTAGATGGCGTGCTTAACCTCCATAAATAGGTTTCCAAGGTTACCATAACTCGCACAGCAGCTTGAACTGCAAATACTGTGAATGTGATGCACTGTTGTAACATCCTGGCAGGAAAACACACAAAATTTTTTTTTCCCTTCTCCCTGCCTAGTAAATGTCTTCAGAGCAGTATCTGTTGGAAATTAAAGTCGGTTGACGAAGCAGTAATAATATTCAACTTTCCTTTAGGGAAAGCTGGGCCACGGCAGCTAATGGGTATTTTCATCATTCATCAGTTGATGGTACAAAATTAAGATAATAGTAAGAAATTTCACAATTACTCAAAGCCAAAAGTGACACCTTCACAATGCTCCAAGCCACAAAATAATTAAAAACATGAAAATTAAAAGGAGATAATAGGCAGGAAGTGTTCTTTCATTAAAAAAATGACAAAGGATAATTAATCAGCTAATTATTTTAGCTGTCCTTGGATACCGTTAGGTAGTTCAATTAATATAATGCATTTTTATAAGATCTTCACATGTTCTCAAGCAAAAATCTTAATTTGTACAACAATGCAGTTTTATAGATGTACAATGTTGCCCACTGAGATTTAGAGCAGAAAAGGTACATTACTTTGTTTTCAATGCTGAATGTAGTGAGGTATTAAAAAATGGGATAAATGTAATATTTTATCTTGAATTTCTCCTTTAATCTGTTCATCATTGAAGTTTCACATTTACAAGGTGACCCAACAAGGGTACTTTCACTCTTCTTTTATTGGCACCTTGTGGACACAGAACAATATGTAATGGAAAAGAAATATGTGTGTATGTTTACAGTACAGTATGCATAAAGAACCCACTCCATAGTAAAAAAACAAAACAAAAACATACTCTCCAGAGTTTTAATTGAACTAAGACAGCCCTGAGTTGAGTGAACAATGATCAGAAAGTCCAACCTCTGTACTGATAAGTTCTTCCAGTTCTGTGGAGACTAAAATGTATAAGCCTGCTTCCCAATCTCAGTATCAGTTTGGATTGGATCTACACATAAAAACACATGTAAAATACTGCGATATTTAGCCAAGAGGCTGATGGCCTCAGTGTTTACATGGTTTTCACCTACAGTTTTAAAGACCCCCTCTGATGGATAAACTATGACACACACATCATGAGTGAAATAAGCAGTCAACATCATGGCTGCGGATGTCTGCCTTCGTTCTGCAAAAAGCTCATGACAGCCTCCAAACTATTTTTATGCATCAACTTGTAGACAACCTTCCTCTTCCTCCTGGGAACCTGTGTCTGGTTCAAACACGTATGGCATGGTGGCGAACTTGCCACAGCGCAGCGTATAGTAGACTATTTTAAAAGTCAGAAGATGACTCTGGCTGCAGGCAAGGGGCGGAGCGGTGAGCGGAGAGGGGGTGGGACAAAAGTCCACAGCCTGGATGACAGTAGAATTACATCCAAGAGATTTTAAGGCCACAATGGGACTTTTTTCATGACAAAAATTGAATGGAAATTACTTTTTAAAGGGTTTAATCAATGGCAGGAGCAGGAGTCTAAAAAGGACCTTAGTATTTTTGGATAATTTGCTGCAACTTATGTGTGGGTGTGACATCTATTGGAGGAGGGAATTAGCTGCTGTTAAATCTTTTAGTAATTTACCACAAAAACAGCAACGTTTAAATTCAACCTGAACATGAGGCTGCAAGGCGTCGATTTGGTTATCTGATTTGTGATTATGGGCTCAGACTGAACAGCCGTCGCTGGTATGTGTCACCTTCCTCTGCTTCTCTTTGTGTATCGCCCCGTTTCCTGCGTGTTGTCAGGGCCACCGTTACCAAGGAGAGCGGAGGCTACAGAAGAAAGGAAACCTGAACCACAGATCTTGATTGCACGTTATTTAATTCATCCAAGGGTCAGGCGTACAGAGGGGCCACTTCAGAAAAAAAATAAATAAATAAAAAAACATATATATATGAGAGGTGCTGTCAGATCCTTCTGTTACATTCAGGGTCTGTTTTTATTTATTTTACACCTTTAGCTGTTTATTTAAAATACTGATGTCATAAACCTCACATTTATTTCTATAAACTTGGGAAATCTGGTTGAAACAACATAAAACAAATATTAAACCAAAAATTTGACAATTTTTTAAGTTCTTTTGTCCAGATGGAACTTTTTTTTTTTTTTTTTTTAAACCTGTGGCCTTTGTACTGTTGCTTTCTAGCCTTTTAACCATAATTGTTGTTTAAAAAAAACAAACAAAAGGAATGCCTTGCTTGCTTTGTGAGGTCCCTCTCACTGCAGACAAAAAGGGGGTGAAAGCTAATTTCTGTGAGCGCTCATGTAAAATACATGCGGGTTGATGCAGCGCGAGGCAACACAAAGTGTGTAATCCTCACGGTAGAGGCTCCCCCATGTTGTCTTTGTGTGAGCTGATCCACGAGCTCTCATCCTCATCCGTCCATCCCTCCCTCCTTTTATTTTCTCACTCTCTCTCCTGCACCCCTCCTCCCCCTCGAGGGGGTCCAGTGGTGCTCTCACAGATTTGATCGTCCACAGCGGCAGTAAAGACGGGACTGAAACTGATCGTTTATTTACACTAGTCCGACCGTGTGACCCTGATTTGTTTTTTTACACTGGAACTGAACTGACCCGTTGGGGGATACAGACAGGAAGAAGCAGTCGCTGGGGGGGGGGGGGAAAAAGAGGAGAAGGGGGCGGGGGGGGGGGGGGAGGCGAAGCCGAGCAGCAGCTGAAGTCTGAAGTGGCCTCCTCCAGGCTTGGACCTCGGCGCCTTTTATTGTCAACAAGGAGACACTTGTGTGCCAGCAGCAGCGTCTGATGACGAGCCCTGCTGGCGGTTTTCCTCTGCTAACTCACGCTGTGCTGGACGAGAGATTTAAACCCGACTGGAACTGGACTCTGCTTCATCTCTACAGGATGTCCGTTTGATTTGTTGCCAGAGCGATAAAGGTTGGATTTTCTGTGGACTGAGAGGTAAAAAAAAAAAATCTGTGTGTAATCAAGCGTCATCACTGAGCCTCGCTGTGACAGGGATACACTCCCGGCAGCACCGGCGTCCGAGTATCAGGTTCTATCAGTCTGATCCGTCTGGGTAAGCCTACACCGAACCCGGAGTGGGACACTGAAATACGCTGCTGCTCAACAATTTGCCCCCTGGGTTTGAACCGCGGCCGAAGCCCAGGATTCAAGGCCCGGATCCATTTCACCAGCGTGGCCCGGACCCGCCACAGGTGGCTGCGCAGCTATCAGATGCTCAATAATGCAGTGACTCAAAGTCGGGAGTGAAGAGGAGGAGAAAGTGCACCAGCCTCTGATCCTTTTGGAGCGGTCACGCGTGGAAAGTGCACAACGGTGAGCAGATGTTGAAGAGGAAAAAGGAGAAGAGAAGAAAATGGCTGCTGACAAAGTGACGCTGGGACAAAGGTCATAACTTCACCGAGCTGGAAGGGACGAAGGAGCATACTTTAGCAAAAAGAAGGGATAAAAAGGACAAAAAGGAGAGACCACCAAAAAGAGGCCACTCAGCTAGACAAAGGGGAACCACACAAAGGAGGTGATCATGGTGAACACTGGCATGCAGCTGATCAGCTTCACCTGCGGCGTGACCGGCTGGATCATGGCGATCGCTGTCACGGCTTTGCCTCAGTGGAAGGTCTCCGCCTTCATCGGCAGCAACATCCTGACCTCGGAGATCAAGTGGGAGGGCATCTGGATGAGCTGCGTCTACCAGTCCACCGGCCACATGCAGTGCAAGACCTACGACTCCATGCTGGCGTTGCCCCCGGACATCCAGGCGGCGCGGGCCCTCATGTGTCTGGCCATCTTCATGGGCTGGCTCTCCTGCACCGTGTCCTGCTGCGGCATGAAGTGCACCACCTGCGCCGGGGACGACCGGCAAGCCAAGGCGGGCATCGCGCTCACAGGTGGCGTCCTCTTCATTCTGACAGGCATGTGCGTGCTCGTCCCCATTTCCTGGACCGCCGACACGGTGGTGCAGGATTTCTACAACCCCAACGTGCCCCTGATGCACAAGAGGGAGCTGGGCCAGGCCATCTATCTGGGCTGGGCGGCTGCCGTTATTCTGATGATCAGCGGAGGCGTGCTGAGCAGCACCTGCCCGCTCGTGGAGAGGGGCGGCAGGTACCGCAGGGGCTACATCGGCCGGAGCTTCGCCAATTCTCCCGCCTCAGTACCGGACCTTCCAAAACCCATCACGTCCAACAGTTTGCCGTTAAAGGAGTACGTATAGGATAAGGAAGGAAATGGCAGCTCGTGGCGAGGAAGGAAAAAGTCTGTGAATTTTAGGCTAAAAATTAAAATGTGTGTGTATATATATGTATTTTGCACATCTCTTGGTGATGTTAAACTTGTATTTAGTATTTAAAACCGTGTTGTTTGTTCTGAATTGGACTTTTACGGCACTGAGGAAAGCCTATATTGTCAAATCGACGGCATCCACAACAAAGACTGACTGTTGTGGCGGCTTTAATGAAGGCCTGTGGTGTGAAGCTTGCGGTGATTCCTCTGACCATTACCTCGAGTGTAACTATATGGAAAGTGTGAAATAAAGTGTCTCTCACTGACAGTCTTTGTCGTCACGTGTGCAACAGTAAATGTGGTTCGGGCCGTTTTGCTCGTCGCAGCCGACGGCGCGATGCAGGGATTTCCTCCGTGACGTCGATCAGATATGTAGTCCGCTTCTCTCTTCTGTCCGCTGCACTGAAGTCAGACTCACAGGCTGGATCTCTTCTGCTCTCTTCACTGAGCAGCTGTGAAGAAGGACACTTTGTAAAGTGTATCTAAAAACAAAAAAAAAAAAAAAAAAAGGGGGAAAGTTGTTAGTTTAGCTACAAACCTTCATCACATATTAACATTTGACCATATTAACATTTAGTCTGTACAGGTAAGAGCTACTTTCTAATTAGACAAATCCATACTGGAAATTTGACAGCATATCTACAATCTAGGCGAAATGTTAAAAGTTGCTATGTGATAGCTAAGTGGAGGATAGTGGGTCAACCCAAAGAGCCGAGCGAATGAGACTCAGTGGTCAATTATCTTACGGATTGCACCTTTAATGCCTGATATTAACATTGAATTTTGATACTAAAATCACAACAGCTTAAATGATCATTTATTAAAGGTCTTTGTGGCCCTTATTGTAAAGTTGAAAACATGTATTTTTTTAAATGACATTTAATAGTATGGTTTTAAACTATAGAATAATGTATGTATTAACAACTTAATTAACATGAAGACCATTAGTAAATGATTAGTTGGCACATTAATTAACTGTGAGTAAATGTTTATTACTGCATTAACTAATGCTAATGTACCCTGTAAAATACGTTCCTTTACTTTAAATTGTTAACAACCAGGGATATCAACCATTTTACCTGGGGAACCTTATGGAAATCAAAAATGGAACTGCAGATACTTAAAACGCAGTTCAGACAAGTCAAAATAAAATTATTGACAGGCTGGAGTTAAAAGAGTTACAAAAACTAAACAAATACTGTAATTTCAGAGATTTAGATTTACATTGCATTTAAGTGAAATACAACTATAACTACTTGAAACAAGTAACTATTATATTCGCGATATCAACGTTTAATTTTAATTTTTAGTCAGGATTTAGTTTTACGTATCATAAAAGGACTTTCCAGCAGTCAGAAAGATAACATTGCTGACTGTAAGGATATTCTGCAATCATCCACATCACAATTCATTACATTTTTTGATCTACATGTTCAAGTTCTGTTGTAGTTTGTGAAGGTATCAGAAAAATGGGGAAATTGTATCACGCTGTGGAAAGTAAATTTATAATGCATCAACATCATAAATCAGCATTTTTCACCCGTCAAATTCCCTTTCTGACGTGTCAAAATTCAATTTCCACAAGTGAAAAGTAACATCTCTACTAGTCAGCCCAAATGCAACACACTAGAACTGGCTGAGCTTTAGTCTCTGGTCAGCTTGGACTAAAACATCAGGAGAAGTGAAAAGGATCCTAATTCTACATATATTTCTGTCAAAGTTTCTTTTGTCCCAGAAAAATGTCTTTAGACAACTTCATGTAATTTGGCCAATCATACTGTAATAAGAGTTACTGTTTATAACTTATAAGAATGAACTATATGACAAGTTATTTTTACAACAGGGCAACATTGTATTGAAGTCATCAGATGACATCATACGAGACATTTTACCCGTGACGCTGTCTTCTGCACTCGGACACTCCAAGGACTTCCATCTTTTGGGAGCAGACTCTAGAAGGGAGAGGTCGTCTGCTCTCAGCGTCTGCAGCAGAGTCTTCCTCCTCACAAATATGAACACGTGAGTTGAGGAAAACAAGAACGGAGCCGGAGCAGAGCGGAAACCCAGAGTAAACTGGGAGGGAGAGGATACTGCTGTCTGTAGTGACGCTCGGCGTCCTGCAGCCACTCCAGCATGTCAGAGAGAGACGGGACGGTGGCCGAGCACTCCGTCACCGCCGGCAGGTCCAGACTGTCCCGGTGCTGCTCGTACAGCTGGAAGACTGCAGCGACCTGGTTACTGATGGATTCTCTCACAGACTGTAGAGAACACCTGAGGGAGGGAGGGAGGGATGGTGGGTGGATGATTAAATCGCAAAAAGGGGACAAAATTAGGGCTGGGTGATGTATACGATATCAATAGTTATCTTGATATGATGATATTATTACGTATGTTGATATCATGAGACGGTGTAAGTGTTGTCTTTTCCTGATTTTAAATGCTGCATTATACTTAAATTATGGAATTTTCTGTACTTAACAGTGTTTTTCTTGTTCTGTTATTTGCCTCTACCCACTTCAATCAAAAAATCCACATCACTCATGATTATCATCAAAAATATCATTGGATTTTGTCAAAGTACCAATAGTCATCTCGAGAATACTGCAATCAATATCACGTATGTGGTCAAACATATTGTGAGATTTGATTTTTTTTTTACTATTGATTTGCCATAAGTATTAAAATCAACACTTTAGTTTGCGTGTAATGATTCCAGAATGTACTGAGTGCTCATGCTTTTAAATAACTGATGAACAATTATGCTATTCTAATTTCTTGTGAAGCAGTAGTATTCCCTGTATCATCACCTTAAAAAAAATCGCGATACCGTTTTAAATATGTCTGGTCACTGTATTTTTTTTCCTTCCACATGATATAATCAGAAGAATCTGTCACAATTTACCACGTCACCTACATCTTGTCATTCAGTTGGCCCAGCACCGTGTCCGTGGCCCGCAGGAGCTTGAAACGCAGCCGGTCCTTCAGGTCCGGGAAGACCCGGAGCGGCGTGTTGGACAGTTGGACGTTGGAGAGCGCTCTCGACTGCTCGGCCAAGTTCCCGAGAGACTCCATCAGAGGGCTGCAGTCGGCCAGCACACCGCTCCACACCTTCTGGTTCATCTCGACACTCTGGAAGCTCCTCCTCAGTGCCTGGTGGAGCGGCAGGAGCGCAGGTTTGGACATCGTTCAGGCGCTGACTTTTGCGTTTTCACGTAATTTCAGTCTGCTAAAGTCAGTGTTTAAAATCAGCACACAATTCTGTGGTCTTTTAATGTCCAGTAACAAAGGCTGCAGTTAACGCCACAATGCCACCATATTGCTCGGACCCACTTCCGTCCTCCTGACCCAAACATTGACGTTCGGTGCCCTGATAGGCTGATAGCTCTTTTCCTCATGACGCAAGGAATTCACGCTCTCCAATTGGCTTACGTCGCGTGTGGCTCCTCCCCGCGCGAAGATTTGAAAACGGCTTTGTAGAGGAAGGGACGGTCGTGTGTCCGAGAAAGGAAAACAGCTCTTCAGGTAACTTTTTTTTTTTTTTTAAAAAAGCATTTATCACCAAAATAAGCACATCTTACAGTGTAAAATGTTGCTCACTTGAAGGAAATTTAAGCAAGTCAGCCGAGTTCCGGAACAAACTAACGGCCTCGCTAACTAAGCTAACTAGCGCAGCAAGTGATGTTAGCATTTTCAGTTAGCTTGATGACGTTAGCGTGACTGCAGGGCAACTGAATCTCGAATGTTCGTTTTAAAAATGTTGGATAGAAGTATATGTGTCCTTACGTGTGAAATTGTTCATGATTGTTTTTTTATTTATTTAAAATGCGAAACTGTTTATCCTTTCTACCTTATCAAGGGCTCTCCAGAACTTGAGATCCTCTATGTCAGTGCGACTTTCATTGCTAAATGAATGATTAATGCAAAAGAAATGCTGCAGTTTTTACGGGGTTTTTTTTTTACGTCTTTTCGGCTTATCTTTCAAGCAGACATGGCTCCCAGGAAAAGGACCACCAAACAACGGAAAAATGACCCCAAGACGGCCAAGCTTGAGGCTTTCCTGCAGGATTTCGATAGCGAGGGTGACTTTATTTTCCTTATGGTTAAGAAACACTGGTTTCCTCCTTATACAAGGCCCTTTGAATGCCAGTGCACTGTTAAACAAACTTTACCAGCCTTATTCTTGTAAAGAATGTAAACCTAAACCGAGATATGTACCAACTTGAAATTGGCTCATAGTATAATTGTGATAATAATTATCATTACCAATGCACACCGAAGTTGGGTGCATTTTACTATAGTCCACCAATGTGCAACTGACTTTTAACTCCTTTATAAAGTACCACGGCATCATCACTAACACGTGTTGTGCTTCCCAGTGGAGACCAGAGTTGTACGAATGAAGGAGAAGATCAACCAGCTCCTGAAAGATGTTGAAAACAGCTTCAACATGGAGCTCATTAAGCTCCCCAAGGCTGTCAGGCAAATGACGTGGCTGGAGCACTGCAGTACGTTGACACACATTCTCTCAATAAATGTCTATTGAACACCGGCTCCATATTCCGTTGACTTTGTTTTTTGAAATGTTATAATTGTGTTGCAGGGTCCTCTTAAACACATAGCAGAGCTGTAGCTTTTTAATGAGACTAATGTTTGTACATTTTTGCTTTGAAAGTTTTTCATGACTCCTGTGCCAACTCTCGCCCTGACACTTGTGCACCAGATACAGTTGTGCTGTGTCAATTGTTTTAAAGAACCAACTCTGTATATTACACCTTATTCTTCGTTAAAGCAAAAGAATGTCCCTTTCTCTACAGAGTCTGACAAACCAAAGTCACCAGAAGTGGATAACATGAAGGTGAGAGAAGGATCTCTCTATCTCATGTGTTGGTTCTTAGTCCATCAGAAATCTCTTTGAATCGTGTTCTGCTCTAAATATTCACAGAGAGAAGAGGAAGCTGCTATTGTTGACAGCGTTTTGGCAGGAGACCATGCAGTTCTGCTGAAATCAGTCAAGAAAAGTATGTTCAAGCTAGTTTTTCTGTTCTCTGAAATGGAATGATACTTTTTCCAGAATAAGCTTTCTACATATTTAACATATAGATCCATTTTAAATTATTTGGATGTGAGTTGTTTACTTTTGGAGACATCAGCGATGTGTAAAAATGTCTGACTTCTTTTCGACATGTTGCTGTTTTGCTTGTGCTGCTCAATGCGCAAATGCCCCAGAAATCATGACCTGGTTGCCCAAGACAGTCCTCAGACCTTTCTGTGTCCCTCCACTTCGGTTCATATTTGAGGGGACTCTGTAAAGCTGCTACCTCCAAAATTAGCCAGCTCATGTAAATAAAATTGAAACGGATAAATCACACAATGGGTAAAATATGTGTCTTTAATTGTTTTAATTGTTTGCTCATTTTGTCTCCAACCCACAGCTGTAAAGAAAAATGGTTCCAAATCCAGTTCAGACGATGAAAACATCCCAAGTACGAGGAAGGTAATGGCAGAAACAAAGCAGAGATAAGCGACTGTGAGGCACTGATGATTATGAATATATATGCAATCACTTGTTTTGTTTTGTTCATTATTGCTTGTTCCTAATGTAGGGGAGAACAAGGAAACCTCCGACTACATCCAAACGGGCAAAGGCGCTGGCGGTCAGCAAGCAGAACACCTCCATCAGACGGTCAGATTTCTGTCTTTATGCTTTTCATTCACGACCAACCGTCAGCGATGGGAATCGTTATACAAGATGACATAACTTGTCTCTCAATTCAGGTCAAACAGGAAGCAGCTGGTCACTCCTGCCAGGAGTCTGCTGGATTCTTCTCTGATGATGGGGGCTACCCCCCTCATCACGCCACGCTTCGACCCGAGGTAGGCCCAGCCGCACTATCTTTTAATGCTTCCGCTCGGAGCGATGTCTCATTCTGAGTGTAATATACAGTGGGCTGAAACTCTGCTGTGCTAAAGCAGCACGTGCGACTCGCTCTGCTGCACCTTAAATGCTCCCCAGTGAGGCATTTGTTACCCAAACTTTAGTGTGTGCTGTATTTCCTCAGGCTTCCAAAGACCCCCGCTGTGAGAGTTCCCCGCCACAAGGAGAGGGTCTACAGCATTTCTGTCAACGGCTCTCCCATCGCCGCCGGAAACGAGGACATCGTCATCAACATCCCCAGCGGCAACGGGGAGGTGAGAGCGTAGTTCGGTGGTCTGAGCCCTAAAGGGAAATACTTTATTCAAGCGAGGTCTCGCTTTTATCAGGAATGTGAAAGGAAAATCCCCAACCGTTCAAAAAAATCAAGGCCCCTTTCTGATCATATTTTTGAACGTTTATTTACACAAGATTGTGCAGTTTTATTTTGCTGCACTGCATATTTGGCCTATCAGCCTTTTGTGTAACTCCTACAGACAAAAGGAACCTGAGTTTAACCCGGAACTATATCGCGACCATCGGGTATAAATTATGACGTGAATGTTTCAAGACGGACCCGTGCACGACTCTGTCACGTGTCAGTGCTATTGATTTGAATTGGGTTTGCATAATGCCATTATTTATTTCAATTTGTTAAAAGCTTGTGTGTGCAACTAGTTTGTTTGAAATAAATAGTTAAGATTAATTATGAATTATTTTTTTGCATAAAAATGTTAAATTGCACATTTATTAAGTGCTTTAGTGGAAATCTTTGAAATATCGTGATATGTGTAGAGTATCACGATGTTTATCCGTGATAAGGATGCATATGTGATGTGCCTCTTCCTTTGTTTTGTGTTATGTTTCCTTTTTTGTGCCTGTATACATTGTATGTTGCAGTCTACCGTGTTGCTAGATGTCATTGTCCTGTCTTTGTTTTGATCTGCGGTGGGACTGGCTGATTTAAACTCTAATCTGGTTTAGCACATCAAATTATGAAATTAATCGTTGAACTCTACATTTTCCCTTTTTAAACAAACTCAAAGTATTGAAAAATTAATAGAACAATTTACATGTAAATCTAACTCTCTACCACATATTAGTAAAGGATGTATTTGTTTCTCTTTGAACCTTGTATTTTAATATGTATATAATATCTGAAAAGACTTTGACGGAACAGGCCAATTCACTGACCTCATGTCTCGTGTCCATCCAGAGCGTCCAGCTGTTGGCCAGTCAGATTGACTCAGTCGACCTGTCGCTACTGGATGAAACGGCTCTGAAAAGCATTCAGCTACTGCAGGTAGACGGATTTATTTCTGGAGAGTCGCATCAGTTGCGAAATGTTGGCGTACGCCTTTAATCTCATCCTGGTTTTCTTCTCCCCTCGACAGAATCGCCTCACCACCCTGTGTGGGATAGCAGAGTGACCTCACCGTCTGCTGTCGCCCTGTACATTACTCCCAACAGATTCTTTATTTTAACGCTTTGGTTTATACAGACTAAAACAGGATTTGTCAGTATTTTGTTTAACTGGACGTAGTTCTCTTGATTTGATCCAGTTTATGGAAGCTGTCAAATGTAAATATGTGTTTTAATTTACCTTTTTACTACTAATTTTACTTTTAGGTAGCTTTACGTTAACTTCTTATGTGGGTGTTTCTGCTGCCTGCGGAGCATTAGGCTAAATTATTTCTGCCTAAATACCTTATTTGTTGGCCAGACAGACTTCTAAAACGTGGATTTTATGTGTGTTCCAAGACTTAAGATTTCTGAAAGATCTGTACTCTGCAAATGTTTTACTGCTCCTCCTGTGTACACTGTAATTCTGCATGTTTTTGTGTTTAATTTAGTCATTGTTGAATCAGTAGTCCCGTAACATTTGTGCAAATCATGTATATAGTTCACTCTTTGCAAAACTGATAAAGGACTCTGACCACAGCTCTAAATGTGTTTTGTTTTTTTGTTTTTTTGTTTAAATGTGTCAGTAGATAAGCGTGTGAATGAGTAGAGTGATTACAGGGAAGCATCTTTTTTTTCTTTTAGCATTGATTTAAAAGATATAAGAGTAGAATTTACCAGACAGATTTTATTTCCTCCCTATCATATTGCGCCAAGCTGTGCTTTTGCACGTTGACCAGTAGGTGGCAGTGTTGCATCATAGACGTATGAAGGCTTGGTCGCCTCTCTAAGTGTTGAACTTTCTGTTGTTGGAATTTATCCTCAAAGTTACAGCTATTGTAAAATCCATTTCAGTAGCTGCTTCTGCTGAAAACTTAATCTTGGTATTTCTTATTTGAATACACTGATGTACATCAATGGGTTTCATTAAATATTTTCAGAAATTGCCAATAAAAATCATTGCTGTCTCGCTCTGTACTCTGGCTGAGCTTTGTTTGGTTTACGGTGACAGGCAAGTTAATATAATTGACTGCACAATGTTGCTACTAGAGTTTTGTTTTTGCTTTTCTCTGCAATTTTCCCCTCACAGGACCAACAAACAATTGCTTTTGCTTACATAAGAAGTTCCTTTTGTCCTTTCATGACTTTGCTTGCACACGGGTCACGTGACGTGCCGTTGGCAGGAAGTGGCGACCTGTCCCGCTGCTGGCACGCAGAGCTGCACTTTGACCTTCGGAGACATCATAACGCTGCCGATTAGAAGCTTGTTAAGCTTCGTTAGCCCTGATGAGCTCGTTAAGGGTTTCCACCCGGGACGGTGAACGGGGTCGGGCCGGGTCACGCCTCCCACCTCTGGCCCGTACAGGCCTGCAGAGCTCTCTGCTAATCCTGCTGCATTCTCATACATCACATGCCACCTGGCCAGTGCGTGGGAACTCTGCGCTCATAGTTCAAACCGGGCCAGGTCGCTTCCATCTGCATTCATCGCAGGCGCTTAATCATCTGCTGCGCCTCGCTGCGCAAACTGTGCTGCACAGGTAGAAGCCAAACTCTGCATCCCGGCAAACGACAGATGTTGTGGCCAGCAGTGCGTGCAGTTCAGCTCCCTCGTTATCGGAGTACCAAGCCCCTCGCGCACCTGCTCGACATATCAGAATTTTCCTAAAGGATTGGGCCCCTTCTTTTTTCTTTCTCAAAATTTCTCTAGGTGGGTGGAAAATTGCCATTTTGCACGGCTGGCTTGGTTTTCAGTAAGCACGCAGGCAGCGGCGCAGTGACAGGTGCGGTATGGATGGGGCGGACTCTGAGGTCAGGGAGGAACACTGCGACATAAATCATCTGCAGAGATGTGCAGGATGAGGGGCCGGAGCCTGAGACGCAGCACACAGAGGCATCAACGCCGAGCAGGCAGCAACGCGTTAGCGTCAAGGCTGAACAGCTTTTAGAGAGGCGAAGCAGCACATTCTTGCAAAAGTGGTCCGTAAAATGGTCTTAACGGTTGCACCAATCAACATTCTTTGAATCGGACTGCGCAGCTCCTGTGAGCTTTAAAGGTTCTGTCGATGTCTTTTAGCTCATTGTTTTGGTTCGCTCATCAAACACATGCAGCAGGCAGGAAGTGCCGGTAAACAGATGGCGAGGTGCTCGACCTGCAGCAAACAGCGTATCATGTCAGCGACTGACTGGTGAACGTAGCCGGGAGGATTCAGATCATCTGGCCATTTACTCACGATTCAGGATTGAGAGCAGCTAGGTTTGCTCCCCTCCTGGCCGAATCGCCGAATCGAAGAAAGGCGCGCCCAGTTTGTCTCTCCCGCCTTGTTTTCTTTGCTGCGTTTGGCTCTGTTGTTGGAGGGACAAATTGTGAACACGCCGGATTGAGTCTCGGCTCTTTAAGGGACGATCCATCGACAGAGCTAACGACTTTCCTCTTTTGTGTTATTTGTGCTCGACTCTGCTTGCCTCTCAATAAGCCAATAGCCTCAGTTATCTCTGGCTGAGGCTCCTTTAAAACCCAAACCCCTTTTGTACAGCTTTCATTTTTTTCAACCTTGTGCAATGAGAGGGACAATATTTTAGTTTTGTTATCATTAAGAATTGAAAGAAATTTGAAACTTGTGCGACATCATCGTGCATCATTATACCATGTTTTTTAATGAACATTCACTCAGCCTGGCCTTTTTGTCCCATTGTTCCTCCATAAAACCCCAGCAGCTAACCTCATCAACCCTCCCCGTTTCATTTTGTAGTCCTCCTCGTGAGCGCGTTAATGGGGCATATTCCTCAACAAAGCTGTTCCCTCCCCAATCTGCTGGAGCCATTGCTTAATCGAGCCCCCAGGACCCGGGGAACGTGCCAAACGTCCTGCCAAGACGAACGAAACCTGGCAGAGGCACGTTCTCCTCGAAAAATTAAGTCTGCGGCCTCCTATAAATCCCATCCGTCAAGTGCCCCCCTAATCGATTTATTCACGTGCCTCCACCTGCCACCGCTTCTTATCGAGTTCATACTGAGCCAGCCGGAGGTCGAGACGCAGCTTTTGTTGTTTACTCAGCCCAAACACTCATAAAAACAAAAACAAAAACCTGTCGGTGCTTGGTTGTGTCTGCTTTAGCGACACGAGCCGACCGTGGAGCTAAATGCGACCGAACGGCCCCCACATGATGCATTCCAGCCATGCGATCGTCTGGTGGCCAGCGGGGCCCTGATGGCGTTTTGATGGGTGGCCCCTGCGTCGCTCGGGCGTTCCTGATGACGCGCGGGGCCGAGAGGAACATCTGTTGCCCAGAAAAGTTCCTGTGGAAATGAGGCCCTGGAAATAACAAGCTGCTCTGAAGACAGACAGGAGGTTAGTGCCATTTGGTGAGTGCACAGTGGCCAACTCTTGCTTTAAAGGCTTTAAGAGTATTTTAGAGTATTTTAAGAGCTTGCAGACTACATCAAAGTGTATTCACCTGTGCCAAAAATTGCAGGTACAAAATCACTTCAAACTGATTAAAATGGCTCAAAACAGTGATTCGATCCTTGTGAATTATTGTATGACCTCGAGGGAGTTTGTGAGCACTGGGTGTGTTTTAGATGACAGTCAAAGAGCAACCTGAGGCGTCGGGGATTACATGTATGTATAAATATAGTGTATGTGGCCACACACTCTCATTCCTCCATTAATTCAATGAATTAAGAAACCATGACTCCCTCATCAAAAATCAAAACTTACAAGTGCATAACCAAGTTCTCTTTCTACTGTCAGACAAATATCATGAAGCACTATTTATTTTATATTGGTTTATAGAGCTTTATTGACTAGAAAACGGCTTTAGGTTGTGGCTGATATCGAAACGCTGCCATCTAGTGGCTGAATGCCATCATTACGCAGATCACAACTGGCTGGGAATTGGTGACGTGGGACTGGATTTTACAAAAATCATATTCTCTCCAAGCTCTGGTGGGTCACATAAAATTGCTTTACCCTGACCCATTCCTGCAGGTAACAAGTGGATCACTACTACACCAAAATATCACACAATATCACAAACAAGAGGCATGCTGGGAAGGTGAAAATAGCAGCTGCCCCAACTGGCGAGCGGAAATAGGCTTTCAGCACACATCACTCAAATTGGTTCCCGTCAATTGAGCCGCTGGACTAATGACAGCCACACTAATTAGGATCCTTGCCTGGGTGGAAGGTGGGCCAGGTGGAAAATTGGGCTGTTTCACATAATAGCACAAGAGTACAAGGTTAGTTTCCCATAAAGGAGGAGGAAGGGCAGACCTGCAGCTGTGACATGTGTACGATAAATGTTGGAGTTGGTGCTATGGGTAAGAAGCGACGGCGAGCTGCCTGCATATGGTGTGGACGACGCTTGTGATTCCTGATCGCCGCGCCGCATTTCAGCAGCATCCTAGAGTTTCAAATCTAGCACCCAGTGGTATTAAAAAAGGAAACCGTTTAAGGACCCAGTCCGATGAAAATCACGGCTTTGACGTCGCTAACGTGTCCACATGGTGTTTTTATGAACTGCGGACATTCTGGCTGAGGCATTTTGCCCTTGTTCAGTCCACCGACGACAGCCTGGCTCTGCGAATGGGGCCTCACGCTGCAGAAACTAAACTTCCCGTTCTGATGCATCACCCCCTCCGTATCTTCCTGTGAGTCCACGTCTGAGTTCTAAAACGTATGGCCGAATTACTCCGACTCACTACTGTGCGGCGTGTAGTAGACTAGTTTAAAACATGACAGGTTAATTTTATGAAAAAGAAACTACTTTTTACAGGCTGGAGACTTTAAAGCCGCCTGTTTATCTATTCGAGAAGCACAAAATCTCTTATAAAAACAGGTCACAGAACAATAACGCTGCAATGCTACACACATGTGCCTAAACGAATCAAAGCATAAAGCTCTTTGCAAGGCTGTTGGCTGTACTCAGAATTTTCATGGGTCACCGGTATAACTGGGACTTGAACAGCACATTCGTGTTAATTAGATGTTGAAAGTGGATATGTTGTAACCTGTCTCCCCTCTAATGCATACTAACGAGTAGTGCTCCTGTTTGAGGGAGGCTCTAGCCTTTGCGCTGTCATTCATTCCTATGCTGGACATGGAATCAAGCCTTTCTTATTCGGTTAGATGAATATGAGATGCAAATATCAGGGATAAAATAAAGTGAATTCTCAACCCATTCATTACCTCCTTCAAAGAAGTAAAAGTGACCAGAAAATGAGCGGTGGAGCAATGGGCAGGATTGCCTTTGAGAAATAATTACAGCCTCTTTGCAATGCTCCCCAGCCGCCGGAGGAGGAAAAAAAAAAACAACTTCTGTACGGTCTACAATTGATGTTTGGTTTACCGGCTCCTCTGTATAAAGCAGACCTTCAATAAAGTATATCACCCTATTTGTGAGAGTAATACAGCCCAATGCAGTCCTCAATTAGGTATAAATGACACAGCAAATTGGAAAAATTAGGAGGAGAGGGAAGAATAATGTGCTCCAAAACAGGCTAAAACCAATTCATTAGGAGAGCAGGAAGGAGACAAAGGGTCCGTTATTCTCCTCCGATGGATAATCACGCCCTGGGTTCAGACGCCTTACTGTTCACCTTGTCCCGGGTGGCGTTTATAGGCTGAACGCCTGGCGTGACGTGCTGATAAGTCAGATATGAGGAGGAAAGCAGATGAAATTATGCAAATGAATGTGTTTGGCAGAGGTGAGCGCCCTCAGTGGACAGCACAGGGTTGCCTGTAGCTTTTTGGATAACTCTCGATTCAGTCAAAACAAGCAGAGGTCACGGCGGGACAGTGAAGACTGCAATGCACCGCCGGCTGAGCTGCTCTAATGCTGCTGACAGCTGGGAACGTGTGGACGGCAGCGTGGTTGAAATGTCCTTCAGCTGCACGACCTGAATGGAGTTCAACCTTCTGTTTTCCTGAAGTGTCCTATCATAGCAACGCAGACTTACCACACCCGGTGTACTGCAGCACGTACCTACCTGCGCAGGGTTTAATAGACCGTCCCAGATGCCCTTTTGGCTCTGCAGTGAGCTCTGCGTTTGCCTTCCCTCTGAGTAGAAACATTCGGTGGCTCGTGAATGTGACCCGTGAATTAAAGAGACGGTTTGTCAGGAGCCAACGGCGATGCCTTTAATGTCCTGTGAGATGTGTCTGTGTAATGTACCGTGCTCGTGTTGACACTTTCTGCTGCTTTACAGAAAGGGGTTTACATTGGAGCGGCAAACAATGCGTGGTGAGTATTTCCCTCCTGGTTCTTGATTTCATTGCCCGTGAGCAGGAAGGCGATTATTATTTGTTTTTGTTTTGGTTTTTATAGCCGTGTTCGCAACATGGCCCACGGAAATACCTTGACCTTAACTCTCATGGTTCCATGAATCCAAATGACTTCCCCTTAGATATTTTTCGGACCATAGATTCACAAGTGTTGTCGCAGTGTTGCGCAATGACTCTCGCTGCCATTTTGAAAATCCCCAAAATGGCAGCCACAGCGGGAGACACCTCAAGTTGTCACCGTGAAAGCTTGTAATATACTTATTGATTGAACTGACAGTGACGGAAATTTGGCTGAAGCACACATTTTTAACAGGACGCCATCTGGTGGCCAAAACGGACGTTTGAAAATTCTAAAAATCAGCGGATATCACGGATAACTATTACCGTCCAAAAACCAAGGTTTTAATTGTTCCACAATATTCCCAGTTGAAAATAAATGCAGAATTATATGTAAATGCTAAAACCTGCCATCATGATAATAAACTCGTTTGCACTCTCAAAAAGAGGGAGGATGGGACATTTTGGTCATTCTAAAGGGCGTTTATTAAAATAACACAGTCGACTGTGTCTTCAGTGAACAGAGAATGAGTATAGAAATAGTTTGTGCACCATTGTGATGTTTTTCAACTTTATTGGAAGAATAAATTCAGATTATATTTCTCCTATTATTATTATTATTATTACAGGTTATATCTAACGGTTGACATTTACTGAAAGTGTGTCTGCCGGCTTGACCTCGATCCTGCCGTGCTGACCTGGTTTATGGTCTGTGTTTTTCCTTTAACTGGTCCCTTAAGGGTTATTTCATGAGATGTGCCCACGGTCTACAGGTAGTACACCTCCCCTGTATATCCCATATGTGGTTCAGGGCATGTGTGTCTTTGGCAGTTTCTAAAAGCTTTTGAAGCCCCCTGCTGTCAAGGTGGTCAGCCTTAAAGAGAGCTGCAACTCCTGTTCAGGTTTATACTTGTGATTCTGGGCACAAAACAACACAGAAAACACACACACACACACACACACACACTGGCTCTTTGGAGAAACACCTGTCTCTCTCCTGGACTCACAGCAGCACATGATAAAATAACTCGGGATCAATTTGTCTTCATTTGCAGCCTCTCTTTTAATTAGATGCAGTGGTGAGTGATATGATTAGGGGGGCTTAATTCAAGATCTACCGCACGCACGCACACGCACAGGCACATGACACACATGTGCGACACAATGGTCTCAGAAGAGAATAGGGCATAATGCCGGTGATTATTTCTTTATATCATTAGAATCTGCAGTGATTAATTCGGGTAATTTGCTTTTCAGCGGCAGTCCTGATGACTTGTTTCTCGTTTCCATGGAAAATTATGCATGGAGCAAACGCCATGTGGTAAATTTAAGCAAGGCGTGAAGGAAAACCTCACTCAAAGCTGAAAATTCAATCATTATTTACTCATCCCCGTGCGGACGGAGAGCTGGGTGGTGTAACGGGATAAAAACCAAACCAAAGCAGCGATCTAAAAACAGCCAAAGATGGAGGAGAGGCTGAGCGGCTGGAGGACTGGATCAGGGAACTTTTTTTCCTTTTTGAAACTTCTGTTTATTTTGTTTTTAAGTCATCTGTCAATAAATCTCTGCCCATTAAGAAGGTTTTATCGACTCAGTCTTTTCTTTCATAATGCCTGTTCCTTTACTGAGAGACACACAGCAACGCCGGCAGAAGCAGACGTCTTATAACCTGGCTGAATAAAAGCCAAA
This sequence comes from Mola mola, assembly GCA_001698575.1. Classification (NCBI taxonomy): domain Eukaryota; kingdom Metazoa; phylum Chordata; class Actinopteri; order Tetraodontiformes; family Molidae; genus Mola; species Mola mola. The sequence continues at coordinate 2,895,128 of KV751318.1, read as the reverse complement.
TGAGTCACACAGCTACCGATTAACATGAATGAGATGTAATTTGAGTGAACTGTTGCAATAAAGGTCAGTAATCCTGCCCCCTCTATGTTAGCAGATGGGATATCGGCCAAGCTATCGAGCAGCATTAAGCTAGTTTCTATCCCCCGCTGGTTTTTATTTTCAAGAGTTAATATTTGTGATCAGTTTGTTTCAATTTCCTGTTCCTACTGGCACTGACTGCAGCTGATTTTATTTAGGGGTTTATAGGTCAAAGGTCACTATCCTGGCTAAAACTTAACCAGTTTGCATGTCATTTTTTTTTTTTTATCACATTCAATCCCAGAAATAAGTTTGACTCAAAAAGGTCAAAAGTCAAGGTCACAACAGGTGATTTTGGGAAAATTTCAACTGATGTTCATCTTTAGCTAGTTTGGCTTTGGGGAAAAAAACCCTAAATTTTATGGAAGCTGATTTTGTAAAATATATATTTTTTGATATATAAAAATTGGAAAATCTAAATTTAGTGGATGTGAAAAGCTCAGTGTTCAAAAAAAGCTAAAGGCAAGGTCACTGAAAGGTCAAAAACAAGTTTTTTTTTCGACATAACTCCCGAATGAAATGAGGTCCAGCAGGTGTCATTCAACACTGGCAACAGACGATAAACCTTTGGGGCTTTCTAGGTCAAAGGTCAAGGTCACTGAAAGGAAACGTGAAACTGAAATCTCCAGAAGAGACTGACAGACAGAGGGGCCGGAATCAGCTGACTCTGAGGGTCATGTGACACACATCAGGCGGCGCCAAATACGTGTGTGCTTCTTTTTCACAACAAACGACCTTGAGAAAAACAACAAAACAAGGTGAGGGGATGGTTTTTCGCTCTCTGCGTGCATTTTTAGGTTGATGTCCCAAGCAAGAGAGGGATTATTGCGCCTTTGCTCTTGTTGGAGAAGCGCCATGATTGACAGCTGAGCAAACGGTCGAGCAGGTGGGTGTTTGCGGCCGATCGCCACCGCGCAGACTCTGACTCCACGTGACTCTTTCATCAATGAGATCAATGAGAAAGTTCATTTTTATACACTGCGATGAAGTGAGAGACAGCACGTCCATGAGTCGTCAAAGATAACGCGCCAACACATCACACAAAAGCGAGTGACGACGCTGCCGACCCGTCGCTCTGCCGACGTCCTCGGCGCAGAAATTCAGAGCCGAGGAGTTTGTCTGAGGAATCGCTGACCTGGCTGTAAGCAACACCGACGTGCCGCTAGCAGAAAGCCCTGTTCCTCTGTCACGCATCACAGAGCTGTCGACCTTCAGACCCTGACGTCTGGCCGCTCAGTCGCAAAAATGTGCAGTGTTTTTTTAATGTGCTTCACCCTCCAGTCCGGAGCCTGTTTTCGATGGAGAATAAAACACACACACACACACACACACACACACACACACACACACACACATTGAACACCCAGAGGAATCATATCTGATAAGTTGCTGAGTTGCTAATTTTTCTCCCTCCTGCATAACCAGTGCGTCACATTAACAGTGACGGCTCGGGTCTATTAGGGGGAGCGTTGTCTCCTCTGTGGCCTCTGAGAAGCCACGGCCGAGGGAACACACATCACCGGCAGAATCCCGGACGAGTGAATCAAGCAAATGAACTTCAAAACAACGTTCCTAACGTTTCAGCGACATTTGTTTCCGCGCTCGGCCCCCGTCAAGCTTCTTCAGACGTCCCCAACACGAGCCCGTTGCTACAAATATAAAAGCGGCAGATTCCAGAGCTGAAGAAATAGGTTTATTTGTTCTTTTTAACATGATTGGTTTTCTTTGTACGACGCAGCGGCGAGCGAGCAGCGTGCCCCCCATCTTTCCGAGCGTGAGTGGCGCTTATCTGAAGTTTCACGGTGATCGCAGTCACGCAGGGCTTATTCATACTGACTGAGCGCGGCTAACAGCATGGCTGCACCTGCCAAGGGCTTCAGTAATACAGCAGCTTAGCAGGTTTAACGCAGATTAGCGCTTGTATCCTGCTGCAAAGGCCCTTTCACAAATTTCCTTGTTCTTTTTTCACAAGAACCGACAGTTGACACGGTCGGCTACATGTAAAACACGTTTTCCATCCTGGCGGCGGAGCCCGAAGGAATGAAAGCATCATGGGGTACAAAAAAAAAGGTCCTATTTTTCCTTTTCAATTTAGCGTTTGGGAAAATGGGTTCTCCAGAACACTGATGTGATTTAAATTGACTGAGGGTAGTTTGGTCTCAGGTGTCTCCTGCTTCGAGACTGCTCATCCTTCTGCCTCGGCCCTGTGAAGTAACGCTACCAGTGATTCCATTTTAAGGCCTGTTGTCGCGTCGATTTTTTCTTTTAACGAGCCCTCCGGTTTTGAGCATTGTAGGTCCTCGTTCCTACTAGACCTTTAAGCAAAGTGAGAGCAACTTCATTATCCAATAAATACATTTTACTGCCACATAAGGTCTCTCTGTCTGTCCTTTTTTAATGAAACATGTTTTATTTTTATTGGGCAGCTTGAACTTCCCACGCGCTCATGTGTTCCGTGCAGTAAAATCTGTTTCTATCAGGTAAAGCTCAGCACACATCTAACTTTAGTTTGGGATGTTGCTCGATGTCTTATTGGATCCATATTCCACATTTCGGTTTGTGGGCTATCTACTCATTCTGCTTTTCTGTTTGTAATTTTACTGTCATCTCTGTCTTTTGCTCTATTAGTGTACGTGCCTGTACATTCTGGGGAGATTGAATGTTTTTGGAGGAGGCTTTCCCTCATACAAACTGAGGCTCTAGTCAATTTTGCAACCAGACCAAATTTTAAACTCCTCCTCCAGCCATCGATTAAATCCCTTAAAAAGGATAAATTCTGTTTTGTAAAAATAGCAATAAATTAAAAGTGTTTTTTTTCCATGAGGGGGAACAAAAAAAAATGAATCCCTGTTTTGGCTGTCGCCTCGCCTGCAGTCGCAGCGAGGTGGAGCTTACCTGCTCCGTCACCTTCGGACTTGTAAACTAGTCTACTGTACGCTGCACAGTGACAGGTTCTGGTTTGATTAATGCAGCCGCACATGTTGGAACCTGACACGGACTCCCAGGAGGAAGAGGAGGAGCTACTGGTAAAAGGTGGTACAAGAATGGTCAGTTTCTACAGCGTTAAGCTCCGCCCCTGCACGTCATCAGTCATGTACACTAGAAGATCCAGGCTGTCAGAATTCTTTTTTTGGGGACTGTCATTGTTAGACTGCAGAATTAATCCAAATTACTGGGACATGATGTGCGTTTTAGTGAATAAACACCTCGTAGGCATGTTAACAAGGTCAAAAATGTGATTTTCGCCGGATGTGGTCACAAAAGAATTACGCGTATGTTTCAATACACTATTTTGGTCCACACAAATTAAATCTCCTGTTTCATCAATCACACAAATGATCATCTGCTGTCTCTTGGCAGCGGAGTGGATGTTTAAGAAGTCGCATGTTTATTTACGCTGCTTTTTTTTTGTTTTCTACCATGACAAGAAGAAAAACACAAAAAAATAGTTCAGTAAAAAGTAAAATGAAAGTTTGAGAAAGCCAGAACGCCTGGAAAGAACGTGACTGACTCTCACCTCTGAGACGTGGAGGTGGAAGGAATAAGGCCTTCAGAGCGACGCGGAGGGCTGAACTCTCAGCGACTTTGCTCGTGAACAACGGGTCATTCCAACGAGCGAAAAGGGGCTCAAGTCGAGAGATAAATCAGATAACCGATAATAAGACGCAAATATAGATAAAAAAAATACCCCCCACAAAAAACTAAAAAGTAATTTTCGGGGTGCATCCATCTGTGCCGACAGAAACGATTCAAACCACTTGAGGACTTGACGTTATAGAAAAGAAATTTTCCGAGAGCTGCTGGAGTATTTGTGTATCGATCTGAGGCTGAGGCCTACAGCAGTTTTAATACTCAGTCGATACGAGTCACCGCTGCAGTTTGTGGAGGGGAACATTAAGTGTCAGATGGATGTAATGAAAGGAAACTGTTTGCTGTCAGATATGACCTTTATGAGTTAAGGTGTGATCATTAATTTCAGCCTGCAGGGGATAAACGCTCCTAATATACACCTTTTAACTATTAGATTATGCATCTTTTAATCTTCAGATGATACATAATCTTGTCACAGGAGGACAAACCGGGTTATTATTTGAATTTCTTAATTACAGTGACAGATTACTGAGCAGAAAACTATCAAAGTCGGGTCATTTGTGGCCTAAATCCCAATATTACTCAGAAGATATTCTTTGCATATATTTTATGACCCCAATTTTTTTTTTTCTCATTTATTTTTCACCTCGCTCCTCTCCTTATTTGTCTCCAATCCCCTGATATCCAGGTGGCTATACTACACAGCTGAGTCTATCTTTGAAGGGATCAAGGCAATAAAAGGCTTTATTTACCCTTATCTGGAGCGGACCCCAAGAAAACTCCCCGGTACGATGCAGAGCGAGACACTTTCAACTGGCGGCCCGCAAAATGTCCCCGCTGCCGTCTCCTGGCAGGGTTTTCCTCTTATATCCGTTTATTAAAAAGTCTCATTCCTTGTCACTGTGCGTTGCTCGTTATTGGTGCGGATCTCGGGGTGGGAGCCGTGTCCCCTGAGCCGGTGGAGCTAATGGTGGGGAGACACAGAGGAGAGGATGCCGCAGGTCGCTAAATCAGATGCAGTCTTTGATCGCTTAATAATGAAAAGCAATTACAGGGAGGCCTTACTTTTTTAACTTTTTCTTATTTATCAAAGGACCCAAAGAATGTTGTCATTAGACAACAGTTGCAAGCCTGAGGTCCACCAGTTGATTTGTCCACGTGGTTCAGATTTCAAATGGACATATAATCCAGTTTACAGGCAGCAGTGTTTGGTTTCTGACCAGTAAGATTAGTCTTAAGTTACGTATTTGTCATTTTATCAGACATGGTAAGTTTCAAGATATTAAATGTTAAGTGACATTAGAATTACTATGCATAGAATCTTTTTTTTAAGTTTTACTGACTGTTTTTATTGAAGATTGACGTCTTGATTCCACCGGGCACGGCGGAAAAGCTCGTGATTCCAACAAGACTGCTGAATCTCAGCACAGCTCAGCAGAGAATACGCATTAGGCAACTTTCTCCTTGTGGTGACAGGAGATGCATCAAGCCACACAAAGAAGATCAAACACAGGTACAACATTTTTCAAAGTAAAATATAAGTAAATGTGTGGATGCCGCTTGCATTCTGCATAACACTTGCAGAACTAAACACAGCATCCGACAATGATGGCTAACCAAACCACCTCCAACAGCACCTTAGTCAGTTCGTACGGTTACAGTTACAGCCTGTTCATTCATTGCAGGTGTTAATTGATCATGTTCGTCAAATCACTTTTTCGTCTTCATCCGGTGACGAAAAGTGGTAATCCAAAAGCAGCAAGGCTGCAGTGGTATGTACCAAAAAATCCCTGATGTAAACACAAAAATGGCAGAGTGTCACCATGAAATATATGATTTGATTGATTTGCATTTTGCTTGGTGTAAGTTAATCCTGACTTGAAACAATGCTGAAAATCCAATCAGCTCACGATCTCATAGATATCAACTAGTGTGCAAAAAATGAAGATCCAGTTTTTTGCGCCATCATGCTGACATGCAGGAACTGCAGCAGCGGTGGTATCCATTCCAAAATGTCTCTTGTTTCCCTGGATATGATTGTCCAGTGATAATTATTTTTGGTGTTTGATGTAATGGTGTGTAAGACACATGGCCTCAACACGGTTTATAGTCTCAAAATATCAACAGTCGGCTGTGGTGACATTAGAGTGTATTTATAATAAGACTGGCAGATTTGTAAGAAAGTGGGCTGTACCCTACCTGCCACTGGTTGACCCATGTGAAGCACCTGTCTGTGTAGCCTGGAGAATACAGTGTCTGTGGTCGTTAACAGGGAGGTGATAACTCCCCCCGGCATTGTGTTCAACTCTGCCAC
>KV751318.1:2856570-2880459 GCA_001698575.1 Mola mola | reverse complement strand
ACTCTGTCTCCCCTATCTCTCTCTTCCTTATCCATTCCTGCCGCCACTTTTAAATAGATCCCTGCGGCAGTGACTGAGCCAGACACAGGCTCCATCATGGGACCAAGAGGAGGCTAATGCCTTTTTAATGAGGCCTCGGCCACAATGCGACACAGTAAAGTGGCAGGAATCGGTGGCTGGTGAGGCCTTGGTCCAGGGTATTTATCACCTAAAACCCTCTGATCCACTGTGCCTGTGGGGCGTGGGGGGGTGGTGGGAGAGGTAGGGGCAGAGCTTGGGAGGCAGGCAGAGGTTGAGTAGGACAGAAAGTTACTGAAAGGAGAGAATAGGGAGCGTGTAACAGGAGATGGAGGAAAAAATGAGGATAGGAACATGAGTAAATGGAAGAAAGGATTGTAGCCTTTTTTTTTTAAAGCGAGGAGAGAAACGACAAGAAAGTTCTCACCCATGTTTAGCATCTCACCGCCGATTACCCCTGAAAGCTGCATATTGTGAACTCGTAAAAATACCCATAATTCTTTGGCAGCAATTAATATTCCTCCATACATATGGCTGCGTAGCCTGAGAGAAAGGCTGTGAGAGTGGTTCGCCTCAAGTGAGGGGGAACGCACGTTATTATATTCCCACTTCATCCAATATTAATACCCATTGGGCCCAGTACTCTAATATGGGTTCTGGTGAAATGGCCTTAAGTGGCTGAATAGCAAATAAGATAGATTAGTGACAAAAGAAAACCACCTACTTCATTATTAACACCAGTGATTAGAATAGTGGGCAGGAAAAAAGTGTGAAATCAAAGAGCCTCTGAAATATGAACTGGCCAGATTGGCTTAAACTCCATTTTGGGCTCTACCACTTATGACCTTAGCGGCAGGCGAGGCGACACGGCTCAGCACCATCTAAAACGAGTGTGAGGTCCGATAAAACGGGCATTGTAAAACTCCCCGCTGCGCTGAGCTCTGATACGCTCCCTCACACAACCTGTCATTACTGCTGACTGCGGTTCCTCAGAGATAGATTAGCTTTGCAGTCTTTGCAGGTATCCAGATTTTCACTCTATCGAACTTTGATTGCATTGACACTTTGGCTTTCAATAAGCCATTTGGTGGTTTTTTTTCTTTCCGTATTTGTCTCGGTACGGGAGTTTTAATTGTTTGAAAGTTTGACATTCCCATGTGGTGTTTGGATTGCGATACCCATGTACAAGAATCCACAGGAAACCATACGTAGTGGACGTGAAAGGTGAAAGCTGGCATTGAGAATTTGGAGAGGAATCTGGTTGCCTGCCGCGTTCTCTCGGCCTGTGGGAGGTTTGCCTGCGCTGTAAACTGACAGAAAGTTGTTTGTCGTCTGCTGCAGTTCTGTCAGGGGAGCTGCCCGAGGCCAAAAGTGTCCATTAACCAGGACTGAATTGTTTTACTGTTTTACCGCCTAAATTCTACATACTTGTGCACTACATGTATAAAGTACCACAGCACATGTAATACAGAAGCCCCAGAGACACAGCGAGGAAATATTTCTGGTCGTTTCAACTCTGAGAGAAAGAAGTGTGAAACGAAAAAAATAAAAAGTTTTAGTAGGTGGAAGAAAGTTTTGCTAGAAATGTTTTTTTTGTGTGTGTGCGACATATCGTGTGCATGGAGAAAAGTAACATCCACCTGGAGGACAATGTTTGTGTTTTCTTTCCGAGAACATGGCGTAGCGGTGAATTTCACCGTCTCCTAGTTGCATGGACCCTTTTTCGTTTTCCCTTTAACAAAAGGTGCAGGTAAGCAGGAGAAGTATGACGGATCCCAGCAGCTTGTCAAGCTACGCAAGAGGGCTAACCACCGAAGATTGCATATCGAAAGATCGAAACTATGAGCTCACGGGTCGCTGCATGTTCAGAACGTCGCATACTGCGACCGAGGCTCGGAGTTTTGTACCGTACACAGGATAAACATTTTGGTATTTGTCTGTAGGACTGGGCGAGTGAAATGTGATTGTAACTTGCCATCAATGGGAATAATTTTCATAAGTTGCATTTTTGGGGTGATTTTAAATGCATTTTTAGAATGTATTTTATCACAACTTAATATAGTAATATAAATAATGATAATGGATTTGATTATTTATTTGTAAAGCAATCCTGAAAAGCAAATCCTGGTTGGAAAAACGTCTCTCAAACTCCAAATTCCCAAAGCAGTGCAACATGCAGCAAAAAATACAAAACATGGGGGAAAAAAAAAGTTGTGCAAATCCCTGAAATGACTCAGCCGCTGCCTTTAGGGGTCTTTTGAGGTAAGCAACGAAGTACCGAGCGGTTGCTGTGATCATTTTCGACAGATCCCAGGTGTAAAAGTTTGTAAATATGCTGCCGGGAAACCTCACACCAAGAAAACAAGTTTTATCGTACTGCCGCTGCTGCACTGTTCCTCCAGCCTCCGTCCAGGAGTCGGCTCCACATCTGTACTCCACAGCAGACAATTCCGATTTACATTCTTATGGGCGGGAAGGTAGTCAAGATTAGATTGATGCCCCTCTGGGGAAATTTTTTCTCGGACCTCGGTTCCTGCAAAAGTTTTAAGCCCGGCGGTGCCACGAGGGGACTGCTGTTAATGGCATTCAGCGTAGAATGAAACATTTCAGGGATGTTGCTGGTCAGATGCCAGATGGGCTGTTGGACGGTGTTAGTATTGGTTTTTTGGATAAGAGGATATGCCCTTCAGTTTCCTGCTGCAAGCATTTGTTCCAGACAGCCATAAATGTTGCATGAGTCCGTGGAGGGCCTGGGGAGACGAAGAGGAAAAGGAAAGAGAGGAAGAGAAGTGAGTTTCTGTTGAAGGAAAAACGCTTGTGGTGAACAGATTCCGGGCCGGGGAGTACGCTTAACTCATTGCAGCCTGTCCTTAATATCTTTAATATGTCTGATTTATGGGCAGACGTGATTGGTGCGTTTCATTTGGGGATTAAAAGACGATCTTGTATTCAGTAAAAGAAAAACATTAGTGAAATGTTCAGAAGCATCTCGGATATTTCCTTTTCATCGGCTGCTGCAGTCTGCAGCTCTAATCAGCGTGCGAGATGAAGCAACTTTTCTCCCAGCGTGTGTGTGTGTGTGTGTGTGTGTGTGTGTGTGTGTGTGTGTGTGGCTGACATCAAAGTAATGATCCGCCTTGCATGACCATGTATACTGTACGCTGCAGGTTTAATCATCAATAAGTTCTGCTTGTAAATTAAAACAAAGCTATTTACATTCATTTGCAATTCCTAGCAGCTCGCGGATTTCACGACATGCTCTCCAATTTAGCCGTAGAAGGCATCAATTTATCACAATTTGGGGCTCACAGCCCGTTTACTGGGTGCTCCTTTTCTCTTCTTCCTGGACAGAGATCTGCTTGCAAAATCCACCAATTTTTTACTGTAAAAAGTACCCAAAAGTCATACTTGAGAAAAAGTAAAATATATCCTAAAAATGAAAGTCACCCATACGAATACAACTTAAGTAGGTCTTAAAGTGCCTGATCTAATTAAATCTGATATAAAAATTAATATTCTGGCAGTGAATATCCTCAAAGGTGCTGTGGGGGAAAATGACCACCGTGTAATGGTGAGGTAGTAGAATTCAACCCTTCCTATTCGAGGCATGAAGGAGCCTGTAGTGGAATAATACACCTACTGTAGTACAGTATACTATAGGTCAAATGATTATCATCTTCACCAATTATTAAGTCCAGTCATCAAAACATACTAAAGCTATTAGATAAGTGTAGTGGCGCAAATTTACAATATTTGTCTGTGAAATACTGCACTTGCGTACAGTACTTCAGAAAAATGTACTAGATAATATTCCCTCACTGATTGTTTTGACAGTTCAAAGTGTTGACAGAAACATCCAGTTCACTTTGCTACCGAATATCATCCTTTCCATGCTTTCAACCAGGGCTATGGTAGTACATTTCATTAATAACTCATTAAAATGTTCTAGAAAATAAATGATAACAGGTCAGATAACTGGAAAGCAATTTACAGAAAAGGACAAAGAAAAGCAGCAAATTACTTAAACAAAATCTCATTTATAGTCATTTTTAAAGCTATTTAATATCTGTTGGTGCGTTTTAACTCATCATCGTTTATTCTATGTTAATCTTTGGGCACCGTGTCCGGAGGCAGGAGAGCCGCCGCTCTGAGCTCTCCGGGCTGATGTGGGGCAGTGATGAATACGATTGGTCCACTGTCATTAATCAGACTGCTGCAGCTCGTCTCTCTCCAGGCTCGCTAACCCCCCCACCCCCCTTCCAAAAGACTTCAGCCCTCCCTGGGAGGGGCCTCTGAGGGGGCTTGGTGCAGACTTCGGAGCGCCCCTTTATTTCGTCTCCATCCTGCAGTCTCCCTGGTGACAAGGCGCTCTCTCAGAAGAAAAAAAGTGGAAAAAACGGGGAGAAAATATAAGAAAAGAAGGGAAAACATTAAGGGTTTGTGATTGGAAAAGGAAGCGGAGAAGGAAATAAGGATATGAGGGTGCTGCTCTCTTCCTAATCCCCTCCGTCCCCCTCTTCGCTCCCACAGACAGAACATGCTGGCCGGTCTTTAACAAGCTGCCTGTCCTTGGGAGATTTTTCTCATCATCAATCAGCTGTAGCCGGGGAGTCACACGGGGCAGAGAGGGAGATGGAGAGAAGATGGAGGTAAAGGAAGGCGGAAGGAAGGTGAAATTGATTTGATTAAATAATGGAGGGAGCAATGAATGCATATATTCCAGGAAATTCTCCCTTTACCTCATTTCGTACAGCAAGGACGGACTCATTGAATGCGAAATAGCCTCAACATGAGGGCTGCGGCACGGCAACACGTTGTTCCAGAGCACCGTGAAGGCCAACGGTGTTGTGTTAAGGGGAAGCTCGCTCCTCAGATACGCCCAGCAAATTAGTTTATTTCACTGATTTATTGCTCTGAGGGAAGTTTTGGCCTCTAATCTTTTGTTGTTGTTGTCGTGTCTGCTCATGTTTGATAGTTGAGACTAGCGGCGAATCCACGTTTAACATCCTTTAATTGCTGCGGAGTGAGATGCCCCAAGATTTAAGATACACCCCACGCCACGCTCAGAGAGAGACTGGACTTTTTTCTTTTTTAAGCTTCATGCAAACCAAAGAACCAAAGAGTTGTGTGCTTTTTGCATAATTCAGTTTAACTATTTAATGTTCGTCAGATCACTGGCAACGCAAATATAGAGAAACCTAATGACAGGTGTGGAAAATGTCAATCGTGTCCCATTGAAGTTATTTTAAAATGCAAGTCAACATTCTGTTTGTATTCAGCAGCCGATGTGGAGGACTGCAGAAGCAAAACCAAGTTTACCTGCACTACTTTGTATCCTGGTACATGTTCTGGCTTTCGGAGTCAGCATCAGTGTGTGCTCGGTTCGGTGCCCAAAATATGACGAAAAATGTTTGTCAACAGCTTTTTTTTGAATGAATAAAATGCGATGTTAATGAACTCTTTGATATGAGCAATTCTGAGGAAATGTAAGTTGTATGTTAGTGGTCGGCTAACCTTTATTACTACTGCCACTCTTGCCATAATAAGTTAGTGAATTATCTGTAATGCTACATGATTCAGTCTTAACATTAACTATTGACAAGGATACCACAGCAGCATCGCGCAGACGCGAGATTAGTAGTTAGATTAGCAGTCTGTCTGTTAGCAGGATAACAGAAAATCTACAGATTTCAATGAAATTTTCATCAAAAGTGTGTCCTGCCCCCAACCCACGACTATTAGCTTGTGTTGTTAATAGGCCAAAGGTAAAAAAAACAACATGTTTTTCGTCATAACCCCTGGCAGAATTGATATAGGGCGGTCCAACTGGTGTCATTTTGTAGCTGACAGCACTAGCTCCAACTTTTGGGCCCTCCACCTCTGCTGAGGCACTTTTATCGATGCACAATAGAGAGTGTCCTGACCCATGGATGCACGGTGTGGTACTCCAGCTGCACCGCAGCAGAGAGAAAACTCATGCAAGCACCATGAACACTACCATGTGCACCATGTACTGTGGCCAGTGCAGTAACTGCTCTTCGTGCACATTTTTTCTTAAATTTTGCCCCGTATTTTATCTGCGCCTCTGCAACACTGCAACTGACACATTTGTACATATGCTGATCTTATTTCTATACCCATTTATTGATTATCTTTTATCCTTATCCTTTATGCTTGACAATAGCTGCTGCAAGATGTTGCTGCTAAACCACGTCCGGTTGCATTTCGCGGTGCAGTGACAATAAAGCTTCTTTTTCTTCTAAGTCCAAGGTCGAAGTTATTGAAAGGTCAAACACCTTTTTTTTGGTCATATCTCTGCAAAGAATTGACATTATCGGTGTGATTTTGTAACTAATCCCAGGGTCCATTACGTAACCAAAACCAGCTGGCCCTGCGGTTCATGTTTCACCCATCAGGTGGCGCCAACATGTGCTCTTTTTCACACTAAATGACCCGCTCACTGGTTTTTTTCACCCATCAGTGTGTGAACAAAATAACTCAAAAACTACTGGGTTGATCCTTACAGAATTCGATCAAACGGTTGATTGACTGATGGAGAATTGATAAATAACTTGACAGGCTGATCTCGTAAGAAAACGTAAGAAAAGTAATGAAGTGGAATTTTTTCTCAGAATTTGTGAGTTTGGAGTCAGTGAATCAGACAGAGGACGACATGCCATCACAAACACCTGCAACCAGGAAACATGCGTGCTGCCACTGACCCAGTTGATACACTTAACATATCGAAGGAAATTATATGTAAACGATAGAAGGGCAGCAAAACTGGCACTAATAACACAATTAACCCGATTCGATATGAGGCTGAGATGTTTTTTTTGCTCTGCAGAGGCTTGCACATAAGCAACAATCAGTCGTGTACACAGATTCTGGCAGTGACATTGGTGCAGTAGCTGGTCATTGCAACCTTTCAGTGTTTGACACGCATCAGGATGTTGTGTTGAAACAGAACTACAGTCGATCTGCTGCCGTTCAGAAGGTGCTAGCCACACGCGCACAAACACAGACACACACACACGTCGTTCATGTGTGGAACTCTCCTCTCCGTGTTCCTCTCTCCTGACTGACAGCTTTAAATTTACCCCTACAACCAGAGACCAGACTTCTCTGTGTGTGTGTGTGTGTGTGTGTGGGCAGCGTGTTGGACATGCGCCTGTATATTTGTGAGCGTGATGAGCAGCAGGAACACCTCTATTTGTGATAAACAGCAGAGGCAATTGACTGCAGTGATGCCTGTTGCCTCCTGTGTGCGTACACGTTTATCTGGTTCATATTTTTTCCATCTATTGTAGCTCAACCCTGCTTTTCTGATGTTTTACCTGAACACACAACACGAATTAACAAAACAGTATATGCTCTGCTTAGCTTATATTATTCATCTTAATTCGGTTGTGCTCTCTCCTCATGTATGCCATTTGTGTGTATATATATATATATATAATGTTTAACTGCACCATCTACGCTCCACCCAGTTTATGCTAATCCGCAGCCATAATGTCCTGTCAAGGGAAACATATAATAAATCAGTTTTGGTTCGAGTGTTGTGGGAGGCCACAGAGACAATATATGAATTATTTCCTCTTCTCTTCCTCACCCTTGTTTGTCCAGGCCCGTCTGTACTTACACCGAGCCGGTGCTTCCTCTCATCTCCCCGTCTGTGTGTGACGCTGCCTCTTGCCAACGAGCTCAGGCCGGTGTCCAAAGCATGTGACTCCCTGCTACCAAGGAGGTATGGACGCGTTCCTGAAAACCTTGTTTTCGGCTCACGTGGTCTGAGTGGCGACGGGGATCATTGGTGGCTTTGAAGCTGAGCCGCGGTGTCATTGATGTGGGAACAGAAAATGTATTGTACACACACAGTCGCTGATGGGCTATATATATCTATATACACTCTTTTTTTTTTGTAAACGCGCGCCCCTGCTGGCGTGCACTGACCACAGAGTTGCCACAGGCGGAAAAACTGATGAAATCTTATGCCAACTCTCAGAAGCGTTTCTCCCGTCTTCGAGCCGGCCAAGGCAAGCAGGGCGATGTCACAGCTCCCGCGTCGCCTTCTGCGAGTTCATTTTCATGACAGCGCAGTCTAATTGCCGAGGTAATTACACTAAGAAAGGCCGTGTTAAAAATAAAAGACTTTTGTGCTCTTTGGCACTCGATGGTTGTGAGGCGTTTGAAGGCAGCGGTGGAGGCCAACAAAGCGCCGCACTGTCCTCCACCTCCTCGCGCTCGCTCCTCTCTTTGCCTCTCGCTGCAGGGAGACTGGTGCTAAATAGGAACATCATCTCGCAGAGAATGTTCTGGTGGGAGGTCAGAGTTCAAAGAGGGAAAGTTTTGAAGTCCCAAGGAAACTGATTATGATCATGTGTAACAGCAACCTGCCTCCAGGAGGAGAGACATTTTACTTTGTCTCAGATATATATATTTTTTGTCATCCTGGCGCGTGTTGTTTGTCATTTTTTTGTATGTGGTCCCTGTTTGCTTGTGAGCATCTGTCAGTGTGTGCATGTGAGCTGTGAGATGCACAGTATTGACAAAATGTATTTTTACTTCTTGACCGCAACCGGAGTCTTATTTTTTTTTTTTAAATTTGGAATGAAACCTTTACACCTGCTGTAGCAATAAATGTCAGAATTAAGCCACATATTCTGCAATTAATTTGGCAACTGTTCATACATTGTAAGGCTATAGAATTGTACTCTCATCTCTGTTACACACACTTGGGTCAAAGTTTCATTCAAATTGAGTCAAACGTACTGAACAGCTACAGATTCAGAAGCAGAGATAAAAGTAACGTGCGATATTTCAACATTTCAATCGCTAATGTTACCTAGTCGAGTCAGCCGTAATGTTGTTTTATTGTGAAAGACAACAGTGGAGAACCACAATGTGGATGATTCATCGTTTAAGTCCGAGTCGGGACGTCGTCGGTGGCTTGGCTGCTTTCAAACTCTGCCATAAAGTGTTGTCACAACATGGCTCAGGAAAACACAGAGAAAACTGCACAGGCGCAGCAGCTGCCGTGGCAACTTTTTCCAAGAACACAACTTTAAAAGCCTGTGTGGTTAATCACGGTCCTTTGGACTTCAATTGACGGGTCCGGGAGGGTCCGGTTTATCAAATCCTCTGCAGGATTCTTCTGTGGTTTTTGTGAACTGGTCAACTTTCCGACAGTATCAGTCATATTCATGTGTGTGTCTTTAGATTTCTTACGAAACTGTCTTAAAATAATTCTTCTGATTGTTTCAGTGACTTCATCCTCTTTGTTGCACGTTGTGTTGGAAAACCTTTCTGAACTCAGTAAAAAAATGTTGGTTGTTACATTATGTTTTGGGTCCAAAGCCTTTGGTACTTCCTTTTTCACAGTATGTTCCTGGTATGATGATTCACATGAGGGTCCTGGCAGAGCAAAGGAATTCAGTCCAACATCAAATACTACATTTATCATCAAACAGGTTACATTTTAATGAAGAAACAACAAGTGGAAATATATCTTTGTTATGTTAACTGATAAAAATGGGATTATTATTGCTTCGATTTTGCTGCGATATGATTATTTCTGAGTTCTCATCTTCTAGCTGGGCCCCGTTTTAATCTCACGTGTGGCCCTACTGATATCGGTTCAAATGTAAATGGCACCCAACCCTACTGCCTGGATGAAATGAGATAGGAAAAAAATTGATCCGCAGGTTCCCAACTGCAAGAATAAAATGAACTAGAAACCGGGCCGTAATATGCCTCTGCAAGGCGAACAGAACAGACAGTGAAACTCGAGTGGCGGTTCAATAAGATGGGGTGGGATAGTTTGACCCTAATTACTGGCAAAACCAATCGGGTTTTTATAGAAGCAGGAGGTCTTCTTGTTTTGATGGTCTGTTGGGAGAGGAAGTACGGAGTACTGAGTTACATAAGTAGTAGGTGCAGATCAGCAAAGAGTTTAGGAAGGTAGAGACCAGGTTCACACTGGCCAGAAATCCAATATGTAAGTTCCCGTTGACCTATGACCTTCAAAATCTGATCAGTTCATCCTCTAGTCAGGGTGGCCATTTTTTGCAAAATTTTGAAAAAAGATCCCTCGAAGCGTTCTTGAGACATCGCGTAAATAAGAACGGCCTGGATGCACGTAAAGGCTTCCAGCCCTGCCTATCACAGAACGCACACACATTAAAAAGGGCAGCATGTAGCTTTTATTGACTGCTGCTATACAGCAAAGAGAGCCTGTGTGGAGTGTCCTTGGTTTCACTGTAGTGACAGTGAGGTATCGAGCTCTCTTGAGCGATAACAATACTGACAAATACTGGAGTTTCTGTTGGCGCATTTGGTGAAATATTTGACCCTCAGACAAGTAGCTATGTGCTTTTTGTCCCGCTGTGACGCACGCAGGCAGCGTTCTCATATGTTTTCTCCTTCCTTCTGTGCTTCTGCTGCACACATGGCGGAACTCCATCTCTTGCCTAAAGTATAAAGGCATCCGAATTGATCGTGTGTCTTGCACTTGATGCCTGGTGATTGATGGCGTATAGGCGATATATTAGTCACGTCCGCCGAGCAGGCAGCAGTCCAAAGCTCTTTTGTCCCTGTCTTTCGAGGGCCCGGCCGCTGTTTTTCATTCTGTTTGCTCTTCCTTCCTCCCTACGCTTTCTTGCTCTTCCTAGCTTGCTCCCTTGTTTGTCGCCCTGCAGTGCTCCTTTAGCATCTCAGACTTTTTTGCTCGCGCAGCTACGAGAGTGTCGTTTTATAGGAACAGACTTAAAAACAGCCACAGGCAGTTGTGCAGCCGTGTTTTCTGTGCTGTTTTCATCTCCGGTTCTCTGCCCTTTTCTCACACTCTGTCTGGTTGGAGGCCTAATAGCTCGCAAATCACAGGCTTCAATGGGTTACCATGGGATGAACAGCTTCCTCCGAGTCAGGTTTGATGGAGAAGAAGTCAAGGGGCGATGATGAGAGCAGAGCGACAGGTTGCCGCTCATACCTCTTGTATCACGCTGACACTTAGCGGCAGTGCTATGGGGCCACTTGTAAATTGAATGTGAAAAGGAGACAGGCGATCGTTTCCACCTGCTTCGCTAAAGTTCGACATCAAAGTCTTTTCAGACTTACTCAGCAAATCCTTTTCTCGCTGATGAGCCTGTACAAGTGGAAGTGTGTCAGTGCCTTCCTGGACTTTGCAGAACTTTTAATCTTCTGACTTTATGAGCTTATCATGTTAAAGTGCTCAGTTTCTGTCAGTTTAGCCAGATTGGGCAGTTTTTCCTCACAAAGCAGCTGCTTTGAATTGCAAGGAGCTTGGAAAAAAAAAATAGTGTTGTGATGGTAGATAAAATTCAGGCCGCTTTTGTCACCACTAAATCTTGAAATAAAAATTTTCATTTTATGGCCAAAACCAATAAAAATATCAGTAAACTCTCTGTTTCTGTTACTCAACATCAACTCATTTTATCTGAGAAATATTTACTTGACATGACTTGCATTGAGTCTTTTTAGGAATTAGGGAAAACTGCGTTAATGTTGTGCAGAATCTGTGTCATCTAATAATTCACTTCCTAAAATTAGCTTTCTTCTTATGTGTGCCTGATGCATGTAAATGCGTCAGAAACACATATTTCAAGCCGCTATGCTTATTCCTGTGTCCTGATACATTAACAGAGACAGTGATTTAAACTTTCAATGTGTCAAAGGATGGAGGATTTTATTGGACTAAAAGGGAATTTAATTAAAGCCGTTTACCAAAAAACACAGAGTACGTTTCCATCATTTTTTGGTCCGTTTCTGATTGAATAATTGTTGTGGATTGTGTGAACTAGAGTGCGTGACATCATCACTTAGAGCGGAGAAGATTCTATGAAATTATCTAGCAGTCTTGTCTTTAAATTGCTCTCAAGCCCACAATTGTCACGTCACATGCAGATTTCTTTCTGAAAACATAGTAAATTATGTTCTGGTTCATCCAGTATTAGATTGGAAGCAGACAGACTTTTAATTTTGGTTCAGGGAGGCAAAAGTGACAGGAACACCAGTCAACTTTCTCATAAGGTTCCATTATGAGATAATGGGAGGTGAATCAAATCAAATTTTATTTGAATAGACCAAAGTCACAAATTACAACTTGTCTCATTGGGCTTTTAACAAACTTTACATCAACGAACTGGGTGAGGAAAAATTAAAAAACCTAACTTGGAAAAAATAAGAAACCTCAGAAGCAGCCACAGAGAAGAACACAATAATAGATTAGTAAGAATGTACAAGATGTCCATGAGTCCAAGGGTATATGAGATCAATAAATTCAGATGTATGACAAATCCATCAATCCAGAAGCTGGTATCATCTATTGGTTCTGGAGTAATAGTGGTCGTTCAGGGTCCATTAGGTTCGGGTCTGTTTTGTCTAGTCAGTTTGCTAGTTTTATCACTTCCTGTTTTATTTTGTAGCGCGTGTTTGTCTCTTGTCTTCCTGCCAAGTTATTCCCATCTTTGGGTCTTTTGCACCTGTGTCTCATTCGTCATCTGTCCCCTGTGTATATAAGCTGTGTTCCACGAACCTTCTGTGCCAGATCTTTTTGTTCCCTCGTGACAGTGTTCCAGCGATGTCCTTGCATTTGTTTAGCGTTCTCGCGTATGACCCACTTTGCTAGTGACCAGAGTTCTTTGTCTGCCGTTTTGGATACATTTACCTCTTCTGTTTGCCAACCTGTGTACCCATCTTTGCACCGATTAAATGACCTAGAATTTTCTCCAGTGACTGAGTCTGCTTTGGTGTCTGCATTGTGCCTGATAGTGGTCCATGGATCCAAATTTGGGTGTTGTTGATGAAGCATTAGGGTCCAAGAGTATGTGGTCTCTAGAAATCCAGGGGGTATGTGATGTCTAATGATCCAGAAGCAGGTGCGGTTCATTGGACCATAAAATATTGTAGTCTATGGATCCAGATTTGTGCTGGGCCATCCAGACAAGGATACAAGTCATAAGATCTCCTGTATTAATGTGGGCGGAGGCCTTCAAGCAGGACCCCAGCAGCAGCTCTGACCGGGATCTATGAAATCCTCCAAGATGACAAAACACAGAGATTCCAGGGAGCAATTAAAGTTAGTATAATGACTTGTTGGGATATGGACATATAGAGGAGCAGAGATAGAAGAAGCGGTGGAAGAGGAGAGAGGAGCTCAGTGTATCATGGAATGTCCCCCTGGCAACCTAAGACAATAACAGCATAACTAGGGGCCGGATAGACCAGCTCTAACTGTACTATTTATCCAAAGAGAACGTTTTTACCCTTAAAACCAGAGAGTCTGTCTCCGCCCTGTTCTGAGACTGGGAGATTGTTCCACAGGACAGAAGCTTGATAGCTGAAGGCTCTGCCTCCCATTCTACTCTGGAGATTCTGGGGACCATCGGTAACCCTGCATCCTGGGAGTGCAAGGTTCTGTTTGGGTGATAGAATATTATAAATCTTTAAGATATAATAGTGCCTAACCATGAATAGCTTTGTAGGTGAGGCCAAGGATTTTAATTCTATTCTGGATTTAACAGGAAGCCAGTGCAGAGAAGCCAGTATGGGAGAAATATGAATTATGGCTTTCTGTCAGGCTGGCTATGGTTCTGAAACAAATCCTGGGCTTATTCTTATTTTATTCTGTTAATGCTGAATAATAATCTTTTGTTGCAGCTCGAAGGGCCTTCCTGCGTTATTTAAGGGTATCCTGCCAGGCCAAGTGTGACTCTTCAGGTTTTTGTGGATTCATTGTATTCATTGAGACATATTCATCTTGACACAGCCCGGTGTCAGTGGGCCAGGATATATCAATAGTGTAATCTGATATAAGGTCATTTATTAATACACCTTTGGATGACGTGGATTCAATATTCAAGATTCCACATTTTATCCTCTTCATTCTGTTTCACTAGTGGAGTTGATTTTTATTAAGTCCCTGTGTGAACCTTCTTTTGATGAATGAACCAAATATGAGCTAGCTGAAGCTAAGATGAGTAACTGAAGCTAATGGCAGCTAACTGCAGCTAAAGGGATCTAACTGAAAATAACTGGAGCTAACTCAGGCTAACGGCAGATAATGGAAGTCAGCGGGAGCAAACTGAAGTTAATAAACAAAGCTCATGGGAGCTAATCATAGGTCAGGGGTTGGGATAAAGGAAACCAGGCCAGATTTCAAGCAAACATTCAGGTTTTCCTGGTAGGAATTTTATTTTTACCGTACGTTTTATTATTTTACCTTTTTTCTCTGCTTTTATTCTTAATGCTCTTATATTTTAATTCTTTTTATTTCACCCTATTGTCATATGTCGGCTTGTGCTTATATCTCCTGTTTAAATATATATTTTTTAATCTTTTAACCACTTACACCATTTTATATCTTACTTTTTTTGGTCCTCTTGGTCTCATTTACATTGTTGGGTTTTTGTGTTGCTGAGGTAGCTCAGGTTGCTTGTGTGGATTGTCATGGCTTTATTTGTCTGTATTGTTTGGGTTATTCTTTGTGCTTATGTCTGCTTTTTACTTTAGTGTCAAAGCACTTTGTAGACACTTGTTTTTAAATAAGCCATATAAATAATCAAATTATTACCATTATTAACTTTACTTATGTGATAACAGCAGCATGGGTTGATAGCTGACTGATGTCACACTGTATCCTTAATTAAATGACTCAGATATAAAGCCTTGTGATGATTTTGGCTATTTTTCATTTTATTAAAATTTAAGTTGTTATTGGGCAAGAAACTGTCTCATCTGGCAACCCTGGTTATCATGGCTAGGCCTTTCAATATTTTTTGGGGAAATTTTGTTCAATTCCTGTCAAAAGCATTCACTCAAATAACTATTCTTGGCAGATTTCATGAGCTATAACCACCTAAAAGTAAATTTGCCCAACTCTGCTACTAGCCTGAGCAAAGACTGAAGGACTTCAACACTGTTATTATTAATCTAATAAACCAGGCAGGCTTATAGTAGCATCTTACTAAGATAGTGTTTCCTTCGTTGCCTACACTTTCACCGCACTCTTTCTTTTACTCGTTAATATGCTGTAAATTAGCATTTTGATCAGTATCATTTGTGTCATCTCTGACCGCTTTCCAGTGCATCTAAAAACTTGTCAGAAGTAATGCACCTGCCAGGGAAAACTCAGTCTAAATTTGGTGGATGCATTTAAAGTCTCTCAAATAAAATGGATGATTTTTATAAAGTGAAGAGATGATTTTAGACAGGGCCAAACTGCTCCTGCCAGGCCTTGTTGCGGTAGCTGAGCTATGATTTGTCAATTCTTTTTAGGACATCTTCTGCTTAGTTGTTATTTATTGAGGATTAAACCTGTAATGGTGAGAGCTTAGTGCACATTTGCATGCGTTGAAGCTCTTTCCTCATTACAGATTACACGCCAACATGTTTCCCTCTGGACAGATATGATGCAGAACTCGACACACCATCGACCACCCAGCTCATGAGTGATACGTTTACGAGTGCTGCGGTTTGATATTGCCTTGTTTCAGTGTGTGATGCGACATTATGTGAAATGATGTGATGTGATTCAATAGAGCATAAAGAGTTTCCATTTTAAATTTGTTCCATGGCAGGAAAAAAAAAAAAAAAAAAAAAATCCTGTAAACAATAAATCAGGACGGTTGCAGTTAAGCGAGAGAAAAATTCAAATGGGCTCTGTCAGATAGTATTTGCGATATAATTTATTACAATGTACTGGATGTTTCTCAGCAGATAGAAGAAACTCTTTTACCTTTTCCGTGCAGCTTTTCATTTATGACAATAAACACAAAGGGAAAACAGAGCAAATAAGTAATAAATAACCTTCATTTGTTGTTCGTGACAGCTGGACCACCTGTGCCTCTCTCATCAGCAGCATAATCATTAACATTACGCACACTTTTCTCTAAACTGTGGGACAAAACATGGTGGAAATAAAGGTCATTTTGAATGTAGAAATCCCCTACAGGTCATTCTTTGTTAGCTGGCCCTGGATGGTGGTCTTTGTTCCTCCCCGGGGAAAGTGTGGCTGTCATTTCATCTGATGAGCATCATGGCCGATTCAGCTCTTCAGCCTTTTACTGCTTTTAGCATCGCAGTAAAAACAACAGGCTCCCTCTGGTTCAACTGTGTTACTCATCCCAGGGGCCTTCAGACACAGTGGAGCTTCAACTAGTAGCACACTGTCAGCTTTAGTTTAACTGAGCTTCCTGAGAATGATTTGGAATATCTTTTTTACATTATCTGTGTATCATGGCTCCAGAGTTGAATCTGCTCTCTGATGAAAAATGAAAAATGCAGAGTAACGCTAACCTCCCAGAGTATCATGGAGACCCACCATTTTGCATCACACATGAAATCATTAAAATTCAAAGTTCAGTTAGATTACCTTACTGGAATCCTTTTAGCGGACAGTCAGCGTTTGGTTACATTCAGGCAAAAAAAAACTACATAGTTTAATGGTTGAATGATTCTTGAACCATCCAGAACTCCAGTATTTGTGTTACTTTTACCAAAATACCCACCAAAGTACATACATGTAGGCATTAGTACATGAAAGTTGATGTTTTATAGAAGAACAGAAGTGCTCATTTATTTCAGTTCATTACAAATTCAGTAGGGGGCGATACTGTGCAGCTGAATTAAGGTACAGTCTTGTCAGACTCAGTGGTTCTTCTGAAAACAGTTACAGTCGGGCCTCGATTGCTTGATTTTGCTCATTAAATGAGATGCAAAGCCAATGCAATGCTAGGGTGCTCAAAGTGTGCATTACTTTTGCATCACGTAACCCCCAGCACTGGTTATTGTGCAACCCTCGGACCAGGAATGATGCCCCTGTTCACATTAGACAAGCCACAGCTGTGAACACTGCAAAAAACATTCGTGTTTTTCATTTGATTTTAATTGATGTGAAGAATTGATTTAATGTCTGTCTCCACTGAAATGTAGGAGTATTTACTCTACCATGTATTTCAAAGCATCAGTGGCTGAACTTCTTAACAGAGTATTGCTCCTATGTGAATTATGGCTTCTATGTGTTGTGCCCATGAATGTATGTAAATATTTTTATTGATCCTTAGTTAATTATGGCACTTTTGATGTGTATTTTTGCGTGTTTTTGCATGTTCTCAAAAGGAACCCCTGTAAAAACACAGTATCTGTTATTGGATCAGCAGACCTGTTACACACTGAATCTATCTGGGCTTCTGATGCAGTTTAATTTGAACAAACAGAGCTGTTGTGGAATATAACACAAAAGTTGAATATCTGGCTGACACTGATACCAGCAGAATGGCTGTTTCTTTAACATTAAGCAACACTGTAGCATAAGAATAAACTTGTCGTTGATCTCTGATGGGGAAAAAATGTATCTGCTTAATTACCTTTAACTGTAGGTACTTCTGCACAGTGTGATTATCGTCTGACAGACATGCTGATGTTTAGCTGCAATAAGATTATATTGACAACATACTGGCTTACTGATTAAAGAAAAGCCACAGCAGCAACAATAAATATTGTTCACAATGAAAAGGAAGGAAAACATTTTGTTTCTGCAGCAGAAGTTTGTGGTTGTTGAAGACTCAGTAGCAAGGCAGCTCATCGGTTATGACTGTGTGTGTGTGTGTGTGTGTGTGTGTGTGTGTGTGTGTGTGTGTGTGTGTGTGTTAGGGAGTAATTGTTGATTGATTTAGTGTGGATCTGAAGTGAAACAGGAGAATAGGAACATTCTCTCGTGTGCAGAGGTGGTTTACATCACAATGAGGGCACTCATGTTCTCTCTCATCTCTGATGTCATCAGTCCAGTTGATGCAGCTGAGGGATCAGCTGACACTCTTAATGTCCATCAGCTCTTGTTTCCTGTTTCTGCTCCTGCTTGTAATAACAATTTGGGGCCCGAAATATTGGGAGATTTTCTAATTTTTTTATTTTTACCTACGCATAATTGAATTGACCCCTGTCTTCACTCCACGGTCTCATTTCTCTGTATAACAACTGTCGGCAACTATATTATAATTCAAAAAAGCAAGCAAAGCCGTGTTTTTTGCAGTAACTTAATTAACCTGTAACATAGATACATTTTCAATAGTTTGTCCAACTTTTTCAAGTGTTGCTTGCAATTAATAGCACATTTCTTATCACTCACATGAAATGCTCTATGTAAATACTCAGATTTCAGAGTTGGAAATGAACTTTTCAGTTCATCATTAATCAAGATCAAACCTCAAGCAGCAGTTTATAGGAGGAGTGCCTTTATTTCGATATCTTGTTTGTAGAGCCCGACTGATCTGCAACTTTTGGGGGCGATAGTGATATTAGGCACTAAAAAATAAAAAGTTCCAATATTGATAAAAAATTGGATAAATATAAGCAAATGTTTTTTACAATAATCCCTCAAATGAGGTTATCAAACATTTAACAACTAATATGTAACAGAGGCAGAACATTTTCACTGATTATTAATATTACTACCTAACAATAGTACTATTATAATATTTACCTTTTTTGTATTTTAAATGACACAATCACACTTAAACACTAACCTTCATGGGAAATTTAATGATAATAAATTACCTTTAAAAAAATAAAAAAATAAAAAAGGCACGTATGCCGATATTGATATATATCGGTTGGGTTTTGGTTGCAGCTAGAAGCTCCATGTTGCACACGTGTGGACTTTAGTTTGTGCACGATGTGGCTATTTTCAACTTCATTTATTCAATAGAGAAACTTAAAACTTAATTGTTGCATGTGACTCTGAGTTTTGTCAGGCGCCGTGGAAGCCGCTGGCAAGCAAACAACACATGTCACAATGTGACTGTTAAACATGTTAAGGCGCTACGTGTGTTCTGCTCCTGAAAGTCAACCTCATGGTGGCGTCTTTTTTATTTATGACCAGCCAATCCAATTGAAACAAACAGACTCGATTCAATCTTATATCACTTGTTTTTTTTTGACCTGTCGTCAACTCTTGGCTGCTAAATTGAGCAAATTCCCCTGTGGCACTTCATCAAGGGATGGAGATTCTGCTTAGAACTTTACTTTCTTACTCCTCATGTTGCTTTCCTGTTTCTCTCTGCCACTTTCTCTCATTTAAACTGCTTTTGTGTCCCCCAGATCTCCTCTGGCGCATCCAATGCAACAGCAAGCATGACTCCACCAAACTGCCTCAAAACTAAACTAATTTTGGTTTCCTGAATGAATTCATTTGAAAATGCATTTTCCTTTCTTAACTCTTTTGCACTCTAAAAACCATTAACCTTTTATAAACATTGCATCTCACCCCTTGTCATTATTTCATTCCTCATTCTCCCCATTCGCCTCACAGCTGCATACCTTCACTGTAACCCACTGCTGCACCTCTGCGCCTCGTCTGCCGGCTTCTTTGCCTCGGTAATGTATGTTCACAATTCCCTAATCCACTTCCATTGCACTCCATTTTTTTTTTTGTTGTTTCATTTTCAGCTGTCAGTCAGCGTGAAGATAGTCTCAGAAGACCGTCAGCACGGGTAAGAAACCTTGGAAATCTAACCCGTCAGAGCTGTTTGTGCTATCGTGAGACTGAATTCACAAGCTAATGACTATATATGAACTGTAGACTGACAGTGAGCACTCCAAGCATGGGGCACATTTATTGCTCCACGGCGGCGCCTTTTTGGCCTCGTTCCATCCAAAATACATTTGCACTTGCATGATTAGTATTCCTCCATTGAACTGAAAGGGCCATGATTGCAGACCATTATGTCCCTTTGACTCTCGGTATTGGCTAAATTAAAGAAACTGAACACAGAAAATGTGTTTTTAGGTATTTCTTTGACCCTTTTGACCCTTTAATTTGGATGTACTTTGCTCAATGACCTATAGAGGGTGCCATTTCACTACCTAGTGACACAGCGTGACCTGGCATTATCATTATTCAACTTAATGATGCACCGTGGTCCCTCTTTCTTTCTCTCTCTCAGTCACACACACCCTCCAGCCTGTCATGCCCCAGCTGTAGCCAGCGAGGCTCCTGCGTTCAGGAAAGGAGTGATGAACAAGTGATGAGAGTCGGGCCGGAGAGTGATGAGCGCGGGGTGAGATTGGCTCTCTGGCAGATGATTCAAAGATCATTCTGCCGCCCG
This sequence comes from Mola mola, assembly GCA_001698575.1. Lineage (NCBI taxonomy): Eukaryota > Metazoa > Chordata > Actinopteri > Tetraodontiformes > Molidae > Mola > Mola mola. The sequence continues at coordinate 2,860,318 of KV751318.1, read as the reverse complement.
AAATAGCTCTCCAGCTACAAAGGTTATCTGCCGGCATTAATAAGTAATGAAAGAGCGGCGACGCTGACATCACAGACGCAAGCATCCGCATCTGCTTGTGTGTTTTGAGAAGAGTAAACATGATTGCCATCACACAGAATTGTGTAGTGTGTGGTTAAGTGTGTGTGTGGTAGCTCATAATGTGACTTTATACATGTGTGCGTGTGTGTGTGTGTGTGTGTGTGTGAGAGAGAGAGAGAGAGAGAGAGAGAGAGAGAGACAGATCTGCCTGTATAAATGCCATGTTCTTGATATAATAATATTCAGAGCTGTCCTTGACTCCCGTTTTGAAAAATAGTTCTCTAAGATGTGTCTCTCGTCCTGAGGGAAGCAAGTTTGACCCCCATCCTCATAAATTTGAAAACTAATTTCCTGCTATTCTAAAAAATTCAAAATTCACTATAACAGACCGTCTTTTCTGTTTTTACATTCTCTTCTTTCATTGTGGTGACAGGGGTTCGGGATGAATAAAAGGTGCAGCCATTATCACACTCGTATAAGCAGATACTGAAATGATGCTTTGCTAAATGGAGACCAGCTATCGTGGCCAAGGCGTCGTGAGTTCTCTTCTCTGCAGCCTCCTTGTCCTCGCTCATCCTCTGCCCTTCTCTTCTAACAATAAAATAATAATGTAATATTCTCAATCAACATTCATTTAGCACCTCAGCCACCCCAGAATCCCTCCCCCCGACTCTGCTCCCCGGTGCCTCTCGTTCACTCTCACTCGCAGAGGAAACTGAAGCTGCTGGTTGATGAATCCATCTCTCACCTGGAAGTCAAAATGGAAAATATTCTGTTTCTGACTGGCTGCAATGTGCCATTTTACCACGTCTCCTACAGTAAAACACCGGACTACCTCCCACTAATTTACCAGTCTGTTACTTGAACATTCAAACAGAGCCTCCTCATCCTCGCTCTATATTGTAACGACTGTTTTCTAGCTACCAACAGTGTGGCAGGTGGGCGTGGCGCTGTTTGGATATCTCGAACCGACGGACACGACTTATGACCTCAGCGTTCGTCAAAACTAAGTGAACGTCAGCAACGAGCGCTCTGAAAATAAGGTGTTGATTTTACCTCCCACTCCGATACGTCGCAGTAGCAGCCAGCTTCACTTCTCTCAACTCTCCGTCGCTCGATCCAGTTTGGCCATACGGTCCGAGCAGCGTCCCAGCCTGGAGCAGCTCCACTGACACACAGAGGAGCTGATGCGGAGTTCCTGAGGGGGCACAGGAAACACTTCCCTAGTGAAAGAAAATAGTTTCTGTAAAAGCTGATTTTATAGATCCTGCTCAGGGATATAAACCATTGCAGAGCAAACATACATTCTGTTCTGTCCCCTTTATTGTGAAAACAAGCTGTGGAAATGTTCCAGCGCCAAACTGGAAGAAGTAGTGGCATCACGCCTGAAACATCCTGCTTTGCATTTTTGGACTGCAAAGACAAAAACACAGTTCACAAATTTGTTTACTTCTGGAAAGGCAGTAAGAGAGGCTTGTGGCTTCAGACCATCCACAAAGAGGATGACAATAGCTCGTCTTTGGACCAGACAAGACAAAATCTGCGAACACTTCATCACAACTTAATGTAATTACCAAGTGATATGAGTGCAGACTGAGATCGGAGATTGAAGTGAATCACAAAAGACGTGATTGTTCTAAGTAAGGTTTAACAGCCAAAAAAGGGGGAAGACAGACATGTCAAAAATGGCTGTCTAAACAGGAGGGGCGGAGCTACAGCGCGGAAACAGGAAGGGGAGGGGGAGCAGAGCTGATTCCATTGAGTCTCATGCTCGATTCCCAGAAGTTACAAACACCAGCTTTAACTATAGAAAACAGTTAGTGCCACTTGTCTTGTCTATCTGCCAAACCAGCATACTGAGTGCATCTAAAAATGGTAGCGTCTAAAACATGTAAGAATAGGGGTAACGATCCAAATCATATTTAAAACATGTATCCAGTATAACCTAATGTGTCTGAAAGCACCAAGAGATCAGCAACAGCCCAGGAACCCGGCGTGTACGAGAAATAAAAGAAGTTAATTTATTTTAGAGTATGTTTTGAGAGAAAACTCAACATTTCAGACAGCGTTGGACCGCATCAGACTTCATGCAGCTTCCAGAATCAGCCTGGAGACGACGTTAGATCTCGCAGAACAAATAAAAAAAAGCGATAATTTCATTTTTCTTTCAACAAATTCCCAGCCGTCTGAGCGTCAGAGTCAGCTCACCTCTTTGTTTTTCATTGTTTTGCCAGAGCCCCTGCAGTTTCCCAGTCTTCTATGCAGTGGCTGTTTTGCCTTTATCCCTTGTAAACACTCAGTTTAATTTGACTGGGGACTCAGCGTGGCACAAATGAAATCACCTCCCTGCGTACAATCATTTATTTGAGAAGGACAGAGAGGGAACGGCCAGCTACAATGATGTGAACGGATCGTAAATCTGCCGCCCAATCCGTCTCCGGAGCAGATAGCTGATTGGAAACCAAAATGATGTAATCTCCCAACTGTCATGTTCCTTTGTCCTTTGCATAAAGAGACTTCATCTAAATCTAAGAGGCTGGCAGCTGGGTGTATTTTGAGGACCTTTTTTAGTTCTGATCGCTCAATAGGCCACAGCACCTGGATGGCACTAATAGATACACGGCTGTAATTCATCCTCAAAGTTAATAAGAACTGAGTGGGAGAGAAGAAGAAGAGAATGAGGGAGGTGAGAGTAGGAAAAAAGTCTAGATTTAGTAAGTGGAGAAGAGATAAAGGAAACGAATCTCAGCTGCTTTACAGGGAGAGCATGACTGCAGGAAAAAAAACCAAGTTAGAAATCCTTTGTTTTCACCATGCATGGCAAGTAATAAGCCATTTTTCTTCAAATAAATGACCTCCGCACGCTACATAAATATCATTCTACCCGCAAGTGTCGCTTCCACTTTATCTCCTGCCAGTAGGACGCGCAGGGAGAATGTGCTCGTGTGCACAGTATCTGTGGTGGAACGGATGGAAGGAGGGAGGACGCACGCGCTCACATGTGGGTAATAAAACTTCTGGGACAAGACATCAAGCAGAAGTGTCCCGATCAGCAGATGTGGCGTGACATGAGAGACAATTCATATTCCCACGTTTGATATCAGGGTGGAAAACAAATGGATCTGCATCGAAGATGTAGATGGAAGTTAAAAAAGAAAAAAATAATTTCATGAGCTGATACTGATTTATAGCAATCAAGAGGACCAATAATTGACTTTTTATTACCTTTTGGGCAGTTTTAAGCATTGTGGTGATGTAAACAGAAAAAAAGTCATCGCTTCATATCACGTTCTTTAATTTCCTTCTGCTGCGAATCACATAAACGCACAAACTCTGACATGAAAACAACAAGTTTTATTGTGAAACATGAGGAAAGTAAAAAGCAATTACTTTGTGAAAAACTGGAATGACACATGTGGGCAGCACGGTTTGTTCCTTCTGCAAAGAGATAGAAATTTGGTTTTAGGTTAACACATACTGATGGGTGACATCTGATCCGGCTAATCTAGTTACGTGCTACTAGCTCTCATACCTCCTAACAAACACTGGAAACCCAAAATCTACCAACCTACCAACATACTACAACACTTCCTCAATGGGGAAATATCAGTGCTGATGTGCAGATGATTACATGAAAACAATTATAATATATCTCAGTCATATATATATATATATATAAAGTGTATTT
>KV751318.1:2807181-2836524 GCA_001698575.1 Mola mola | reverse complement strand
TATTCTTTTCTTCATTTTTTTCTGGGTTTCAGCTTGTTTTTTGGCAGATGTGTGGATTGAAATTTCCCAGTGGAATAATTTGTCTTTCACCCGTCATTTCCCGTGTCGTTTGCAGACCAGACGAGTCGGGCGTTTCTCCTGGCGAAGGACCAGCTGGTCAAGCAGTTTGAACTGAGAAGTACTGCAAAGCTAACAAAATGTTCAGTGAAATGCACAGCAATGCGCCGATTTCGCCTCTGACCTTGGCACAAACTGCCCAATTATCCCGTCAGGTGAGCCCAACATGAACCGTTTGCTGAGTCCAGGTTCACGGTGAACGAGACAGGCATTGTTCTTCTCGTCTAACTCTGAGCGAGGAAACAAACAGGAGCGTGTTCCTTTTCCAGCCACATTGTGAGCAGTCGCCCTCGACAAAGAGCCAGTCCCCACAGAGCTGAGTCGGAAAACACTTTATGCTAATGTTAAAGCCGTATCCAGGCTTCACTGTCAATACATTTCATGGGGAGTATGTCTTTGCTAGATATTGCATGGCGAGTTACAAATTCTTAGTGTTTTGAGCACCTCTGTTGTTTTGTTTTGATTTGTTTTTTTCTTGCAAGAAGCTGACGGATGCAATCATTTAAAACAATACAGAATAAATAGACACAACTTATAAGAAAAGAATGTGTGAACATGTGTAATACCTCTACAGCATAAGTGTAAACCCTCTAGCCTCTTGCTGCACACCCATGATGGTGTGCATGGTGTGTGCTTTTCATCACTGTGTGTGGCCGCACTCCAGGCCCTCCCACGAGGTGCCAATGAGAGCGAATGAGCACTTCCTTCCCCGCGATGTCAGAGGGGACTAGCTTCTGCCAGCGTGATGCACTCTCGACCGGTCCAGACTCCATTACCCAGTGTCCCGCCTCTCTGTCACTGTCGGCAGCCCTCCCCTGCACCCGCGCTGGCCGCGAGCATCACGCCTGCACACACACACACAAGTAGCCAACAGGGACCGGACGCATGTCGGTTACACAATCACAGTGTGATGGACACCGTGAGTACGATGAGTCAGATGCCCCCAAAAAACGCACTTAGAGACAGAAAGCCAGCACACTAAAGCTCCGTTGGCACTTGTCGAACACACTCTTCTCCATGCTGTCTATCCATCTCTCTGATGCTCTTTCACTTGTTCACTGGTAGTAGTCTGCACACACACACACACACACACACACACACGTCAAACTCCCACACACATTGCCTTGATGAGTACTCATTCAAGCCCCTCTCTCCCTCTCTACATGTGCAGGAGGTCTCGCTGTAATGGCTGCACAAGCCCCGAGAGCTTTTCCACAGCTACTCGTGCGGCTCTTTCATTAATGAACAAATTCCCTCCTTTTTAACAGAAAAAATTGTGATATATTTTTAAAAAAATGTTTGACCTGTTTAGAGCTCCTCGTGTTCGCCAGCAAAGTTTCATGAAATTCAAGAGGAAAATTGCACTTTTTAAACAGTGAACCTTGAATTGTGACCATGTAGCACAGTCACCTTTAATATTAAAAACTGTTATTTGTTATTTCCTCTGCTTTCATCCATTCAGTATCAGTTTGAGTCATGTAGCTTTTAATTATCTCACTGGAGTGAGAATAAAAGACTTTGAAAGCCTCAGTCAAGTTGTAAATCTTTTCAGCCTGGTTTGGTTTGTCTGTTAGTAGCCTACGGCCACAATTTTGGATGAACGGTCCTTAATCTTTATTTCTGTAACTTCCTATCGGCAGCGGCTCCAACTTATTACATTTTGAGTTTTATAGTTCAGAGGTCAAGGTCAGACAACCAACGTGTACCATCTCTCCCAGGTTCGCGTTGGTTGACACGGGCGAAATTTCCAACAATCTCATCTCGGCTGAAAGAAACAAATTGCTTCTAACTAATGTATTGTGTCGGCGTAAACCACCGAATAAGCTGACCGTGATCATTAATATATTATAGTTATTCTTTTATCATTATTTATTCAAAATGTAATTGAAATGATTTATTTATGACTCAAAAATAACATGTTAAATATATCTATTTAGTTACGAATTGAAAATATTTAATGAGTGAGAGGCATTAATGTAATTTTAGGCAGGCGTCCCAGACATAAGAGGGATTATTGGCCCTTGGCAGAGTTGATCCTCTCTGAGTGCTTTTGTTTTATTATATTTTTAATCTAACCAGCAGATAAAGCTTATTACTTCAACACCTCATGCTAGCTTTTGCTATCTGTTAGCCTGTGGGGTGTGGCTTAATAGAGCACGCTAATTGAGGACTTTTAAATAACACAAATGTCGTTTTCTTGTAAGTAAGTTTAGATGCAGTTTCTCACCGTGACACACAGTTTAAATCTTTGAGACAAACGTGTTTGCATTTCCTCGATCGTGAATCAGTGTTTTAGGACTATTTGAAAGTCGTGATTGTTTACGCTCAGACTCGACGAGACAGGACACGGCGGACGTCAAGCAAACTCTGGGGTCGTGAGATCAGCCAGTGTTTCTGACAGGCCTCAGAATCCGTCAGGCGGTGATGGAGGGAGACTTTACAGCTGCGCACCATCATTCATTTGTGCTTCTCCGACAGACTGTCCCTCCTCTAATGTGCTGCAATGAAACAAAAAGGGCAAGGCGAAGAATCTTTAAGCGGTGACGACAGTGACTGTACGCCATGGGAATGAAAATGAAAAGTAATTTGTATCATAAGTGGAGCATGGCGTTGAAATGAAGCGTCCAGATCTATTTATTTTCCTGAATTTTTTCAGCTCCTCGCTTGCGTCTGTTTTTGTTTCTCCTTTTTCATTTTTTGTCAGCGGAATTAGATTTTATATCAGCCATATTCATGTAAAGCACTCCAGATAAGTGCGTGAGTGTGGCAGATTGCATTGAATGAACTACCTGAGTGAAATAAATTAGGGCATGATTCTCATTATATCAGGGCTTTCTCTGTCTGCCACAGCCTACTTTAAATTTGATGTCTTCTGTCATATTAAAACATTCAACAGAGGTTTTAAATCTCGTGGTAATAATCTATAAACTGCAGCATTTTAGGTCTGTACAGGTCTGTAGAAAAGAAAAGACAGAAGAACATATGCTTTAAAAGCTGAATTACATTGCTAGCTTGACCCCTCCAAGTGGGGAGGATATTTCAGAATAAAATACATTCAGTTGTCATTTTACTGAAACTAATGTAATCTAATTCAACAGTCATGCAGGCAGTTCTGCTCTCATGTAGGTTATAATGTTCAGTTTTTGCTCAGCCTGTATAGTAAAAGTGTGAATTCAACTTTATGGACAGACGATTTTGGTGTTTTTTATATGGTACAGTGGTACAGGGAATCTAATTGTTGACAGTAATAACTCTCAAAATGTTTCTGCAAGTGTCTGGTAACATGAAGCAGATACCTACAGTGAAACACCTATACGCTTCTGACACAATTTTGTTTAAAATGGATGTTTGCGCAGCGTTTTTCCTCACTTCTCTACTCCCAGGGCACAATTTTCCCTTATTTGCTGGTGTTTACGAAACACAAACAAATTGTCTTTGTTCCAAAGTAACGTTTGGTTATCAAGCAGATTACCACAGCATGAAATAAATAGTCTGGAATAGTAAAAAAAAAAAAAAACTGTGCCCTGCATATGAAGAAAGGAAGGATGAACAATGTACAAATATTTGCAATGACATTTAGAGTTTAGTTAGTGGTGACAAAAAGCAATTTAGGCAATTTCCTGCGTTTTTAGATCCCCGTCGTGTTGACTTGTTGCCTCATCCAGCTAATCAGTTCTAGCAATCTCCAGTCTCATTAACTCCGGTCGACACACACTTCAGCGCTCACAGACCTGATTGGCTAAAAGGCATCATGTGAGATTATTTACAATGTATGTAAATGGTCTGGGAGTTTCCTGAGGCCAGTAAATTTAAAAAAAGAAACATCCATCCATCCATCCATTTAGTTTCTACTGCTTATCTTATCCATCAACTATCAATAATGTGTCGATTATGGAGGGCGTGTGGGTCTGGAACCGGACCGTGGGTCCGCTAATTAGTGGCCTCTGTTGTACAGAGAGGACAACTTGATCCTTTACAAAACTTAAGTGCACATTTTTTCTTAAATAGAGTGGTTACAAAACAGATGTAGAGGTCAATCTGTTCATTTCACATGAAGTATTGGGATCTTATTTGGAGCAATTTACTAAAGCAGTGACTCAGTGTTTCACCTCAAGGACACTTTAATGGAACCTAAATGGTCATAAACGAACACACAGAGCATATTACTGGTATCAAAGTACTGAAAATCGAGTTGGGGGCAGTTTAGACACCATTGTGAATGTGAGACAAGTGAGCACAGAATCGTATTTACAGGCTTTCGAGCAAATTAACACATTTTTACCATCTCGTGGTGATGAAAAATTAAAGCTTATGTGGACATTAATGGCCACTTTTTAGCTCCTGGTGAGAACAGACTATCAGTTAGGGGATGAGGTCCCTGCTTCCGCCCTCCCTCTCTTTAGCCGGTTTATGTCTTGACCTGTTTGCGGTGATGATCACTTACGATTCATCTGCCACGACTCTGTTCCTTCAAAAGCAAGATTTTCTGAGACCTGCTGCGACTGTTGTCCACAACAAGCTGATGCACACGCGACCTTCATTCATACAGGAGACACAAGGTGAGCGAATGCATGTTTGCACACAGTAAGTGTGTGGCTACACACTACACACACATCTGTTGTTGTCCGCTGAGTGCTCGGATGACAAAAAAAGGCTGGTCCTGCCTCGAACTTTCCAGAGGAGTAACCATTCATCAGCCTGACCTCGATGTGGGACAGACACACTTAATACAATACACACACACACACAGGCTCCAGATGCACACTTTCTATCAATATAGCATATAACATCACGACAAAACAGATAGTGTAATCAGCAGTGTTACAAAATATTACACTTATTTACTGATGATACTTGTTTTCATGTCCTATTCCAGCCTTGTTCTAACGTAAACGTAAACACACAGAAGGTGAAATGATTTTGAACATGTGGTTGACGTGGCAGATTTTTCAACCTTGTAGACTCCAGTCCGCATTTATCCTATAAGGATGTACATGGTTTCACCAGCCTGACAAATAAAGCCTCTATGCTGCTTTGAGGCAAAATTCAGAGCAAAATGTGTCTGGGGGGATACTGCCACATGTGAGAAATTATGAAACACGTCTTGTAGGACTGAAACGAGTTTGTTTTTATTTAAAATAGCTGAACAAAATTCTTTCCATTGAAGTTTGGTGTAATCCATATAAATATATACAGCACCGTTTTATTGTTTCGGTGTTTAAACTGAAGCAGGGCCAGCCGCTTTTCCAAACGTCCCTGTTTGAGGCGCTGCTTGTCAACAGGCAACTGCTCGGGGCCCCAAGCCAGGGGACACGTCAGGGCTGACGTCCTTTAAACCACAGCAGATGGTAAATAAAATGTGCAAAGTTTGCAATGACTGAGGAAACATCCTGAGTGGGGCGTCACATGCATGATTCTCATCAAAACCAAATTTTGACAATAACCGGCTCTTATTTCATTACAGCCCATAACATCGTCACAGCATCTGTGCTAGCCAAAAAAAGCCCAGGTCACACTGAACAAGTGTCGCCTCATTTTTTTTTACTCGTGGACAAATGTTGGAGCTGCTTTGTTCTGTTTTTGTCAGATGTCATTTTGAAATTAGTTTTTGGAATCATTTGGCTTTTGTTTGTCATTTACAGTGAAAGTTGGTGTAAGACCTTATGACACGCCGGTCGCGCAGTTTGAACTGTAAACTTGTGCGAGACTCCTGACTCCTGAAGACAGTGATTCATGTAGCGTGAGCTGCGCTGATGTCTTCCAACCTTGAAAGTCTGAATGTCGCAAAAGCATCATTTGTAGAATCAAAGCTCAAAGGATGAAAGCCTGACTCCACAAACAGTCCAATTTTCAAATATATTCTGTTGTTTGTTTTTATTGTTCCTCAAAAAATTTGAAATTAAAATGTTTTAAATGTTCTTTACATTTTGAACTGTGAACTTTAGAAATAATGAATAAAACACTTTAAAATCACGGTACAGTAATCAACATTAGTTAATGCCGCAAGATGCATTTACTAACAAATAATGTGTCATGGAATCACTGATTAACAGTGCTCATGTTAACTACTTATTCAATAGTTTACAACCATGCTATTAACATTAGTTTAAACAATAATGCGCATTAATGGTTAAATAATATAATGAGAGGCATATGGACACAGATAACCACCTAACCCTAATAAAGTATTTATAAATGCTCTTTGTGACTCCCATTGTAAAGTTGAAAACATGTCCCACAAATTACACTTTATTAATGCATAAAATAACTTAATAGGCATGATTTAAGTGCCAAAAAAACCCAAGTATCCCTTAAAGGACACTTAGTAGTATGTTTTTAATCTACTGAATAATGTATGAATTTGTATCTTACATTCATATGAAGACTGTTGATAAATGATTAGTTGGCACATTAATTAACTGTTTGTAAATGCTTATTACTGTTTTCTTGTAAAGCTTTTCCATTGTTAAAAAAATAATGCTTAATTTTAATAATTTTTTTATTGGCATCATATTATTTATAACACAATGGTGAAGAACGTTGGTTGGACTTCAACACTTTATCAGTGGGGCCCCAACAGACTCTAGACTCAGGTGTTACTAAATATGGTCGTGTGGATGTTTCCTTAGCCGCTAGGACTCCACCGACATTAATGAGGTTGATTTCATTTTATTCATTTTAGTCTCTTCCCTCTCTCCTCTCAAGTAGAATATTAATGCTAATGGCAGTAAGGTGTAAATTCACTGAGCTACAGGAAGAGAGAGGTAGACGGTGAGCTGGTCTGGCTGATGGGATTGGAAGAGAGACGGAATGATTGACTGGGCCCACACTCCAGAGAGTCAGAGGCAGAGAACAGGGTGATGACGGATGGGTGGAGAGTGGAGGAGGAGAAGAAAAGAGATCAACATGGCACTAATTGTTTCCTCTGCACCCCTGCCATGCCTCGATCAGCCATTCATCACCCCGCCGCAATCGGTCCACCACCGACACTTTGGCAAATGAGGCCCCCCCCCCATCCGTTGAGACTGCGGCGTGTGTAGCGTGTGGGTGTGTGTGTGTGTGTGTGTGTGCTTGATCCGGAGACGACAGCAACCGTGTGTGGAATGAGTGAGCACTTGTATGACATACAAAGAGATAATAGCCTGGTTGCCTGCAGATGAGTTTGTCTCTCTCCTCCCAGTGGCTCAAAAAAAAGGGGAAAAAAAAAAAAAAAAGCCAAACACATTTTTCATTTTCTTCTCGTTTGGCGCAACACCATCAATCAGCCGTGGTAAATCAAATGGAAAATCATCGGCGAGGGCTTTTCTGCATGATGCGGACGCCGATACGCACTCTTGTATGAAAGGCAAGCAGACGTCACGCAGAGAATTAAGCGCTAAACCGCGACACTGTAAAACGTGGCCTGGAACCTTATTGCTTTTATTATTAAATGGCAGTAAGGAAGCATTCTAATAAGCAAGTGAAAATTAGCTTAGCAGCTCCGTGGCGGGCCAGCTGGGAACGTCTCAGGAAATGAAAATGTGACAGTGAAAAATCAGATCACCAATAATAGCTCCGAGCACAGCCTGACAACCAACATTACCGCTGCCGTGCTCTGGGAAGTCCCACTTTGGACGCAAATCATCTGTAACACACGGATACTGCTCCATAATGTGCATGTGTTCATCAGTGACTCACATAAAATCATTCGATGGCAGAATTCTGCCATTAATTCTCACCATCATTCAGCTGTTCTCAGAGCTTTCAGCTGCACCTCGTGGCCTCGTCACAAACCACAAGAATTGGCTGCAAGCTTCGGAAACACTAACGAGGCAGTCACTGTCGTGAGATTCTTTATCTTATTCTTATAAACATGACAGTGAACACAAACAAACAAACAAACTGATTTGAGTGTGGTGGTCAACTTCACTCTGACTTCATAATATTCTGCGAAAACAGGTTGTTGGGTTGTTATTGTCCGATTGTGATCACATTTTGGGTCGTTTGGTCAGATATTGATTGGTGAAAGTTAATCTTGGACCTGAAATCTGTTCTGACTGTATCAGTCCTCCGAGCTGCCACGCGTGTGAAGCGCACGCATTTTAAAATTTGCGTTCACCACAAGCTCATTAGCTCTGCTCATACTGAGCTTTAGTTGACTGCACGGTATCGAAGCTCTCCGTCGTTTAATACATATATTATAAGCTGGAAATTTCACCCAGATTATTCTACTTTGTCGAGCACAGATGAGTGGAATTGATTTATTCTCAGGAGTGTGAATTTGTAATTGTAATTTGTACTTTGCGCATCGCTCGCTTCATGAAATGAAAGTGTATAATCCAAGAAGCAAATATTTTAAATGTTGAATAATGCAACATGTTGGGTTTTTTTTTTTTTTTTTAAATCTGAAAGCCCACTTTACCACTTTGAATTGCAATGCTGGAATCTGGTCGGTGAGTGTTAATGATCCAGATACACATCATACCCTGCACATATCTTACATTAATTACCGATGTCAGCAATGTCAAAATAAACTGGGGTTACGGGCTGGTTATCGTATTTGAAATTCTATCTATGGAAAGAGTTGTGGCTGTAGCTTCTTTCATCTTTTATTCCCTTGCTAGCTCGCAGACTTGATCCGATATGAAGGGATAGGGGCTCGAATAGTCGAGCTGGGCCTGCATGTCCCGGGGGCAGCCAGCTGGGCGTCTTCATTGTAATTCTACTCTCACAACGTTGCTTTTAAAAACTAAGTTTCAAGAGGAAGACTAAGACGAATGGAAAAAGAAAAGCTGACGAGAGAATGAAGTTCTCGATCTTTTAGCGTGACATGAGTCGGTTGAAATGAGGTCCATTCATTCTGGAGTGATGCTACGGTTGGAGGCCCCCCGTGCGTGCTTTAGGTCCGGCGCCGAACCTCTAACAATCTAAAGGTGTAAATGTTCCACTGGTCAGACGATCACTGCGTGGCTCGAGCTTTAGCGATGATTGCTTTGGATGCCTCAGAAGCACTGGAGCTTTTCTCCAGAGCTGACAATCAGCCCTCACCCTCTCGCACACTTCCTCATCGCTACACGCCCGCGAACATGAATCTCCAACGACCACCTTTGTGCACGCACACACACACACACACGCTCAGTCCCTGTTGCCTGGGATTCAACCCCTAATTTCATTTCCACTGCGCTAAATTAATTACAGCACGCACAGCAGGAGTTTATTTATTTATTTATCGCCCGAACATCTAAGAAATTGCATTAGATGGGATGAGAAGTGTCCCTTGGGAGGGCCCCCTCCTTCCGAGAAGCCAGCTGATAGTTTAGGAGGCGCGGTCACGTGCCGGCGTTGGTTTTTCTAATTTTGCAGATCCTCAATTAAGGCAACATCTCACGGAGACAGTCGGCTGGGTGAGAATCTGACAGCAGCGATGGGAGGTTTGAGGCAAAGAAGGCGCTCATCTGCATGTGTGTCCGTATGACTAATGTGCAAATCTAATTAGGCTCACAAGCTTTGACTATCTACGGCGAGGAGAACGTATAGACAGGAGCCTATGGCAAGAGATACAAAGGCATCATAGGAGAAAAAGGAAGAGAGGGAGGCCTTAAACTGTGGAGATGGTGTAGAAAATCACACTGCACCCATACCTCAAGGCTCTTTTTTCGATACAGCGAGGCCTACAGACGCCTGTGAGGGTGTAGCACTCCGTTTCTGCAAGGTGCAGGATTGAACGTAATTGACTTTTGCGGGAGTATGTGTTCATGCACATTTTGTGCAACGCCTCTGTGTTAATGTAGATGAATCAGTAAGAGCGTGTGATGAGATGCCTTGTGTTTGGATGTAGCGCCTCTGGCTTGCCTTTGTCCGTCTCCTGCTGCGGCGCAGGGCGTTCTGCACTGAAGGCGAGGACAACAAGCTTATCAGACCAACTGATCTTTCCTGTTCCCATAATCCACTTTGTCCTCCCTCCTCGGTCTGATCTCCGCTCCTTTGACGGACAGGAAGGCAGCGGTTCTTGGCAGAGAGCCTCTCCTCTTTATTGTTTTTGGTCTCCTTTTATTTACCGATATTAATTCTCAATGTGCCGATGCCGCTGTCTTCCTTTAGTTTGTCTCTGCGTCTTTACGGCTTTTGGGTCAATAAACAAGAGGTTGTTAAAAGTGCAAATACCTTTTTTCAAAAGCTGTTGTTTTGTCTCAGATATCTCTCTCATCAAGGTGCCTTGTCATCCCCTAAACGATCATTTCAGATACTTTCAGGTTTGTGTGGTGGCATCTATGATTATTTTCATTACTGTTGCCCATTTTCTTGGTTGTTATAAGAAAAAAAGCAGTTGTTATAAGCAGAAAATTGAGAACAACAGTTAATTGCCCAAAGTAACATATTCAAATAGCTTATCTGACAAACAATCCCCGCAGTGCAAACAAAAGACATTAAATTCAATTTGCAGTGATTGAGGACAAAGATTATCACTAAATCATCGTGAGTTGGAACTAGAATGTGTTTGCCCAAAAAAACAACAATATGATTCAGCCTCATCTTATCAAATGGTGACGCAAGTGCCAATGTCTTTGTTTTTCCTTGTTATTACAACAAACGTTCTTATTTTCTTGTTTTCCGTGTTACACAAAACACAGTGCTTCATGTCCCGTATATAAATTCTAACTCATTCAGCTTATTTCAAGACAAACTTAACTCCTCATGTCCTCCTAAAAAAAACAAACTGCTGTAGGTAACAATGCAAAAGTCACCTGACCTCGTCCTCTCCTGCGGGTCTAAAACTAACAAACAGCTTGTTCAGGACTCCTTGATTCCTCCAAGCAGACACCTTTAGATCACATTCAACAATTAGTGGATTATTAGACAAAAAAACACACACTCTGATCCTTTTTTATCTCTTCTCTAACATTTTGCTTGAAATAAGGAAAATCTGCCAAAAACATTCAGGGCTAAATTTTTAATGAGGTGTCATTTTCATTATTTGCGTTCCCTCCAAGGTACTGATGTGTTTCTAAAAGCACAAACCACGAGCCCCCGCCGGCTAAACTCGCCATTAGTTATAAGATCTTAAGACTGGAGACCGGATGAAAGGATTCATATGGAAGGATGGGGATTTTTTGCAGTGTATTGAAGGTCGGTATCCTTGACGTGCCCTTGTGTTTAACAGCGGCGAGGTAGATTTATGTTTGCCTCTCAGGCGCACGGCCGAGGCTATCATGTCATAAATTAGCGGCTGGTCACAGAAATGAGAGAGAGAGAGAGAGAGAGAGAGAGGGTGTAAGCGAGCTTTGAGTACACACGCTGTTGGTTTATCACAATCACGTCTTTATCCACCTGCTCCCGTTTTCCCTGCCATTTTGTCTCTCCCTGTCCTCCTTTGCTTTATTGCATATTATCACTCATCCTCTCCCTCAATATCCTCCTTATCTCCAACTATCCTTCTCTCTCTCTCTCTCTCCCTTCATCCTGCCTTTTCTTTCCCCTCCTCCCCTCTGACCTCCTGTGTGTGAAGGTGTCTTTGTGCAGAGATGAAACCGTGGCATTGACCCACCTCACCGGAAGGCTCTTTATTGGCTTTATCAGCATTATGGGGCTGCTGGAAAAGATGGGGAGAGCGGAGAAGGAAGTGAAGATGAAAGAGGAGTTGAAGGGAATAAAATGTAAAGAGGTGAAGGGTGGGACACGTCTGGGTATTGGTATGTGGTTGCGTCAGTGTGCGTTTACACGAGTGTGTGCGTGGCTGATTTAGGGAAACGGCAGCAGGAGATGGATGCGGCCGCATTTCTATACGGCAACTGACAATAGATAAAGCAAATGTAGCGTGCTAACGCACATATACATACGCAGACAGTCAGAGGAGCTAAATATAATAACCGGAGAGGCTCCGCAAACATTAAAGCTATTCAGCAATTTCAACGCACAACTGCGGTGTCTCTAATTTAATCCCAAATCCTGTGATTGTTTTTCCACACCATCACGTCATTTTGTGCTCTGATGCAGCTGAATTTAGCCATGCTTCACTTCCATTAAAGCTCTTTTTTTAAACCTAGCAGACTGTGTGTGTGTGTGTGTGTTTTTGTTACAAACTGGGGACCATGTGTGCCACGAACACTTGTTGGGACCAAATACCAGTCCAGAGTTATGGTATGTAATTATGGGTTAGGCTACACAATGTCGGTGTGTGTCAGAATTTTTGCATGTTTTTTGGCAAAACGTAACTAAATATTGTTCTAAACATTAATACTGGTTGTACCACACTAAAAGTCTCTTTATTCTCCCCTTTGTCATGTGTTTCTCTACATGCATGCCCTTGCAGTCAGGTGAAGATATTTTTATTTCCCTTTTTATGCTCCCTTACAATCCCTGAATCGCTTCATCTCTCCTCTTTTTGTCTTTTTTTTTTTTTTTTTTTTTAACTTCTTTTACTCTGTCCCCTCTTTGCCAGCTGTAGGAGATAATTATTTCCAAACAAGCGGTCCCCTGGGTGAGGCCACATTATCCAAAGATGCATTCATTTACAATTGCCGCAGCTGCAGCAGAGTCTTCTCGCTGCAGTGAAGAAGAAGAAGAAAGAGAGTGACAAAAAAGAAAAGCGAGAGAGAACAACGGCATTTCTTCCTCAGCTTGGACTGTTTGTCTCCTAAATGAGATGAGAGAACCAAAATTAGGGAGGACAAAAGAAAGAGGAGAGGAGCAGTTAATCATATGCATTCACTTGGCATATGGCGTACATGTCTCTAATGGGAGCCATCAATACTTTGAGGCATTGTTGACGTCCTTCATCCGCCGTAATCGCTCTGAATGTCCTTGTCTGCTAACAACAATTACACTCGAGCACGCAAATTCAGAAGCACACGTGCTCGCGGGCGCAGCGGCACGGAAATAAAGTATTCTGCAGGTAGATTTATGACAAATGCAAAATGACAAGATAAAACGTAAATGCGTATATAAACAGCCCAGCCTGCAGCCACGCACACACGCATGCACGCACGCTGACGTCCAGGAGAGTAGCAAGGAGCAGCGAGCTATTTGCATAATAGAGTTGGACAATGCATAGCTTTAAAGGTAATGCGTTCCCCTCTTATGTCAGCATAACTTCAGGTACAGCATGAGTCTGTGGCACCATGTAAAAGATCAGCCTGCCTCAATTGATACACCTGCAGACGTCTGCGTGGGGGTTTAACATGTAGCAGAGCAGTTGGATCTGCAAAGTGGCTGCAAGTGGATTTTGTTACCGTCCAATGCTCTAATTTCTTATTAAATTGGCTTAAAATACAATTACTTTTCCTACCACTACTACTTTGCCCAAATACATACAACTTATCCGCTTTCGGAAGCAGAAATTAACATCCTGTGGATCCCAATTTGCTCACTTAATTTAAATGTTTTTGGAAACGGCTTGCACAAATTTAAAAACCTGACTATTTTGAGTCTAGTGTACTCATAACTTTAGCGTTTACTCTACTTAACTGAAAGATTTGTGTGCCATCTGTTTCCAAAGTATTGTTAAGATGAGTGAGGAAATTGGAATTTACAGCGCATATCATCACATTAGAAGTTGTGATGTGGAACCTGGATGCAAACAGCTTACATATCCAGCAGACGCGGAGGGACGTTAGCATTCATGTGTGTAATGTGTAAGTAGTGGAAATCAAATATACTATTTCCAATATAGCCGTCGTCAATATACGCAGTGTTTTAGACTCTTTCTATTTTCTATGCCTTCATTTTTGTGGGTCTCCCTATATCAAGTATATTGTCTTCCTTGTGATCTGCTCCCTATTGCTGTAGTACTTAGTGGGAGAGGTAGCTATACTGTATGAGCATCGCCAGGAACTGCTGTCTTGAAATGATGTTGATTCTCGTCAGGAAACAGGAAGTGAGCAGCAGATTTCGATGTGAAAGTTCTACATTCCGTTGACCCATGCAAGTTTTTGACTCTTATTGGACTTTTTGCTGTCAAAAGTCGTATTGCGCTTGGCATGTTGTGTTTGAGCATTTTCAGAAATTTCCGATGCCGTTGCCTCTCTTGGGAGGACGGTCTCAAGATGTCTGAAGGACAGTGGCATCCTGGCTGGACCAATAAGCATTAGCAGGCCACCACCAGTAAAATCCATCCTATCCTCCCGACTTTGTAAGCAGATTTCAATGACAAGCCCAAGGCCATCTCCTACCCTGAGATCTAACAGGGTGGAAAATCTTCGAAGATGGAATGGAAAACCACCGCAGCTCAATGCAGCAGATATACCTGAGTGTGCAAAACCACGGGATTAAAATCGGTATCAGATGGCTTTTTTTTTTTTCCATGGACGACCAGTTGTGGTTGCTGAAATCATAATTATGTAAAACTGTTAAATGAGAATAACAACAGGAAAAGATGCTGCGCATCCTCAGACGTTTTGAAGGAAGTCGTGGATTTATTGTAACGCAAGCAATTATTTTGTGAAAGTAAGATTGACTTCAATTACTTGATATCTCACTTTGGAATGAAATATGCTCCATTTGTAAATTGCTGGTAATTTCATTTCTGCTCCTATCCAAAAGGAGGAGAAACTAACCGTGCACCTGCGGGCACACAGTCGAAGTGAACTGATAGTGAACCTGAAATGTTCTTTGTATTGCAAATTGGTGGGAGGGGAAGATTTGCTGCACCAGAAACAAACAATACAACTGCTTTTCCCAAGTACAGTTCAGGCATTCAGCCTTCTTTCCAGAAACTCTTCACTCAGTAAACCTCACTAACTTTCTCCACATCTTAGATTTCCAAGCAGCTTTGAAAGAGTGCAGAAAGTTTTGGGGTGACTGGCTGATTGGTAAACAATGCAGAATTACATGAACGTGCACCATGTTGAAGCCACGCTGCTGGAGGAGTCCCTGAAGACCTATAAAGCAGGGAAGCATGAAAGCAGCCTGTGCAGAGGTCTTTTACAGATATCAGCTTCTGATCGGACTGCTCCACAACTTCTCTGGACTCTCACAGCTGAGCGACGGCAGACAATAGGTACAGTATCACTCACAAGTTTTTAGGATTTTTCTGACTCACCATTCAGTAAAAACATCTGTTACTTGCGGTTCTGAGCAACGAAAGGCCCCCAAAAAATGTCCTAATTTATCAGACGTGGATTTGTTTTTTTTGATCTGTCGCTTACCGGAGAGAGGAGGCACACCACACTTATTAGATCATTTATAGTCATTTACCTTCAGTCACTTGTGAAGCTGAGAATTCCTGAGCATTTTCTGATGCTGAGTTAAACATTTACACTATCAAAAAGTTACCATAATCCTTCAAAATGGGTTTTTCCTTAAATGCTGAGAAAAATAATGAAGAAATAATAAAGGTACTCTTGCCGGTAGATTGACTTTGAGCAGCTGCTTGTTATTCATGTTCATCTCTCCTTTCTTAGTATCACCTCAGTGCACAAGTGCAGAAACAGACCTCTGAAAGGTCTTATTCCCCTTGTTGTTGCACCTGACAATTATCTGCCACATTTATTGGTGATTTGATAAGTTAGAGGCCATAACCTTGAGAATCATTCTTTTAGCTGGAAGCTAATGGCTGTGCTGTTCCAACAAGACCCCCAGTGCAGTCGTAGTCCTTACAGAAGCTTTATCATACAGCCTGGAACTTCAGTGTCTTCTTGGGGACTTTCTACAATATATCCATAATCGTAGATGTTATTTAGAATTAAATTATCCGATTTTTCGCTCACTGATCATCACTAGCTTTGACGCTGACGGCCATATATGTTTATCATTGTGTTCTGGGAGAACAGTCCAATGGGAGGCTGATCTGCAGCGTACTAAAGTAAGAAGAGCTCTGTTATTACCCCAATCCTTCGAATCTCTTGATCAGCTCGATTCACAAAAACGTCCAGACGAACCAAACATCTGATGCACCCTGGGCATTCTAATTTATTGGATAAGGATGACCAGGGTTAAAACCTTGAAACAATTCCTTGTTTCCTGTCTATTTAAATGGTTTCCTTGGGTTTTTTTTTTTTTCCATGTATCCTCATTGAAAAGACTCAAGTGAGGGAAACAATTTAAGGGAACTGGGTGCACAAAGTGTGTGAAATGGAAAGTACGCCGAGTCTCTACCCACAGATGGAAGAATGGTGCAGCGGGGGATACTGGGCTCTTCAGTCTGCTCCTCTTCAGAGATCAGGAAGACAGACATCCACCGAGGAGGAGGGAGAGGTGGGAGAGTCAGCTGGGAGTCAAAAAGGCAGGAAAAACAAGGCAGGACAGGGGTGAGAGGGGAATATAAGTGTGGAGGGAGATGCCGAGACAGGTGAGATCAAGCGAAGAGGAGATAAGGGGGAACGAGAGAGTAAATAGTAGAAGAAAGGGAGACAGCGGGGTGATGAAGGCGATGGCGAGGAGAGGAGGGTGAGGGGTAAATAGACAAGACAAGCTGCAGAGAGAGAGAGAGAGAGAGAGAGAGAGAGAGAGAGGGAGAGAGAGGGGAAGTGAGAGGTGTTTAAAGAGGTGGACGAAGTGTGGACACGAAAGGAGGAGAGTGGTTGTTGGGGGAGGCAGACGCCGTTCGCTCGGTGAGAGGGAGAGAGAGGGAGAGAAGGCCGACACAGAAGGGTATCGCTGCATAAGCAGTCTGTCCAGCTGTCTCGCCTCCGAAAACCAACAGAGACGAGTGATGTCAGGAATCTTCCCTTCAACATCTCTCTCTCCTTCTGCGCTCACAGTTACTGCTTCATTTCTCTCTGTCTCTCTCGCCCTTTCTCCCTTTCTCTCCACCACAGTTTCTTCTGTTTCAGTCCCCCTTTTCCTCTCCTCTGCCGTTTATTGTTTTATTCATGCAACGCTCAGATGTCTAGCTGTTGGGATCAAAGGATGAATATCCTGGTGGTTATTTTTATGACTTTATCAGGTGAACAGTCTCACCTCCAGGTGTGAATTTACAGTGTCTCTATCTAACTGAATTCTTGTGCACTGTATCAAACGTCATGTGTCTGACAGTAAATTGAGACTTTGCATGTACATTTAGACATCACCACCAGTTCTTGTAGCGGCACGTGCTGCACCATGCAGAGACATTAAATGGGTTCTTGGTGGGGAGATGGAGTGACCTCATACCGAGCATCTCTTTTAAGGAGCAAATTATGGAGAGCTGGTTTACTCTTAAAAACCGATGTTTTGGCTCGACAACGAAAAAAAAAGTCAATGCGACATTTCGCGACAACATCATTGAGTTATAACAAGTTCAAACGAAATTTGAAATGTTCACAGAAAAACAAACTACGGTGAGTTAGGACAATTAGGTTTTCCTTCCTATTTTTTCAATTACCGCTGACATAATAATATATTATCATTATTATTAATAATGATAATTATAGCATAGATTTTTTTTTTAAGCGATGCATTCATTGTAATTAAGTTGTTAAAACTAGTTTTTCTTGTTATGTGAAGTTTTCTGAATCACAATAGGAAGATAATCAAAATTCATAATTTACAAAACAATTAAATCCCTATTATCTATTTCTGCCAGCTTCATAAGGGGCAAAAATTATAAGATTCAATCAAGATTTGAATAGAAAAAAAAAATCAACAATATGCCCAAAATGTCTATGTATTCAAAGGATAGAGAAGCTCCAGCAACCAACTAGTTGCTAATTGAAAATAAGTTGCTGTGGCCTCCAGTATGCAACATGAGGGGACAAATGAGAGCCGCTCCCTTCCAAATCATGTAGCTTTTAAATAAGTACTTTTTTAGATAACTGACACTTAACGACCATTATCACCATCCCAAACGTCTGACTCCAGGAAAGAGACCACGATCATGGAGCGACACAGGTCGAAGCAAAACAAAAGTCAGACTTGTATTCTTTAAGTCGTAAGATATCATAACAATGGCGATGCTTAAAAGCAACAGGCTAGAAGGAGAATGATGCACAAGGACCAGTTGGTTCTTGGCAGCACACTGGCAATCCTGTGGTGCTGAGAGGCAAGGTAAGATGAAGGTTTGATAATCCCCACAAAGACAATATGGCTCACTGATGTAAGAATACTCCAATCAGAGCTCTGCGCTGTATGACCGGAGATGGAACAACACCAATTATCCACATTTCAGCTTGGGCAGCACAAAGAAAAAGTTTTTATTAGCACTTTTAAGCAGAATTAAGTGAGCGTCCAGCGAAGTCCAAGTAAGGATGAATGAATGTCATTTAAAATGGGAATTATCAAAGCAATTACGCAATGATGAATTATTGCTATTTCTGTGATGACAATATATCAACCTACTAATTGAATATGATAAATTAAAGATATGTGAAACTGGCACAACATGGCAGATGGATAACAGCCAACGCCGCCACGATATCGAGGCGCTGAGATAAATAATGAGCCGCTAATTGAATACACTAAATGTTGTTTTTTTTTGAAAGCTTATAGTTGCAAAGATTAACCCTAATTCAATTGTGCTGATTTCTGCTGATAAGTTTTCATTTCAGACTTGCGTTTCGATGAGATTGATTGCACCCAGAAACGGGAAAAACAAGCTGCAATGCACAGCTGCACGTCACACACTGAAATTCATCAAAACACGCGTGAAAACACACAGAAACTTCACTCGGCTTTCTATCTTTCTGTGGGCTCTTCATCCGCTTGGAAGGCCGACCGAGGCCGGCTGTGTTTACTGCTATTTTCTAGACCAGTGGCATTCGTTTCCGCTCTGGATGGGATGGACTGTTTATATGTGTGTGTGTGTGTGTGTCATGTATGTATACATCAGAAGTGTGTAAGTGCATCCATGCTTTTAAGTATTCATGTGTTGGTGTGTGCTTAGTTTTATGTGTGTGTGTGTGTGTGAGTTTAGATCTATGTAGAGATGTTTCTGTGTGTGTGTGTGTGTGTGTGTGTGCCATTGTGCAGAAGTAGCTTCAGGACTGACAGTTCCAATAAACATCAGCATTAAGGCAGAACAGAGCAAGTGGGTGGAACACCCATCTTCCTCTCAGTTATCCCCCCTCCCCACATCCTCTCTCCCAGTTGTTTCTTCTCTCCTGTTCTTCCTCTCTTGCTCCCTCAGTCAGCAGATATAGATACAGCTTTGAGCAGTCTGCACAGTCTGGTGTGCCTGAGCGTGGCTGAGGAGGCCTTAATGTGTCAGGAGAGGTTACTGATGGAGTTACAGCCTGTTCTGGTTGACGTGTCTGCTAGCTTGGCTCACCACAAATCTTATTGCTCTGCGCACATCTGCTGCCAAGTGGAAATGCTTTAAAGGAGAGTGCACACATTTTTCATCCTAAGACCTATTTCCTGGTGTTTTAGGCAGTAAAATTTCACATAATGACTTTTTTTTTTTTTGAAAAGTAGGGAGTTTTTGGTTGCTAAACAGCAAACATTGGAGTGTTGAAATTTTTTTTTTTTTTTTTTAACACATTGTGATTTAAATGTTACTTATACAATATTTCAGATGCACCTCCGTTTTCAATCTTTTAGTTTACTAAAAATTAAATGTCATTTTTAGATAAAGTCTTGATTGGTCATTCTTTCAATTGATTTACACAAATAAATAAGTCATTTTAACACTTTTTAGCGTAGGAAGCCTGGCACTTGGAGTAGAGTGAAAAGTGAGTTATTTAAGGGAACACAGGCACTGTTTAAAATGCTGAACTATAGAGTGTGGAGCTGTATAAACCGGTCAGCAGCAACGAGTAGAGAAAGGTAGGGAAAACAAAACATTCTTTCTATACTCTGTCTTTACAGTTATTGAGTCAAAAGCACAGACACCTACAATGTTTCACTGAAGGTATCTACTCCACTTACCCAACACTTGCACTAACATATTGAACATAGTTAATGGAAACAAAGAGCAATTTATTTAGGACATTTTGACACGCCCATTTTATGTGAACATTTAATAATGTAAGTGTTTAATATTACGTGGTTAATATGATGTGCATATGTTTCCTGTTAAGAGTTACCTAGTCTCATAGCAAAGGGACCAAGCATTTTCAGGAAAAAAAACAACGTTTCAGTAAGACAGCAGTGGCGTTTGGGAATGTAACTGTTGACATTTTAATCAGTGGGTGGATTTGACAGTGAGACAATAACAGATTATGGCATAATGATACCGATAACAGTTTGTCCCCCACATCAGTTCATGACTATTTCCTAAAAACAGAGGCTATGGGCATTAATGAAGGTAAATAATCAGCTGTAAAATAAATTACTAATGGTAATGAGGTAAATATTTAACTTGTACAGTAATAATGCAAATGTACGGAATAAATATTTTACCTTAAATGTGAAAATGTTAATTGAACCTCAGTGACTTTTTCCGGGTATTACATGCGGTACATACACTCACTATATAGTGATTATGGTAATAGTAGTAGATTTTAGTAATGCCCAAATACAGACCTTAGAAGAAGTGCAGAGGCCAACATTTTTTTCCGACTTTTCCGTCAACTCAAAAGAGTTGGAAAGGGGTCTTTTTAAGATTGCAGTTTGTTTGCAAGTGTTTGTATTCTGTTTTTACGCCGCATCTTAAGATTTTTTGGAATCAGGGTAGGAGAACTAAGACTTTATCCAAACAAGATTTTCAGATTCTAAGCTGCGCTTTCATGAACCATGTTGTTGCCTGTGGAGTGTTTTATCCCTCTATAACCATTATGGGACACTTGCTAGCCTCACACCTAACAAGTGCATGTTGTGCTGATTGGTGTTTAACGCCTCGCACGATGGCTGTTCCGTTAGCAGCACGTGAAATCAGTTCAAGGCTTTCATTTTCATCGTCGCCAACGCAGGCGGTCCTGAATTCAAACCACTGGCTTCCACTCCAGGCTTTGGCTGCCTCCTTGTTAAAGATCAACAAATGCTCTGCTGATGTTCGCTGTCCAACTTGTCAGAGTTGGCGTACAGCATAGCAAGGCCGACTCTGAGTCACCGCCACATGGAGAGGCAAGAACGGTAATTTATGTTGTTGGATTTGTAGCAGCAGATGTGTATGTTGTAATATATGGTTGTGAGCAATGACATTGTACGTTCCACAGGCAGGTGTGTGTGTGTGTGTGTGTGAGTGTGTGTGTGTGTGTGTGTGTGAGTGTGTGCTGGAGTTGGTGACTGGTTCAGAGTTGACATATTCTGCTGCTCGGCTCCGCATCGCTTCCACATGGTGAGACGATCCACTGCTGAGCCAAACGTTCAGTGTGTCCGACTGACCAAAGTGGTTGCTGAAGTGTGAGCTGGAGGTGATTGTCACTTTATGATTTATTTGTTATATAGTGTGACATGTTCCGTGCTGCTACTTTAAAGGGGCCTCAGCTGAAGCAATGACAGTGCGACAAGACGAGGCGGGTTCATTTACGATGCACATTTCACGAACCTGAAACATTCAGTTCGAGTTCATCGCACACAGAGAGAATATTAATATCAGAGGTAATAATAATTTAATTTATTTTAGAGTTTTTGTGGTGGTACATTTTTTCATAACGGTATTATTATGCTACTCTCAGTCCTTTTTTGTGTTATTTTTAAAGAATCTAATTTACTTTAAGACTTAGGTTAATTAGTAACCTGTCACCATATTATTGTATTAAAACTTCTGGAAATTATTGCTGTGGTTGTAGTTTTGTCCATTAAAAAGAAAAACATACTGCAGCAGTATAATTAGTGCTACCAAGTGTTTCTATTGATCAATGGATCAATGATGGATTGTGAGATTGAGCTGTTCTGAATTGTCGGCAAACTGCACATCTTAGATTTGTCAGTGAGCGACAAGCCGTCTGCAGAGAATTTAACACATTTTTCACCCATTTTAGCTAAAACGCTGGCATGAAATGTCATTCATGTAGTGAACAGACTGTTTCCATCTCTTTTTTCATTCCTTCCATGTCTCTCTCTCTTCCGTCTGTGTGCTCCCCCCTCTACCCTCCCCCATCCCCTCTGTCCTCACGCAGACAGCTGACGTTGGCCTGTCAGCAGTATACAGTGATTTTTCAGGTGCGAGCCGCTGCTCCTGTAGCAATTCTTTTTGTGTTTGCGTGTCCCAGACGTGAATGTGTGTATATGCATTTTTGCTACCCTGTGGGAACCTTTTCTGGACTTAACACGAATAAACCCTAACCTTGTGGGGACCAGCTGGCCTCATGGGGAATAAAGTTTGGTCCTGCTGCAGCAAAACAGAATTTCTGATGTCCTGGTCGGGGGTGTAGTGTGTGGTATAAATTTAGATGAGGATAAGGTCACAGGCACTGTGGCAACTGTTTCATGTTCAGGTTGGGTTAAGGACTTAAATGAGGCTGCACACAATCAATGGGAGTCAATGCAATGTCCTAACAAGGTGTGTGTGCGTGTGTATATGCTGTACCTGCTGTCTGTATGTGCTGTTTGTGTGTGAATGGGTCTGTATGTGACAGAGGCAGGGAACGTTTGGTTGCACTGGGCGAGTATTTCCAGTGCATGAATGCGTGCGTGTGTGCGTGTGTGTGTGTGTGTGAGAGTATGTATTGCCTGCTGCTGCATCAGTAGCTGGATTGCTCAGACAGCATTTGCTGCATAAGCTATAATGGAGATATAACTGCCTGAACATTTATGACGCATTGCATTGCTCTATTGTGTTGCAGCGCTGGGTATTTATATGTTGCTATCTCTGCACCTTCTGCTTCAGTATGTGTGCATTATAGCTGAATGCTCCAGGGGTGTTCTGTGAGCAGCATCTGGGCTTTCCTGTATCTCACTCCTGCTGCATCCTCTTAACAACTTGACTGAATGCTCTGGGGTGAACCCGACATTTTATAACTACCTTATTAAATCACCAGCTATTGTATATCTATGTTTGTCACTTTTTCTGTTCTTAAGACACTTTTTTTTAATCCTGTAATCCAGTTTGCAGCATTGCTGTGAAGTAATTACGAGACACTGGTAGAAGCTGTAGAAGACAGCTTTGCTTATTTCGTGACCTTTAAATACAAGCTGAGAGAATTAAAAACATGCCAATTTAAGGCCCACGTTCCTACATTTGGGACATTGACAAGGATCATAATTAGAAGGTATATCAGTTTATTTAAACCTGATGGTCCTTTCCATGTTCATACAGTTAAATCAGTATTCACTCTCTCACCCAAAGTGCCATCTCATCTCAGTCTCAGTCTTTATTACATACATCAACTCCACGTTAAGGTCCTTATCCGAGCAGAAAAAGTTGGGTTGCTGCATCCCTACCTGCTACACTTATCTTAACCCCTCAAATGGTTGAGGCAAGAAAGATGTTTATAAAGGGCATCACATAATATAGGATACCTCAATCGTACCGGCCGTAAATGGGACACACAGTTGTGTATCATCTGCATCACAATAAAAATTGTATGCACAGGTATTACATATATGCATGATTTGCCCCAGGGTTAGCCGATGTACAACAAACAAGTAATTGCACTCAGCAGAGCGCATATAGTACCTCTGCCAGGGCCCCTTGGTTCGCCTTCACATACCTGGATGTGACCCAAATCGTAATGGTTTCCTCCTTGGTCCATTCCTCATCCTCCCAGCAGGTTTAGTGGAAATCCATCTTGTTGGTTTTGTTTGACCGTGCAAACAAGCACACACACACACACACACACACACAACAAAAAACATATTCACCTTGCCGTAGATATCAATGAGGGAAGCCACAAACAGGAGCAGAAGGGCAATAAGAGGCAAGACCTGATGATCTACTGAGCCTTGGCTTGCCTGTTCACATTATAATGTCAATGTCGTTATTAGAAGTGGAAAAACACTTCAAATGACTAAAAACACATAATAATACCAATTCAATGACAGTTTTAAAGATCATTAGTACATTGGTTTACAAAGTTAGTTTTAAACAGCTTACCCACAGCTGTCAATGGGCATTTAATTTTCTACTTCTCATCACGTTATCTTGACCACCTGCATCTTACGTCTGTGTTTTGCTTTCTAGGTAGTGTCTCCTGCCGTTAGATATCTGCTGTTTCCATGCAACCAGAGATCCGTGGTGCTGAAGGAGGCATCGAGCATTTGTAGGTGAAACGATGGATAAACGACTCATGTCTCCCATCGTCTCTTGTAACATTTAATCAGTGGATCACAACGCATGACTCGTGTAGCCCAGAGACTTTCTGCCGTGCAGCTGATCACATTATTTCCGGCATCCCTCTAAACCGAGGGGATCTGAGCACCAGAAAACAAACTCAGCATACACACCCAGTCGTGTTACCCTCCTTTTGTCATTTAGTCGCTGTCATTACATTTTTCATTCTGTCTCTCAGTCCCTTCTTTCTTCCTCTCAACTCTCATCTGTCACCCCCCCCTCCCCCCGACTGTCATAGCAGTGGAGAAGTGAAGGATTGACTGAATGTCTCTCTGTGGGAAATGAACCTGCTAATGTGGCGAACCGGGCTTGTTCCATATTCATCTGCGCGACGATGGTAGCTGCCGTGTGCTGTGAGACACATCTGCTCCCCTTCCAAAAGTCAAACGGAGCGCAAAATGAGTTGTGAATATAAATCCATTTCCTGTCTCTTTCAGGTCTTCATCAGTCCATCTCTATGCTCCTCTCTCTCTCTCTCTCTCACTCATGATCGTCCTCCTCTATGGCACCGCTCCATCTCCCCGTTCACCTGAAGTCACACACACACCACGATTATTTTCTGCCACTATTGTTCTGTCCCTTTCTCCTTTAATCAGCCTATCTGTCATTCTCCTCTCCTTCTTTATAACCGCCTGCACTATCATCCTCAGCAGCACAGAGAGACGGGGCTTTTTATGAAAAAGTATCAGGGAGTCAGGCAGACTGACAGACGCCTCGCCAGCTGGCAAAGAAAAGGGAAGGCCAGGAAAGAGAGAGCCGGAGAGTCATTAGGTGTGGCCCCGGGGATTAGGGTAAAAATAATCCTCTTGTCAATCACACACAATAATGTGGTCCACTGCAACAACCTCAGCAGACCTGGCTTCATGGCTGGACAACAGGCCAGATAGCCAACAAAGGGTACCAGGTCTTTGAACGTAAAGTACCTGCACAGGAAGTTTACGGTTAGGAGCCCAGCTGGTCACGTCACAATAAAGGCTTGTTTGTTATATTGAACAGCATATTGGCAACAAGGCTCTATCCAGCGTATCACGATGGCTCTGTTCAAAAATGCTTTCCATGTTGTAGTTAATTAGTCACTCGTGAAGAATTATTTATGTTATGTTTCACTGCCTCAGAGTCCACTCACAGCGCACGAGTAACGTGCATTAATAGTTCTTTTTTTAGCACCCCGGGGAGTCAAACCCTACAATGACAAGCTTTGATCAACACTATCCAGTTTTTAATTTGTTATGGGATGCCATTAGTTGCCAGCACTTCCTGCATTAGCATTCATCTGGAGCTGTGCTCCGGGCCACCTTGTAAATCTGAAGAGTAACTAAAGCCCCAAACATTTTTTTTTTTTTTTTAGGCTGAATACCAGTGTAAATATGCATTTAGTAGTGTTATTGATGGGTTCGGTTCCAAAGCTTGACATTGAAGTGCTAAGGATTTAAATTCGACATATTGTGATAATACGACATTTTATGACATGATGCCCTTTGCTGGTTGAAATACTATTGCAACTGGCAGCGTTCATCACCAACCATTAATCCCACCTCCACTGCACACCTGTGCTGTCAATTAATGTGCCTTATGACAATCCCTCTGTAGAAATTGTTTTACTTGCCTTTCAAAGATGTCCATGCCCACAGACTTATCTACGACAAATATTTTGCTTTGAATGCATTGGAGATTTATCCTACAGATGTTTATGTTCCAGACAACATTTTTTTCCCACACTTTCCCCTAACAAAGATAAATATACACAGTTAGATGTATTGCTTTGGGGCAAGCAGTGACACCGTGAGCGGTACTTCTATTTATGATGTGTGTATGAATAAAGTTCTTTCGATTGTTTTACTTGACATTATTATACTTGAGTACATTCTAAAGACAGACACTTAAACTGAATTCCAGTTGTTTTTTTTTAACCCAAGCCCAATTTTTCTGGTTTATGGGGGTCGAACAGATCACATAATAGATGTTTTCAAAATTACAGCAGTACAGCGTTCGGTTTGCAGGACCGATTTGCTCCACCGGGCTATACAATGCAACAGCATGGGACATACGGGAAATTTTTTTCCAGCACTTCTGCGCTCAAAATCTTACTGTAAGTGTGTGGTAACATGATACTTACAGTAAAACGTTCCTGTTTTTGACTCATAGCTGTAAAGATACTGTATAAAATGCATGTTTGTCCAGACTCTTCCAACCTTTCTCTCGTTCCAGGTGAAGACGGAGCGAACCAGTCGAGTACCAAAGCTACACCATTTTTAGGCTTTCTGAGGGAAAACGAATCTGAATGTGATTTGTGCCGATGAAATTAAATGACAGCATGGACGGAAAGCCTTGGAAAGATTGTGCCTTTGGCTCTCTGAGGGGTGACTTTAACTTACGTACCTAAATCACTTTCAGAAGAGATACCTTTAGTTTTACTCAAATAGCATTTTTAAGTATGTTTCACTTTACTGCTCCATGCCTACATCACAAGTAATGCACATAAACTTTAACAGAGACCCATGAATGTGCTACCAAGGTCAAGCAGCTGCTTGTGGCTGGTCAGCTCTGACTGCTGCCACACAGAGCAGAGTCCATACAGTGCACACCTCTGCCAACTGTCCTCCTTACCTCCCACAATTCCATACCACTGCAATCGTTATCCTGCCTTTCTCTGCTGCATATTTGCATATCTGTTAAAAGAGAGTGAGCGAGCTGAAATTGAGGGTGTCTCCCACTTACTGACAAGAAATAAGTGACTCTAATGGCTTCACTATCCACCGGCTAGCTTCTAAATTTGCAATTTGAAAGGAGGTTTATTAAAGTGTTCACCGTTAATCAAAACTGCGAAGCTAAAAGCATTATGCCAAAATGCTCCAGATCTCCGGAGGACTGTTGAGTCACGAGTGGCTCCTCAAACATCACGCTGCTATCGTTTCATTCACTGTTATTGTATAAACATTGAACCCAGCAGCTCTAATGTTCTGGAAGTGTTGCGGCCTTGGTCAAATATCAGCAAACGTCAATATGGTTAGCAGCTGCACGGCCTGCTGCATGTGTCAAGCATCAGTTTGCCAAGCTGACTTAACACAAACATTGGCAGTGAACTTAATCCAGGCAGTAATTAACCACAACAGTCAGGATTAAAGTTTTCTAGCAGATGTTGCTGTGATCAGAAATATTGGCAGCACATTAGTTTGGTGGTGGGGTTCTCTAAGTGTATACCACACCATGTATATGAAGGTCTGTGAGAGGTTGTTAAGGTAGCACTTTCCCCACAGTAAAAGGATAAAAACTAAAGACCGAGTAGTTTGCAGGTTATAATAGAGTATGGAAATGGAACGTGATGCTAATGTCGTCGCCTACGGTCATTTGTCATCCCCAGATTTCTCGGATATTGACGTTTTTGACCCTTGTCTCTTTTACTTTTATTGGTTCAGTACTTTGAGTTTAATACGTAAATGCATCTGATCCATATTAGAAAATGATGACTTGAAGAGATGATTTAGATTTTTCAAAGTGAGATAAGTTTTGGAAAAAAAGGTGTTAAGATCATTGCTGAGTAGAATAGTTACAGACATGACTTTCACCCAGGAGACCAGAGTGAGTCTCCCCTTTGAAAGCGAGCATCACCAGCCATTCCTTAAACCTATGACCAAGTAGGTTGTTTTTTCCTTAACTTAACCAAAGTAACGATAACTTATATGTCGGGATATGTGCAAGACAGAGCTACTGTAGTTGACAACCAGGGATAAGAATGGGTTGCATAAAAGACTGAATGCTGTGAGCTATAATAAACTCAGACGAAATGCTTTCGTTCTGATCCCATTTATTTCATGATATTTAGGTCCCGAGTTGTGTTGCGATTTGATAGTATTGCTCATTGCGATTTTCCTTTCTGTCCTAAAAGCAAAACGAAAAGTTGAATCATAGACTTTCAAAGACATAATATAAGGAATTATATTTCCAAAACCTATGCACACCAAATGTCAGTCAGTCTGCCTCTTTTAATTCAGTTAGTAGCATAAGAAAATAAGCAGATATATAAAGATTGTCAAGAGTGACTCGTTCATTTTTTTATAAATAATTAAATGCCCACTGGAAAAATGGTGATACTTACACAAACAGATTAGTCCCCCACCACTTATAAAGACAATGATTAATGTTAACACAGGAACTCCAATTTTAATTGCAAGCGTTAAATTGAACGCACTTGTCTTAGAGTACATGGTAAGGGTTAGGGCCCGATACTAGCAATTATGATTCCTGCGCACTTTTCTGCATTAAAACTTCTTTGACTCGCTCGGGCGATTTGTTTGAGTACGCTTTACGCTTTCTCCTGTTGACCAGCCCTTGGCAGCAGGCAAATTTAACCAATCTCCTCCCAGACCCATCTGACCCAAAGCCTGGAACAAAAGCTGACAGCTAACAACAATACCTACTTCTCAGTAAAATGTTTATATCGTCAGGGAAGACATTTAGTCCTGGATTTATTATTACGGCTTTTTTCTTTAACAAGGTCTCCAAGAAAGACAATGTAGTTCAAAACTGCATTACTACGGTTCTGAAAGGTTCTGAAAGGGATAAGATCACACTGGAGCCGATGCTGGGATTCCAGGTACATCTGCATGGAATCAGTCCTGTCACGGTCAATACAGGAAGCAGACTTGTAATGTAGTTACTTAAAGCAGCTTCGAGTCAAAGAGTTTGGACATCGCAGCTTTGTGATTTATGACTCCTTGGTCATGTGATTCAGGGGCACAGCGGCAAGGCCTTTGGATCTGCCGTGCCGGCTTTATTACGTTTGAATTTCAGTGACTCATCTCCTGCCAGCTGGCACGGCAGACAAGAGCCAGCGCAGGCCACGGGAGAATTCACTTTCTAAACTTTTGATTTGCATCAGGTAAAGTTGTGCAAGTTTACAGGTCAGTTCTGTTAAGGGCAAGTGCTCACGGCGCACCCCTTCAAGGACTTTCTTCCTCATTCTGTCGCTGTCTTTGTCTCTAAATGTTCTGTTTCAGGCCAGCAGTGACGCCAGCCTCGCCTATAAAGAGAAAAGATGCTTAAAGAAACCGAAAGAAGCTAAAATAAAAATAAGATTTATTTATCATAGTCATGCAACCCCACTGTACTAGGCTTCATGGTTGATGGCTTATCCTGTCCCCAAGTCACAATGTAGTCATGCCATTTTATTTATCTTGATC
>KV751318.1:2761996-2793007 GCA_001698575.1 Mola mola | reverse complement strand
ATTCTTATATTCATTTATAAGTAATAGATTTCATGATTTTAAGATTTTTTTCCTCACTTTAATGTTACAAATCTCACAAAAATAGATATTTATCATTTAGAAATATTAAAAATATTTTTAAAAATTCCAAGAGATGTTTGAAAAATCTTGTTTTTATTCGACTGTTGCATCTCTCAGGAGAGTGATGTGAATAAAAGAAATCAATACACTGTATGAGGCCATTTGAGAAACAATTTTCACCTTTTTAACTGTGCTTCTTTTGTATTCAAATGCTTCAGCAGTTCTTGTACTTGCTACTTGGGTGTTTTGTAGTGGTAAAACTGGTGTTTTCTCATCGAATGTAATAACTTCACACATCATCACCCTGCTAACAATTTATCAAATGTCAAGAAGGGAGTCGAAACACAAATGTCTTGAGTGGTAAGCCGGTGATCCATAAACACAATGTCTGCTTGATCGAAAACATTTCTGTTAGGTGTAATGGATTTAAACTGAAGGTACGTATGGATTTTATACTCCTGACGTCACTATATTAAGAGTTTTGACTCCTGATCTCCTGGTTAATCCTCTCATATAAACCCATCAGCCTCAACCTTCAAACCACTGACTGTATAGCATTGATCATCCCACTACAGTGCAATGTTCCACTGGGACGCTCTCGATCATGGCATTCATTTGGATGCTACTTGACAAAAACCATCTGCCCCAAACACCCCTGCAGAACAAACAAAACCAAAAACTGTTCGGGAACTGCCCAAGGAATGTGATAAGTACCTTAAATTGCTGACCTGGCTCAAATGCCTGTAAAATGCTGAACAATGGAGACCCTATCAGGGGCCCTTACCTGTTGAGACATGGACCCATGACCTCTGGGAAGTGTACCTGTGGTGTGTCCAGTAGCAGCGATGGCAGCGGATCCTTTGAGTGCTGGGAGCTGCAAGGTGGGGCTTCCATGGATTGGTATTACTCCAGCATGTCCAAGAAAATGGAGATCTTGGGAAATTTGAACCCCTTGAGCTCTTTCGGCTGATTGGTAGTTGCTTGCCGGTTCTACACAAAGCCATTTACGTAGCCTATGCATCTGACCTACGCCATTGTGAGCATTTCCTACTTGTGCGCTGGTTGGCACAAGTTGGTGGTGGGACTTCTATAAGGTACTAAACAAGATACTAGTTTGCAAGGTAAACACTGAACTGAACACAGCTACTACTCTTGGTGCATTCTGCAACGTCCAGGTCGTTGTTTGTGGATATTTCTTTGTACGAATTTGCACCATCTGGCTGCCTTTGTAATCTTGTGATGTAGAGTGGTATGAATGCAGATATTTGTGGACGTCCTCAGTCAACCTCTCCTTGAGTGGATGCAATGTTTTTTTTTTTGGCCAAAGCTGCAGAAGATGAAACAGAAATGTGCGGGAGGAAATACACCAGAGCTGTTGTGCTGCATTAGTTTTATTATTCAGGCTGATGGGTTTATATGTCTATTTTCTCATAAAAATAAGCTATTACGGCATCCTCTCTGCCTTTTTAGCTTTTAAAAGTTACAATTTGCATTTTGTGCTCCAATATTCTCAAATCTGTGTTTTGTTTAGTTTTTTTTCCCCCAGATGGTCAATGCACATTATTAGAGTTTGCAGGACTCTTGCATGAGAAAGCTAATGATTAGCTTTTTTTTTTTAAAGCCTGTACCGCACAGATTCCACTTGTTTTCTTTGAATTGTGCATAATCACGAGTACTCTGTCTAGTCATGCTTTTCTTATAAAATTAAGCTTTACATGTTGGGGAGACAGTAGGATATTGTGTGCTAATTGGGTCTTTCAAGGCTTCTGCGACACATCAATCCAATCTTTTGTTTTTTGGGGGCCATTTTTTAATTTCATGTCTCACTTCTATGAAAAGACGACAGCAACAATAACAACAACAACAAGCTGGGTGAATTAGAATGCGATGTTTCTAATTAAAAGTTAATGTATTCCCTGCTTGCATGCTGTTTCATCTTATGTAACCACAGGTATCAAGCAATTAAAAGATAACCTTGCATTAGGAGGTCAATATTTCCCCACTTATTCTCAAATGAACACTCACTCACTCACTCACTCATAGGCCACAGCGCTCCGTGTTTTATTCACGGGGCTATAGCCTAAAGTAAATTTGTCCTATAGTTTCAGGGGTGCTTTCAGTAAACACACCACCTATGCACATAAAGCATCTTACATTAATGAACATTTAAATGATGTGTGTGTGTGTGTGTGTCTGCTGTAAACTTCATCCGCGTCCTGTAGAAACTGCACATGTGATAGCTGAACTGCACTCACTCAAAGTGAGTCCAGAATGAAATCCACATTTAACACAATCCACATGAATATACTGTAGGCCTTCATGGGCTCGATAACACACATCTGCTCACAATCCACACATCCATAAATGATTACTAAAGACTGCTTTTGAGTCATCAGACTCTTGGTTTAAAACATGTAATTCTCAACTTGAAAAAAATCCGAGATGCCCAGTTATGCTTTTAGTGGCATTTTCAACCTTTTTTTTTTTTTTTACAGAATGTAACCTGAATGACAAATGAAGAGTCTCATTCGGGGACCCGGGAATCATTAAAACATATTACTGCTGCTGTCAAGTGGGACCCACAGTCATTGAGCTTTTGGCCCAGTTAAGGTTTGCGTGGTTAAAGAAATCATGATTTATGCTGACACGCCCCAGTGATCTTAATTACAGCGTTGTTTTCTCTTATTGCGTTTGTCGGTGTGGTGAGGTTGAAGCAGGATTTTACAAACTGTATCAGCGATGTGTGTGTGTTTGTGTGTGTGCCTGTTAATAGGACCTCTGTTTGTGTTTACTGGACAGCAGCTACCACAACTGGTAAATAAATATAAGTTACACTATGACTGAATGCAGGTATAAAAAACATAAACTTTTAAATAATAAATCCTAGAAAGAAAAAGTATATAATGTTCTGTATTGGTTTGACTGAGATATTGGTTTTTTTTTGCTAGTAGTAATATTATTTTTTAGAACACAAGTCACACAACAAATAATAAATATATAACCTTTAGATACTGACTTTATATGAAGATATAATCTTATTTTAACTCAAATTCTTCTCCCCTGCTCTCTTTTTTTCCACTTTGAAGAAGTTTGTTGTAATGACTTGAAATTCTTATCACAAGCAGCTCTGATGTTGGGATGCTTGTCGCGGTTCCACCGCATGATTTTTCATTTTGAACCCTCCAAACTGTGTCCATCGTGTTTCCCGATGTCACGCACGTACAATCAGGAAAATGCAGAACTGTAACGGCTCGGTTTGATGTACAAAAACTGGTTTGTGTGATTATTTTGATGCAGTATGCTTCACGGTGCACACAATCAGTGTCTTTTGCATGATGGGTTACTCTTCAGATTAGTGCCTGTGCGTGTCCTGCTGATGTCGGGGCGAGACGAATGCCTTCAGAGGTAAGAAGATGCTGGTAAACTCACTCATGGACCCTCCTGAACTGCACCTTGTTTTCATTCTTTTATTTACAAGCACAGCACAATAACACACTGCGTATCTTCTCAATATATACTGTGATTTTAGGATTTTAAAGTGGTTATAGCTCCTACAGCAGACTTAAAACAACATCAAAAAAGTAATACAAAATCCTATAAAGGACATCTTCATGATTTAAAACCAATTAGGATGTTCCAATTTCTGCAAAATGTAAAAATATGGGGGAAAAACAAAAGGGTTTGTCCTGTGCAGTATCACAGCTGTTCCTAGGATTGCAATCTTCTGGACAGAGATCTGTGATGTTGTTCCTGGGATTTGTTGAAGCCACTGTCCCAGTTTTGGAGTCACGGCCCCAAGATCTCCACTGATGCCTTTACTCCCATCATTTCCAGCTCCTCTTTCAGCCATTTATATTTTTGGAGCCTCTTGCGTTCCTCCGTCCTGATGTTGCTATCATTTGAGATGGCGACATCTATCACTACCGCCTTCTTCTCCTGTTTGTCGAACACCACGACGTCTTATCGGTCTGGATCTGGAAGTCCCACATGATTTTAGCTCGGCCGTTCCCGGTCACCTTTTGGAGGTGTTTTCCTCTTTGATTCTGGAACCTCCAGCCCATACTCGGCTGTCTCCGGGGCCCGTTCGCACAGTCTGCACCTTGGCTCCTGTCTGGTGTGTGTCTCTATCGATCTTGTGTTCAAGGCCTGTTCTTGTGCTGCCATGATCAGTGCCTCTGTGCTGTCCTTCAGACCAGCCTTCTCCAGCCGCTGGTAGAGAAGAGAGAAGAAGAAAAAAATCTTCCTCTTCCCGTGCAGGGGCTTGTTCCCCCATGATGCGCTCTCTCTCTCTCTCTCTCTCTCTCTCTCTCTCTCTCCACTGCTCTCTACTTGTATATGTCAGGGTCCAGTAGTGTTCATGTGTCTGTTGTTAGGGTCAATCAGTGCTCCCACCTTATTTTGAAATTCTCTAGTGTCCTATTCCCCATGTCCTGTCAGGTGATCTCCCTCAGGTCTGTGTGATTGCCTCTCCTCCCTAATGTGTCTCACCTGTGTCTAATTATCTACCCCTCCCTTGTGTATTTAAACCCTGTGTTCTTTTCCTCTTGTGGCCGATTGTCTTGTCTTCCCAGCGAGCAGTCCAGCGTTTATTCCTCGTGTTTTGATCATTGTTTCGTGTCTCGACTACTGAGTTTGCCTTTCCCTAAACTTTACCTTTGCCCTCTAGTTTAGATTTCCTGATGTTGACCTACTTTCTGAATAAGAAGGTTGTGATTAAGAACCTCCCTGTGGGTCTATGAATTATTGAGTCCTCCAGAGTCTGTACCTGATTAAAAACATTAACATTTGATCTTACCAACACGAGCGCTAGATCACTATTTGTGACAAAAGTTCGATGAGAGCAGATTGTACAGGTGAATTTCATTAAGTGGACACAAAGTGTCATTTATGGTAATTTTTTTTTTTTTTTAATTTTTATTTTACCCTTGCAATCTAGAATTTAGTTTTTTGACAACTTATTTCTTGTAGCAAAAGATTAATGCTGCTCCTGTGTCTCTCACATCTTTTCATCGGCTTGTCTTTGTTTTTGACTTCCTCTCGTCTGTCTTCTCCCTTTTTCTGATTTTCTCTATCTCTTTTCCTTCAACATTTGTCTGTCTGAATAAACGAGGTGCTCTTTTATCTAACATCCTTCCCCCAAGCGTTTAGCCACTGGTTTCCCCCTGATGCAGCTAAATTGATTTGAATTGTATGTGGCCAAAACAGGAACTCGCTTCGGTGTGTGTTTGAGAGACAGAGCTCATTGAGCGACTGCTGAAAGGACGCAGTGTAACTGCAGCCTAGGTCATGATGACAAACTGGGAAAGAGGGAAGAAAAAATGTGCGTGAAGAGAGAGGGGAGGCGTCGTAGCGAGTGAAAAGGCTGTGGGAGGAATTGGAATTAATAGAGGAACTACAGATACTGTAGGTATCATGATTAGTAAGAAATCCGTCGAAGATAAAGGTGTCACCCTGTTTGATACTGACGGTCGCCTTGTGGATAGTGAAGCAAAAATCCCAACAGTGGTGACAGATTAGACGGCTAACCCTAAGGAAACATGTCATGGAAAAAAAGCTGTTTCTTCACTAACAGAGGTGGTGGTCAACAGCCACGTGCCAGTTCTGGATCTAACAAACATGATGATACCTGGTTTAAAAGGTCAGAAAAGACAGTATGATGCATGACATTGGGGCTTTCCTACTGGCTGTTGGACCCTAAGCAGCTGCTTAGTTGACTTATAATGAGGGTCGGCGATGATTGGATAAGCTCTTTTCTGACTACTCTTTTCTTGCTGACTGATCGCACACAAGCAAGTGTGCATCTGCTCATGAGTAAGAGCTAACTTTACAGCTTAGCCAGGGAAGACGTTAACGTTAACATCCTGCCCCGCGATGAGCAATGACCTCTGCTCCAGAGCTGATGTTTGTTCAGCATCATTTACCCCGTCATATTGTACTGCTCAGACTGCTTCTTTAACATGTTTTCTGTTCCTAATCAGACCAAGTGAACACACATTTCCACCATGACTGTCAGAATGATTCTTCTCTCCCAGCCTGGCAGACCTAAACAAGAAGGCCGTTACAGGATGTCGCACACCCACCACTTTACCTTAATATTTTTTTCTTTACATAAGAAAACTTGTAACCCTCTTATTGGCTTCCAAAATGTGTTGACAGAAACAAATAGAATAGTGTTAAACAATCCAAACACAGGACTCTCTATCATTGTTTTTTTTTTTCTTCCACTGCTCAGTATAAAAGAAAAGGCAAAACATTTTATAAGTATAACCTTCACCTCTTTGGCCTGTGTCTGCTTTCGGAAATTTCCTCTGCAGACCTCTTAACCAAAAGCAACACCACATCGTTTGTCATTTTCTCCTCATTAAAGTGTCCGAGTGACACACGCAGACTTGCAGAATGTAAGGAGTAAAGATATCCCAAATTATTAGGGAACCGTGCTCTTCTGCCTCTTCTCCCCCTGCCACTGGCTTGTACAACAGAACCATGTCACACCCCACGGTTTAAAAATACAATTAGTTTCTTTTAACTTAAAAACATTGGGGCTTAAAACGGATTTCAATGCTATTTATTTAGTAGCTTTAGAGAGTCATTATCATATACAGTCTCACAGCATGGAGATAAATAATGTACAAACGTGGAAGAAATAGCAATAGAAACACACAATAAAGGATACACGTTCTTCCAATTTCATGTCTGCACGCAGGATCCAGGGAGCCTCTTCATCATTTTGGCATGCTGGCTGATCAGAATAACAGTAATAATAACTCGAAAGGGCTCGGGGAGTGCAAACCTCCACCAATGCAGCTAAATTCCCTCCAAAAACATGTGCTCCCCAGCAATAAATGCTAATCTTTCAAGGTCAAATTGCTTTCCTGGGAGGTCATATTTAAGCTTCCCACCAGACTGTGGTATTAGTGTTTGTTTAGGACGTTCGTAAGTAAGTTTTTTTTGGGTCAAGGTCATTTTGAGTGAAAACGGGCACCTGACGTGGTGACACATGAACTGCAGAGCCAGCTGGTTCATCATATAGTCGGGTTGAGCCCTGGGATTAGTTACAAAATGACACCAGTTTATGTCTGTTCCTTCTTGAAAAATGTGATCTTTGACCTTGAAGACCTAAACATTAATCATCTGTAGCCAGTGGTGTTGACTACAAATTGACAACAGTTGGACCTCTCTACGTCGATTCTGTCTGGAGTCATGTCACGAAACATACATTTTTACCTTTGAGTGACCGTGGGCCACTAAATTGCACATCTAATCAACTCTGCATTGTGCCAAGACACATCTCTGATTAAAATTTTGTCAAAATCTATTGAGTAGTTTGCATAGTGCAAACATTGAGTAGGCTAAACCAGAATAATCAAGACATGATGAAGTAATATGGGAATCTACTGTTATCGATACATTCAGGAATACATCTTGTCGGTTAGTATGAATCACAATATCTAGTGCAGGTTTGAAAGGTGTGTAAATACTTCATTTGAGCTGCCCTCAGAGGTGATTACCCAGAGATCCATTATCAATTAATGTGTTTGGAAAGGCTTGTTTGATTGTAAAACGTGTGTGTGAGTTCATGATTATGATGTGTGCAGGATCTGACCAAAAACGAGGCCAGACGACAAACGGAGGCTGATAATGATCAAAATGAGACAGACGCATGGAGACGCCGCGGACGGTGCACAAAGTGGACATGAAGAAGAAAAAAAGGCCATTTTTATTAAGTAAAGCTGAGAGGAAAAAAAGAGAATACAGTGGCCTTTCGTCGAATCAACGTTTATTCGTACACCTTCTAATTTGTTTGCTAAAAGAGAGAGCAGAGGGAAGAGGTAAAGGAGAGATGAGCACTGGGCTGCGTAATGAGAACAGCACATCATCATCAGCTCACCTCACATCACTTCCCTCTGCCACCCGAGGACACGACACACGCACGCAGACTCGTGAAGCGCCATCTGCTCGGGCCGCCTGATCTCGGACCAGCTCCCCCCCGGAATGTGACACACACGCACACACAGCTCACCCTCGGTTCTGTGTGAACCCTGACCCACCTCGTTGACAGTTGCCGTCGGTCTCTTACTGAAGCAAAACGTGGCCGCCAGAATGTGCAGAGAAAAGCAGGAAACTATGCGTCTGCTACCTTATTAAGTTTACACTTAATCATTTTTAGGCTATTAGGCTTCCAAAAGACATTTTAAAAGATTAGAATACTCTGAAACCCTTGCACAAATTGTACTTTAATTTTTTTTGCATGACACCATGACAAAATCTAGACCAGATATTTGATTTTTTTTTGTGGTCTCTCATCTTTTCATATAGTTGACAGCGGTATATCTCTGTTTTAAGACATTTTTGTTAATTTTTTCCAAGATTCAAAGCATTCATTTTCATATGCACAGTGAAGAAACAAGTTACAATGAGCTTCTTACTTTGCCTCCCAATATGATTTCCATTACGTATTAGAGATCTTGAGGTTAAAGAAAAAATCAAAATCAAAAATATGTGCCATATATTGTGATATTATCAACAGTAGCGCAGATTTATGGTCCTTTTGAGATTTGTCTTCATCAAATTAGAAACAGCTGTAGTCTGCATAAGTTCAGCGGGGCTAACATGCCTGTTTAGCTTGTTAGGACGCTGTCATTTTTGACGTGATGATGGTCCCAAATGAAGAAGTAAAGGGGAATTCTGGTATTTTTTTTTTAACCTAAGCGCTATTTTCTGGTCTTGTCGGTCGAATATTTCACAGATGATCAAGCTACACAATGCAGTGTTGGCTAAGTCAAAATGTTGGAAAAGATTGTCAGCGCTAACAATGGTCAAAATGAAGCGTCTGGTAACATGGAGTAGATGCCTAGAATGAAACACCCGAGTGTTTTTGATATAAAACAAACATTTTTACTACCTTTTGTCTGCTTCTGAGCGGTGACAGCCAACCCAGGCGTGAGCTGTGAATTGCCGAAGCCGCGCTCTGAATCTACTTCACAAAGGGATTTGTCTTTTGGAAAGCCTCGGAAGGAGTGTGGAATGCCAGAATTCCTTTAAGGGATCACTAGAGCTATAATTCCACCTGTCAAAATCATGAATGTGAGTGTTTTCTTTTGGCAATTTCTCTAAAATCAATATGAACCCCAACAGTTAACATCAAATTAGTGCCAGAGCAAAATGAATCCTGGATTTTAGCTACCTGTCTCATACAGTCTGAGATATTTACGCTTCGACCGACATTGGCGCTATGTCAACAGTCTGTAGATATGGATCGTTTTGTTGTTTTCTGTATGATTTTGAGTTTAATTGTTGGGCCTTTGACTTTAAATGGAGTATTTCTTCCTTTTTGACTTTTGAGTTTCTTACGTTGCCTAGTGTTCACTCCTTGCTTTTCTTTATTTTGAAGATTCTTGTTCTCTTATGTTTCCTCCCCATTTAAGTTTCCTCCCTTTCAAATTTTCCCTGATTGCTTTCACTTGTGCCCAGTCTTCTTCTTGTCTGATTTTGGCTTGTTCATGTGCTCTATTGTTGCACTGAGTCTCTTAGCAAAGCTGATAGCATTGCTGACAATCGATCCACATTCATATATTTGTGTGACCACTGTATCGTGTGTTTTGAGGGGAAATGAAGGACTGAGGAAACAGCTCTCCGACTTTAAATGAAGCTGAAATTAAAATATTGAACATAAGCGTTTAGTCGCTTTCCCTCCCGGGGTTTAAACCGACAAAAATGTGCTCATCACCCACACACGAGGTGTGTGTTTACAGTATTTATGTGGATATATAGTCTCGCTGCAAGGCCACAGCATCAGTTGATCCCATTTACAGTCTCGGAGACGGGAGATGCAGCCGGGTTAATGGCTGATTCATCTCGTCCTTGAAGTGCTCTCCATGCAGATTGCACGGAGAGTCTTCTCACAGACGACAGTGGACTTGAGAGGAGTGAGGAGAGTGCAGAGCGTCGGTGGGGATTTTTAATGGAGACATCTATTCGACATGGTCGTAGCTCATCCTCCTTCATTACCGTCTGCGACCTGTCGTTCACTCATTCGTCTCCTGTCTGCCTGTTTACTTGCCTCGGCCGTCTGCAGGTCACTTCCTCTGCTATAAACATTTTAGGACGGACTGGGCACTCCGATAAAGAATGAGTCCGTGGTGTGAGTTGATCCCCCACATAAACACACACTTGCTTGTCCACTTTATAGCCTGTCTGTCTGTAACTCGGGTGTTGGTCTCTGCATTGACCGGCCCATTTTGAAATGCCAACCGACCCTTCGTGCCAAAGAGGAACATTACACAGCTGCTCCCTGCCACGCTGGCAGACATCCCCATACTCAGGCTTCAATATCGCTGCTTGCCACTGCAGGAGGAGTGCACATTTGCTTGTGTTCGTGCACAAGAGACGAGAGAAACCATGTTTGAGTTTCTTTAAGCCAGCAAAAAATGTGCCAACCACCCGCCAGGTCCTAACGGGCTCCAGAACCCCCTTTAAACATGCATCTCATGAGTAGTTGTTGGACTTAAACAGCCCATTACAAGCCTCTAATATAAAACAACCCCATAAACAGAGGATATTCAGTTTGACTAATACAATCCCAAATGTTCCAATCATTACAATATTCAGCCAAATGCATCAAATATATTACAACATACAGCATGTTTAAGAATTTGCAAATTATAATTTGTGCCTTATTGTGACAAAGGAAGTTCTTCTTCTGTATCGAGCGCCTGAAGAGAACAATTTGCTAAGAAAAACACTAATGAAGAGTTAAGTGTTCATTAATT
Source organism: Mola mola (assembly GCA_001698575.1). Lineage (NCBI taxonomy): Eukaryota > Metazoa > Chordata > Actinopteri > Tetraodontiformes > Molidae > Mola > Mola mola. The sequence continues at coordinate 2,782,178 of KV751318.1, read as the reverse complement.
ATAAAGAAACTGTTCCCTTTCATCACTTTTGTCAATATTTGCCCCACCAAGGAGGTGTGTTTTCACCCCGAAAACTAAAATTCACTAGATGGATTTCAACCGTACTTGGTGAGAGGATAGGTAATGGGTCAGAGAAGATCCAGACAAAGGGGCAGATTCAGGAATTTTAAATTAAGGGCATTGTAGGGCCTTGGTGGAGGCTGATAAGGCTAACTAAGGCCAACAGATATGATGTAGACTCAACATCAGGCACTCATAGAAGACTGACAGACTTGGCTTAGGCTGACTCAGGTATGCAAAGTTCATGGTTTAGATTTCAACACCTAATAAAATGCACCATATTTGGGCAACACACATAAAGAAAGATGGTCAACATCTCAATTTTCTCCTTCAAAATTGGAGCCAAAAACATCACAAGTGGGAGCGCTGCCATCTTGAGCTGGTGACATAATTTGGCATCTGCGATGTGGTGGTCATCCCACCACACACCTGCCTGCCTTATCCTGCAGCTGTTACTCGTGATGTTTCCTTCTCGTTTGTAGCATCAAGTAACTACTTAAAACCAAACTGTTGAGGGAGAGGAGTTTATGACCTACAGTATACTGCATCCCACCACCAGGAGGCAATCAAGGTGTTTGGCTTCAGTTTTGGTCTGGCAATTTTCATTGGTAATGCTTCTGCCTAGTCGCCTTAATTGAGCTTCATTAAAGGCTCCTGCATAAGACAGCCAAGACTCCTGAATCTTGAGTACCAACTTATAGCAGCTCTCAACAATTCCCTCACACAGGAGACCTTTAAATCCCACAAGGAACGATGTGTCCGAAGTGGAGAGGCCACCTCCGGGGCTGCTACTGTTTCTCTCCTTCCTGCCTCCTTTGGGGGTGAAAGGAAGTGAGCTTCAAATCCTTTACATATATTTACACATGGGTTTAAGTCCTACCCAGATTCAGTGTTGAAAGATGATTTACAGTATCTGCACAGAGATTTATTACGCTACAACACGTGAATGCAGAGTTTCGAGCCAAGTGAAAGCTTAGTTGAGGACTGTTTTTTTTTTAATTACATAAAAAAATCTATTAAATTTGCCCTCTCAGTGTTGTTTTCTAAATTCCTGAGAAGAGAAGCAGGTGTAGCTGGTGTTTCATTAATACACTGTGTGCAGGAACACAATTAACTGGGAGGCAGACGTGCGTAAGCTCACATAGCAGCTGTTACACCAGCTCTTGCATTTCATTTCTCATGTGTGTGAGGTAAACTGTAAACATTTTGACTCACATTTGCATGTCATAAATGCTGTTTATGTGAAAGGATGTGCGTGTTTTGAATCAGATTGGGTCATTTCTGAGACCAAATAACAAGAGGTTTACACATGCAGGGGGTGAAGAAGCAATAGGACACGCAAAGAAAGAAGGTGTGAGATAAACGAGGAGGAAGAAATCAAGACAATCAGGAGAAGGAGCAAAAAGAGGTGCAAATAAGATAAAACAGATCAGGACAGAGGCAGAAGTGTGAGAGAAGCGGAGCAAAAGCGAATTAAGAAGACAGAGATGGAGGAATGGAGGATGCATCACAACAAGTAAACAGTGGTGGAAGTGAAAGGAACAGAGGCCACCTGAGGAGGAAAGGATAGTCAATGAAAATAAAACAAAAAACAGGTGAGAGGGGGAGCAGGTGAGCTCCCACAGCAGGCAAACAGAGATGAAGAGGAAGGGAGGAGGAGAAGAGATAGTAAACCTCCTCCAGCAGGACTCAAAAGTTATAATGAGAGACGGCTGAGACGGCATGCTGGAGAAGGTGTTGAGGGATGGAGGGAATAAGGAAAGAAAGCATGTGTCTCTCTCTCTCTCTCTCTCTTTCTGTGTGACCGTTCGGGACAGGAATAAGGAAAGAAAGCATGTGTCTCTCTCTCTCTCTCTCTTTCTGTGTGACCGTTCGGGACGTTAACTATGTTGGCTCCTTAAGGACCAAAACACAGGTATGTGGAAGCAAACACACTTAATGAGGGATGCTGGAGGAGAGAGAGAGAAGGAATGAGTGAAAGAGATATTGAGAAGGAGACCGTGTCAGGTTCCTTTTCTTTCACTCCGTTTAGCTTTTCTGTCTCTCAACCGGTGGGCGCCGGGTGGCACACGAGTAAGGGGGAGTGGGTTGGCAGCCCCCCGGTGCAGACAGCTCCTGATAGAGCTGTTCTAATGGGAGCAGATGATGATTGACGGCCAGGCGGCGAGCTGACAGCACATAAAGGTCACATTAGCTCCCACTGCGATAAATAGAGGAAAAGATGGAAAGAGGCAGGGAGAGAGCAGGTGGATGAGAAAGAAGCTGAGAAGGAAAGGGAGTGAAGACAGTTCGGCACACAGACGAAATGCCTAAAAGGCCGGGCAGATACGGGGGAAATAAAAAGAGAGAGGCCGAATGGAGGTAAAAAAGGGGGCAACAACAAAAAGTGAAATCAGTCAGAACAGTCTGGAAGCGCCGGCAGCCGAAAGACTCAAAAACAGAAAACTGAGACAGGGAAATTGTCTGTTTCCTCCTGTCTTCAGACAGCATCAGTTGCTCAAGAGCTCCTTGTTTTCAAAGCAAAGCAATCACCAGGAATGACTTCAATCTCTCCCATGAGCTTGAACTCCTATAGAGCAAATCTATAGTAGAATCTATAACAATCAAATCTTGTTTGTGAGTCAGAGGAACACCCATTATCCACCTCTCCATCTGCAACACTCCACTGGGCAGACTTAAAAACTCCCCAAAAAATTTAGGTTCAAGCTATTAAAGGAGCACTATGTTGCCTCAAAGCTGCAGCCAATCAAATACATATAAAATGATCAACTAATCACAGGCTATGTACTGTATGTATATCGCCTGTACTAACAGACCTGTGGCTGTGGACGGATGACATGAAAAATCCTCAGAAAAAGAGGAAAAAATGACAGTCCAATGAGATCTTAAAAATAACTTAATGATCATCTATTTGTGCATCATTAAGCCCAACCTTCTGAGGATTTTCAGACAGAAGTTCCTGACAAAATCACGCAAATCGTCTTCCAAGGCAGAAAATGCCATTTCAAGTTCCCAGATGTCAAACAGAACATGATGGGCGCTGCTACGTGGTGGGGAAAAGTAGGAGAGTTGGTGGAAAAGTGCTTTTTTAAAATTGCATCTAAAAAACGTTCATGTGTTCTATATTCAATGCATATGGAGTTGAGAGTTTCGGGCCTTTTTTTTGATATAATTTTGATGATCTTGCCTTATGCACTTAAAATATTAAACTATTTCAGTGTGAGATGTTTTTTTCCCTTTTGAACTGTGGATCATGATTATTGAGTTGTAAAATTATTGATCTACATTATAATATATAGTCACTTTCTCAAATAATGAAAATCATGATATTCTAGTTTTTGGTGTTGCACCAGTATTTTGAATCATTCGATGTATTATAGCTTAAAAAGTAGGCTGTTTCATAATATAAACTGGGGAAGATGTTCTGCATGAGTTTGTGTTGAACTAGAACACTCTTGTGTCTTGATATGAATAAAAAAATGAAGGGAGGGACCAGACGTTAGAATTTTTAAAGCGATTGTGTCCGAATTTTAGCGAATGCAAAAGGCAAAATCTAAAATTTACATTTTGAATATATTCAAGTTATGTTTTTTGTGTCTTTGCTGTAAAAATGATCTTTATTAGCAATACGTTAAGTTCTCTCCTGCCTGCTATATGCCACCGATATATGTTGAGGAACTACTGATCCATGGAAGTTATGGAATTGTTTCCGTTATGGTTTGTTGACTTAATTGTGTTTTTCTGTGGGAGAAAAGTGTGCTGCGGCTGCACTACACACAGAAGGGGTGAAAGGCTTTCACACCCACACGAGAATCTCACTTACTCTAGTCTCCCTAATTATACCTCATCTCTGGACTGTGTGGGCGTATAGCTACAAACCAGGCTTGACTGACATGACCTTCAGTCAGCTGTGGGACTTATTGCACCTGTTAGTGTGAACCTCTCATCTTTATCAGTCTCACTGGTCTGTGTACAGAAGATCCAGCATAAGACCAAGACGCTGCTGTGTCTCCTCTAAAATGGAAAGATTATAAAACACAGGAAGTCAGCTCCATGGTCCAATTATCAACCCCCCAACTGAAGCAAAATCATGTAACCTAGAATGGAAATGGTGCTCCACCAAACTCAAAGAGTCACGCTTAGTCTGGCCAAAGAGCCTGAAAATATATAGGATGGCCCTCCGCAATACTAGAGCTGCCTATGACAACATTGATTAAGGAAAATAAGAACAATGTATTACAAACATTGTTAATAATAGAAGGGTGTAGACGAATATCCTGAAAAAAAAAGAGATAAAGACAAGGCAAAAAAACTGAAAAAAACCCACTGCAGCCACTGTACATAATGACAACAGGCGATTTGCATATTTGCAAGCATGTACAAGCCTGTCAATGAATGTAGTTGAAAGACGAAGTGGAGCACCGTGACGACACCACACCGACCCCAGCGAGAGCCAGGAAGGAACCAAATGGCCAGAGCCACACGCAGCCCGTCCAGAGCGTCAAGAGTAAAGATGGCCGTATGCCCCCAGAGTGGCAGGGACCCCGGAGGGGTGCTCGAATCACATCCCCCAGGGATCCCCCTGGACTAAGGATGATCGGCCACCGACCCAGGGCCAGCAACACTCCGAGCTGCTGGGCCCCCCCCACCCGGCGGGGGGCAGGAGACAGGGGTGCATGGACCCCCTCCCCCTCACCCTCAACCCCCCTGTGTATATGAAGTTGTGTTGTGTTGGATGTGTGTAGTAGAATGTGAGGTATTATGGTGAGGTTGATATGAGGTGTATGTTGAAGTCGGTGGCAACTTCATATCTTGGAGAGCTTATATTGCCTTATTTCACTAACTAGACTACATGTCATTACACTCCCAAAGTGCATGCTTACTTGTAGTTCCGAGGAGCCTCCAAAATTAGTCAGGGAGGCAGAGCCTTCAGCTATCAGGCCCCTCCCCTCTGGAACCAGCTTTTGCTACAGGTCCAGGGGGCAGACACACTCTGTATGCTTGAGTAGGCTTAAAACCTTCCTTTTTGATAGACTTTATAGTCGGTGGTAGCACAGGCCTGCACGTAGGTATGCTGCTGTATGTTTAGACTGCTGAGGGAATTCCCATGATGCACTGAGCTCTCTGTCTTTACTTATTCCTGTCCCAGTAATGCTTGTTACTAACTTCACACCTTCCCTGGGGTCCCTATGCTTTCTCGTCCCACAGGTTCCTGTGAAGTGGGAATGTGGGTCATCTGGTGGCGAGGTGATCATGTGATTCAGGATTGTGGATTGGGACCGCCTGGCACCAATTTCTGAGGAAGATAGGGATTGTGTGGCTTGGATCCTGGTCTAGATGGCCTAGTGGCTTCTGGTTCCATGAACTATATCTCTGGATCAACAGACTACACCTGCTACACATCAATGGACATTACTCTGGATTTAAATATATGTCACATAGTTTAACATGTATCAGCTTCTGGATCGATAGATTGCACATACCCCTGGACGTATGGGCTTCATAGACTCCTGGACTTACAGACTTCATATATTGTAACACGTATTAGTCCATATTTTGTACACGTTACATCTATTGCATATGGAAGAGGGATCCCTCCTCTGTGGTTCTCCCTGAAGTTTCTTATTTTTTTCCTGTCCAGGTTGTTTTAAGCTTTTCCTCACCTGGTTTGAGGGTCTAAGGGCAGATGGTGTCATATCTGTACAGTTTAGGAAAGCCCTGTGAGACAATATTTACAACATAGGTTTGTCTGCCTTGACTTCAGGAAAAAATGGTTTCTGAATGGGAACATGATGTAGAAAGTTGACGTTATGTCCTGCGTTCCTAATACTTCAAATGTAACACTTTGGGAAATCAAATTGCATTTTGAAGGATACAAAGTAAAAATCCACATGGCTGCTGCTGATGAGATCAAGTTTTTCACTTATTTTTTAATGTTTTTGTTTTCTTGACTTTTCCCGTCAAATCATTTTAGCGTGTGTGATAAAAGGAATCTTTTCAAATCCATGTTGCTTTGAAAAACCATCAATTAAAGTCGGAACTTTGAAAGCAACAGCAATTAGCAACTTCCTTTCAAAGTTGCAGTTCTTACTTCAAAGAGAAGAAAAAAACAACACTTTTTTTTTCTCTCAAAGCTGCTTTTTTCCACGGACACCTTTAACTTTGACTTATTCTCAACCCTCCACACACAACTCAGTCTCTTAATTCCATACCTCCCCCCTCCTCCTATATTTCTTTACCTGTCTCCTACAGTCATACATATTGTATACTCCAGTTATTCCTGTCTCCAGCTACATGCCGCCCGACAGTCCCCCCTGACATCTCCTGCTGGATTCGGGCATAACGATGAGAGTTTACCTGTGCTCCTTCCTCCCCTCACTGTGTCTCACCTTCCTCCCTTTCCTCCCCGCTCTCTCCCCATCCTCCCTCCCCCGTGTGCTCTGCTGAGAAAGAGAGTTGATGTGTGTTGCTGTGTGTGTATTTGCTGTCTTTCTGCAGGCTGTTTATCCTAGTCAGGAGTTTTCCACCGATCTCTGTATGTCTGGTGTTGTGTCCCATCACACACGCACACACACAAGCGAGACCAAACATCTTATTAGTACTGGTAACGGTGTGTGTGTGTGTGTGTGTGTGTTTGTGTGTGTTTGTGGTTGAGTTCAGGGCAGACAGATTAAGTGCAGTTGCTGTGGTTGTTTGTATCCATGTTTGTGTCTGAGTGTGAAGGAGATAGAAAAAGTAAATGTGAATGGGTGTTATTTTGTGTGTTTTTTTTTTTTTTTTTTTTAAATAAATACAGTGTGTTTTAGCCAGTGTGTGTGTGTGTGTGTGTGTGTGTGTGCTAACTTGTTAGTGGCCAGATGGCTGTGAAAGCTGCAGCATCATTTCAAACCAAAGAAGAAGGAGGGGAACTTCTTTTGGAGCGGTGATGATGTGTGCATGTTTTACTCATGTTGTGAGGGCACAATCTGTGTGTGTGTGTGTGTGTGTGTGTGTGTGTGTGTGCACTTGGTCATCGTCTTGAGAACCAAGATTTCTCCACGAACATTTTGGAGAACATTGCTTTGAAAACACCTTGCAGTGGTTTCCAGTGAGGGATAAATTGCTATCTATTGCAACTAAGGGCACATTTGTTTACTTACTGTAACTGTTTCTATGTAACTGCTCTTGTTACATTTTATAAGTATAAAGGAGAAAACCACCGTTTTTAAAACTGTTTCCCAGTATTTTACAGCGCATGCTGTATTTATCCTGTTTCCTGAAATTAGCTTTACAGGACAAAAACTTACCTTTATTCAGGGTGAGGTGAGAGGCTGCCTCACATTGAGTCAAGAGAGCAAAATTTTGAGAGTTCAGTGCCTTGCTCAAGGGCACCCCAGTGGTGGTTAAGTGGTTAAATGCTGGAACCTCTCCAACCATTACACACTCCGACATATTGACCGGTCCGATCAGGTCAGGGGACGGCCGACTGCTGGTCCTTGGGCTAGTTCTGTTCTTCAGGCTCTGAATTTCACAAAATACATCCTTTTTAAAACCGCTCCAGAATGGAGTTCTGTTGTAAGGTCATACGATGCAGCTGCATCGAGCAAGTCAAAATGGTGGGAATGAATCATATTCTTTTGCCACTAACTTCGCTCAAGCTGCAAATGTCTGTTAAATAGTGATTAGATCAGACATGAGTTTTTGTTTAGTTTTTTTCTTTTGACTCAATAACCTTAAAGCTACTGTATAGATAGTATTATCGATTGTTTGCAAGAGACGGAGATTTGTATAGCGACTGAACATGCTGGAGCCTAGAAAACCTGGGAAATAGGGCTCAAGTTAAAAATCCCGGAGTTTTCCTTTAACATCTACGTATAAAATTTGAAACAATGTCTCCAGCCAGCAACACTATTTACTAAATTACAATAAAATACTTCATGTTCAAACCGATAAATGTCATTGTTTTGTAAACACTTATTCTCATTTAGATGCCTACAACGCTACACAACATCTACATAACTGTAATTATTAAAGCGATCTGATAGGGAACCCTTGGATCAAATATGACATATATGACCTAATGTAACAATAGATGGAAATTTTAAGTGTCATTAAACTATATAAAGTGAACATTTGAGCATAGTTATTTCTTTGGTCACATTTTGAAATGAGGAAAGCAGTTTCCTTATATGTCTTAAACTGGAGAGAATATTTAGGCATTTAGGTAAAATGTATAAAATCCCAAATTCCTTTCCATAAATTTTCCACTCGCTACAATTGCACATCTGCATGTAACTTAAATAAAGTAACTGCATCCCCCTACATTCCACATTCTTCATCTTCACGACTTTAATTCCCATGATGAATGAATCCCGATTTTTCGATGCAGTAACCCACTATAGCTAATTCATAAAGACATTATGGCCTGATCTTACAAATTAAATATAATGAGGGAGAGACAAAGAGAGGTTGAAAGAATAAGGGATAAATAAGGTTTATATGAAAGAAAATGTCAAAATCACACACCTGTCTCCCCTCCACTGCCCTTCATCTTTCGTCTAACCCTGCTCTTCCACCACGCTTACCTTTACTTCCCCGCTCATGCCTCTACATATGTAGAGATTGTGTGCATAAGCCACCAGACATGTGGCTGCATAGCTAAATGGCTCCTGGGAGAGTTGATGGAGAGCACTGTGGTGAACACATTATCATAAGTATAGTGTTGAAAGTGAACACTGGTTCTGCCAGAGATCCTACATCATCTCTTTGCTTTTGTGGCATCTAAAGATGAACTGTAATGCAAAAACTCTGAGGTTTTTCTTCGTTCTTCACTATGCTAACTTTTGTAAAGTTGCTTTAGGAATGTGGTTGTGAAGGTTTATTATTAATTGCTAAAAAATAATAATAATCGTAATCAGGTATTTGTGATACCCATTTTGCATTCCTCTATAAAAATGTGCATTGGTTCAAATGTGTGTCATATTTATAAAACCATTCATCTCAGTGTTTTGGCTGCTGTCTTGCACAACGAGATGATGCAGTTGTATAGAATTAACGCTGTGTTCAATTTACTTGAGTTATTGTGCTTTAAGGGAATATCCATGAAGGTGAAAAACTGCTTGCTGTTTTTTTTAGGATGGGGTCAGGTGAGATGTTTTCCAGCGGTTTTAAGGCTAAGCTAATTATGTGCTGGCTATGCCATCCGTACTGTGCCCAAACACGTTTAACTCACAAAGACTGACTTGTTTGGCTAGTGTGAGCGCTCCGTACCGTGCTCAAGCTCGATACACTTCCTCTCACTACGGTACGGTTCCTCATGCTGCTGCTGCTGCTGCTGTTCGCGCCCCCTCCACCTCCCCATCTCCACCCAGGCCTGGCAGCTCCACCACCTCCATCATTTCATCAGCCACCACCACCTAGGAGTCATCTGCACCTCCACAAGGGGAGATCTATGGGAAGACAGCCGTCAATCACGGGGATCATGCTGCAGATTGCCAGTGACTTTATCCGTATACTTAATTATCTTTATGCTCTCCAATAGACATGTGTCACTTCTTCATATTTGTCTCTCTGAATTGAAATCTATTTTACAAAATGTCGAAAGCCAATCACGATTAACAGCTGGTTGCAGCTGGCAACGCCCCTTTGTCCCACCTATTCGTTTGGTGGTCTCTAATAAAGAAAAGCCTTCTGTAGGATCATTGATTGGTTTAACCTTTCCAGGCCACAGTAGAGACTATTTTAGTGTTTTTGTTTAGGTTTGGGACAGCTAATACTTAATTAGCTTTACATAATTAAAAATGGTTAAAATATACCATTTCACAATTAAATGCCACAATTTTACAGTAACATGTCTGGAAGAAAGCCTTCAAAGCTAATGTGTCCCATGTGAAGAAGTCAACCTTGAAGACTTTCTGCGAAGACTTTTCTGTTTCCAGCGCTTGCATTTGGAGCTTGGGACCCTCATTCGAATTCTCATTTTCAGGTGATAATGAGATAATAAAAACTAAGATTATTACATTCCATCTCTGCCCCAAAATAAATTTTAAAAAATCCTGGATTCTCTACCAGAAAGGTCAAAGAGCAAAGCAAAATATTTTGTTTTCGTTCCCCTCTTGAGGTACTTCTGTCTAACTCAGAACTGCTCTCTGGGGTAAGTGCAAAATGGAGCCAAACTTTGGTAGCAGCAATTCAAAGCTGCCCACTTGTGCAGCTGAATCTGCAAGCCAACAAGAAAACACTGAACTAATGCCCAGACTGTTCATGCACTGAATTTTTTGTCATACCATTGTTTTGAAAATATAGATATTTACTTGTCGCCTGCTGGCTCTCACTTCTACAAGCGTAACATTGTGCAAAAAGCATTTCCAAATGAGCAGGAACCCATACCTGCTCCTAGAAGCGTAGAGAGGTGATGGGTTTGCGTAATGAACATAAGCCAGGGGAGCGTCACTGTCAAAAAAAATCAAACACGGCGAAAAGATGTGTGAGTTACAGGGTGTCAGCTTTGATGGGTGTCAAAGAGTCAACGGTGTCAACTCCTCTCTCAGCCCTTATTGACTGGCTGCAAGGAGGGAGGGAGGGAGGGAGGAGGGGAGGCAAGAGAGGATAGAGCAAATTTAGCTAAAAGAGGGAAGAGGAGAGTCGAGAGTGTGTCTGAGGTGAGGTGAAGAGAGGAGGGTAAAAAAAAATGTCAAAGTGAGAGAGGATCTGCAGAGGTAGGCAAGGAAGGAGAGATGAAAGGACGAGCGGATTTGGGACGACGAAAGCTGAAAACGAGGTGAAATGAAGTTCATTAGGGGAAGGAGAGCAGTCTTTCGTATTTCCGTAATTATCCGTATTCCTCTCCATCTCAGCCCTCGCCTCCCACTGTCTCCCAATTTTTGTCTCCCTTTCTCTGTGGCTCTTCATCTTCTTTTTGTCTCTTTTACAAACTGGAAACACACCTCGAAATGTGCCCAAATCTCCTGGGGTATTTTGGAGCCTGAGATGAGCTCACACAGTCAATGTCAGCCAAAAAATACACAGCCGCGGCCATCCAACAATGGTTTGCTCTTTTAGCACACACACGCACACACTCTTGTTTATCATGTTTGTTTATGTTTATATCCATGTTGCTTGCTTTGTTCTACCCAGAGAGTAACAGGAAAAGGTGTATTTTTTGTGTTAATGTGTGTGCATGAGAGAGAGAGAGAGAGAGAGGGAGAGAGAGAGAGAGACGTGCAGGGGCGGACAGACAATAACAGCCAGAAAAAGAAAAGGCGAGGAGTGAGAAATAGGCATGCGGCGGGAGAGGGAGGTATCAGCAGCAGCGGTAGTTGACGAGGGGAAATTAAAAAGGCAAAGGAGAGCTATGGGAAAGCTTTTTAATTAGCCATCCCGTCCATCACCGTCGGGCAACCCGAGCCAAAGTGCCGTCTGTTGTTGTGTCACGAGGAGGTCTGAAAAGCACTTTCTCTGAGGAGAAACAGAGGATGAAGAAGGAAACCGGTGGAGGAAACTCAAAGATTTAGCATGAAGCTTGTTTATTATACATGCATTTTAAGCAAATACGTCACTGCTAATAAATACTATATTCATCACGTTGATGACAATGTGGTGATACAGTTTGTGAGTTTCTTCTTACATACTCGGATTCCCTTCATTTCCCTTTCATGTAGTAGTCAAGCCACCTTTTATTTTAGCCTCGATTGCTTTATTTCAAATCAATGTCCATTATAAAGTAATGGAATTAAACAGTACGTTATTCTTATGACGTTTTCTAATTTATTTATCTCTCTTCTTACAGTTTAGGTGTTATCATTGCTATTTTTGGCTGCAGATAAAAGGCCCAGTAGTGTCTTCCTCATCCTTTTTGAGCTGGCACTGTAGGATCGTTAAGGGAAGGCGATTCATGCTTGGAAAAAGAGTTTTGTCAAAGTTGCTCACCTGCATTCAAATGTCTGGCAACACTCTGCAATAAGGGTACATTAATTAGTATCAGTTAATGCAGGAATAAGTATTGACTAACAATTAATGTGTCTGTCTTCATGTTAATTGAAAATACTAAATCATATATTATTCAATAGTTTATAGCCATACTATTTAGTGTCATTTAAGGCACGCATGTATTCAACTTTACAGCAAGGGGTCATAAAGAACATTAATAAACTGTAAATTAAGGTAAATAAATGATTTATTGCAGTTAACTCATGATTATTCCGGGCTCCTACACAAGTATGAAGTGGAATATATGTTTTTGCCTTTACAATAAGGGTCACAAAGATCATTAATAAACGGTTAATTCGGGTTAATAAATAAAATGCTTCTTAATGTCAATTTCAAATGTTAGAAAACCACTGAATAAGTACCTCAGTTAACACAAGAACTGTTGGTAAGTGATACATGATACATTAATTAACCGTTAGTAAATGCTTATTACTGCATTAAATAACGCTAATATAGCGTTACTATAAATTGTCATCAAATATTTATAATTATATTTCAGCTATCGACAACGGGGGAGTCAGTGACTACGACCGCAGCAGCAGCAGCTTGCTGATGCTGAACACGGCTTGGACACGCTTGTTGCTGCGATCTGTGACCTATGAAGTTACTGAAGCCGGGCCCATGCGCCGTCCATTTATCTTTATGTTGTGGCCTGACAGTGTGTTAGGGCTCTACTACTGCAATGTTTCACGAACGAGCGCGTTGTCAGAATGATGCACTATCCCGCTGCCATATTGAACTGTTGAACACGCCGCACCGACACGGCGTGCCGAGGTCAAGACTTTCAGACGCAGTCCTTCATGTTCAAGTAGACTTAAGCTCGTGTTCTGGTTTCACCCCTCACATATTTCTGCACACTAAAGCGCTCGTAGTGTCGCTACCCTGGTCGAGAATCGTTCCTGTGTTCCCGGGATCCCACACTCCAGTTTTTAATGGCACTTAGTGAGAACGTGATAAATGACTAGACCCGTACAGTGTCTGTCCAATGTTGCCAGGATTAGGGTCGAGGTCGGGACCTGAACATAGCAGGATGTGTTTACATAATATGCTAGGGAGCATAACCCCCTTTGGAACTTAAGAGCCTGTAAACACAGGATCCAGTAAAACAATGGGAGAAGTTAACCCTAACAGCTGTCAATCAGCCTCTGTGTAGTTTTCTGACAGAAATCCCACACAACTTTCTACATGTGTATTATACAATTCATACAAATCTAGCACAACATTGTGTGTGGACTCGGGTTCATGCCCAATGAAAAGTAGTGCAAAACATACACACTCAGTTTGGGTTAAGCGTACACTCTTCCACGATTTAATACTTGTTACAAGAAGATTTCTGTAAGAAAGCCTATAATAACATCTCTGGAAGAAATCTTTCAAAGCTAACTTCTCCCATATGCGGAAACAATTAGATGTACTCACACTTGTTGGCAGATGGGAAAAGCTAACCTTGAAGACTTTCATTTAAAGACTGTTGTGGGGCGCATGCCCTGCTGAAGGCAATTTTTTACAGGAATTACTATTTGCACTTTGATTAGGTATAGACACCGCATCTATTTCTTAGGTTCACACAACAGGGATAGCAAAACATAACAGTTTGGGTTGAAAAAATACACCATTTAACAAAGTTAAACAAATGCTTTCTTTCATAAGGAACCCAAGGCTAACCTCTCCCGTGGGCTGCTTGCTGCATGTCATTCAAGCCCTATATAACTGCATCTCTCCAGATGCTGCCTGAGTCGTCCTCTCTCTCCTCTGTCCACCTTTATTTTGATCCACCTCGGTGGCAGAGGTCTTATGAGTCTTTTGTACTTGTTATACCAATGGAAGTCTTACATCACATCTTCCTGGTAATAAAGGAACTAAAGTGCAAACAGTGCGGGCAAACCCGAATGAGCCAACATGCAGATGTCTGAATTTATACCAGGTACAGCGTTCTGTCTGTTATTATACAGGATGAGAATGTGTATACATGCAGTGGAAGCCTAGACCTGTTTGCATGTGTTTTCAGGGGCATTCATCCATGCCTTGAGATCACATGGTGGCTGTTGGGACGCCATAAGATGCCCTATGGTATTAGCGCATCCTTTCTAACGGTCGTCCTTACACTGGCTCCATCTAATTGGACTTAATTGGGACAATTAAATTGAAATTGAGCCAGAAGAATTTATTGAACCAGTTATCTGTAGTAATTAGGCAGTAATTGGCCCTTTGTTATCTCTACAAGTCTCCTGGAAGGCCTGACAAAGACCTAGAGCAGAGACCTGTTTATAAGGTTGGCAAATATAGTTCATACAAAGCTTCCTGTTGCTTTGTTTCCTCATCTATACATAGACACGTTTCCGTGAGTGTACATCAGGTTACAGGCCTACGAGACATTTACATGTTTATTTTCTTTACTGTGTGCATTTCTTTTTCAATCTTTTGTCCTACGCTTTTCTCTTTTGATGCGCAGTGTGCTGAAAGTCCCCCATGTGCAGTAAAATCAGTGAGGGTCGACTCACGTCTAGGGGACATCTTCCAATATCTATTTATTTCTTTTTTTCTTTTTCATCTTATTCTAATTGTCAGCCCTCTCTGTTCTCTATCTCTACAACTCACCAAGCACATTTAGGCACCTTTTGTAGCTCCCACTGATTAGAAAAAAATAATACTCAATACGCTCTGACCATAACAGAAAGAAATACAAAAGAATAAGAATGAGGGAGGAAATGAGAAAAGAAGAATTGGTGGATGAGACTGGAGAGGTTAAGTAAAGACCACCACATTGTCACAGTTTTGGGTTTAGCTTGTTATGTCCTGTTTTAATGTGAAGGGTTTTTCCTCATGTGTCATGTTTTGCTTTACAATTCATGTCTTTTTATTCTCTCCTTGTCAATTTATAAATCGAGTCAATTTCCAAACAAGACGCCAATCATGATACTTTGCATGTAGACGAGGTCCAGATCATCTTCTTTCATTATTAGTTCCAGTTAGCAGCGGTAGCGATAGGCCCAACCACCATTCATGCAGGCCTCCATAGGAACCTTGTCACATATCGACGTTCAACCAGATACACAAGGTACCAGAACGGGCTGCCTGCCCTGATTAGTTGCCCTATTTTCCAGCTACCTTGTCTTAACTTACCTTATCTCGACTCCTTTCAATCAATAAATATCAATAGCCCTTGAATGTGTGCAGCCTTTTCAAATGGTTTGACCTTGTAGGGTTTCTTTATTTCAGCTCCACTCTCCTCGTGGTTCCTCATTGCCTCAGAACTAAGGATGTACGGCACAAATTGTGAAATGGAAATGGGCGTGTCCCACGGTCCATTCTTTTTATTCCACGTCCTGTTTTTTTTTTTGTCAGATCTCTGTCCGTGTGACATAGCCTCTGCCTCACCCTTTGAGATTTGTTCTCTTGCCTCTGGCTGTCATCTGGTTTTCACCCAATTTCCACTTCTTTCCACTTATTATTTTTCAGCCCACTAGTGTCCTGATTTGACTCACTTTCACTTGCTTTCATCAGTGTTGTTTCCAGCCACATATGACACGAGCGTGTACACGCGGTGCCGCATTTATTACCGAAAGAGCAAGACATTTCCCAAAAGAGTTCATTTTTTTCCCCCCGAAAAGGAGGGTGAATATTGAATTACATCTTTGAAGAATTTTGCCAAAAAAATCTGTTATTGGTGTTACCCTACCCAAAGCCCAGCATGTCTGCTTTTTATTGGTCATCGATTATAGATTTTAAGCTGTGTTGCCTGGCATAGCCAGCTCGCTTCTGAATTTTCACCACCTCCATTCAATAATCCTTATATTTTATCTCCTCAACAAATGTGAAGCCTCACACAGGCATTAATCATCGAGAAATTGTCTAACATACTGAAATCAAAACATCATATTTATAGACAGTTTTGAGAGTAAATGTGGCGCATATTGAATATGAAGTTGTCAGTTAATGACCTAAATAATGTGGATGAAAATCATATACAGCTTGGACGCTCAGGGGGAGATCACTCTGGGAAGATAAAGATGCTGCATCAGTATGCTGTCTTAAACCGTAGAAATGGATATCACATGCGAAATATAGCATTAAAATGCCTAATGAGCTGAAAAGAATAGTGAACGTCTATCTAGTGAAATGAATCACCTCCATTGGAATCCCAAAACACTGCAGAGTGGTACACTAGGAGACAAAGTAATGACAGCAGTGTTCCTTTGTAGAGGTATAGTATTTACAAGGATCAAATGAAAACTTCTTCCATCAGAACTTCAAATGGGAGAATCCTCTCAAAAATCGCTTCCGTTGTCTGTCTTTTCTTGTTGTTTTTTTCTGCAGCAGTTGCCGTGCTCTACTGGTTCAGAGAAGGAATGACTATAATGACAACATACAGGAAGTCTTTCAGCGCTCGTTCAACCGGTCAACCATAACATTAGAACCGATAACAGTGAGGTCGTTAACCTTGGTTATCTCGTTCAGCTGTCGGTGGGTGGGATCTATTAGGCAGAAAGGTAATATTTTGTCATCAAAGCTGATGAGTTGGAAGCAGGAAAAATGGGCAGGATGTAGGCAGGGAGCTTACCTGGGGATGAAATGTTAAAAGGAGGCACTATGGGATGAAAGCAGGTCTCAGAAGGCAAAGATGCAATGTCCCTTGACATGAACGACCCACATAAACACAGTTGCAGATCAAGTACACCCCTTCATGGAAACAGTGTCCCCTACCACAATGTAAAAATTGTTCTCTGTCTCTTGTTTTGTCGTTCCTCCCTGTGTCGCCGTCATCTTTCTTACAATGGCGTTTAAGTCAAAGCCTCTGCTGCCCTCTGCTCTCACCCTTTGCCTCGTTCTTCGCCTTTTATGTCGGCCAGTGGGTGAGCATCTCCTCCGGCCCTTTTGGCTCTTGTTCTCTGCCTTCACGTTCCAACCACAGAGTCAAGAGAAAAACACCTGCAATCTTTTCTCTCGTTGTCGCTCTGAGGATTCTGTGTAAGGAGCTGCCTGAGGTAGGTTCCCCATCGGGGTGCTCCCGACCTCCTTCTTTCCCTCCATTTCCTTACTCACCCCTCCCTCTACGTTCCTCCCCTTTCCATCATATCCTCCTGAGATTCTTGGGCCTTAATTATTCATTGTAATTTGTAGATTAATTCTGCATGGCTACCTCCCTCATCACACATACAGGCACACACTTCTTTACCTCTCTGCCACTTTATTCCTCTCGTTTGCTCCACCTAAGGCTCATTCTACTTACTTCCTTCTCTTCGTCTTGCGATCCATGTCCCTGTAACCTCTCCTCCTCTCTCATGCCCCCATCCTTCTCTTCCCCTTCTGTTGCTCTCTTTCTGGCTCTCTCTTCCCTCCCTTTTAACTCATCTCTTTAAGCCCTCTGGTTCTCTCCCTCTTTCTCTACCTATACATATTTAGTCCCCCCTTCCTCGTTCTCTCCCGTCCTCTCCTACCCAGTGACAGGTTCCATTATCATGTTTCTCACGGCTCGCCTGCTCTCCTCCTGATGGATGACCTCACGCGAATATTAATTTACTGTAGCATTAACAATATCACATCTTATTCTACACTTACCTCCACTCCCACTCTACCTGCTCTACCCTCCAAACACCCTTCAGTGACTTCTCTCGTTTTCTCTTTGTCACTTTGCTCCCTCTCTATCAACGCCTCTTCACTTTCCCTGCACTTTTGGCTAAACTTAGCTCACCTCATTTAAAGTAAATTCCTTCGTCTTCCCCAACGAGGGACTCTTGTTAACTCATCCCAGCTTATCATCTTTCTATTTCAAGTACCAATGCAATCTTCACACGCAAACAAAAAAAAGCCTATACTGTATGTAAACTACAGGCATACAATATTAAATTGAGTGGCATTTACCGGGGCCGCGTGAAATCACTTTTTTCTGCAGCCAAACGTTGAGACACTCTGCATAATTCATGTTGCGCATCATGACACACAATGCATAATGGAAATGTTGAGTGAAAGGCGCTCGCACGCCACATAAATCGGCGGTGTGAACGGAAAAGCTGTACACATGAGAGGAGGCGCAGAGAGGAGAGGGGGGAAGGATGCGGAAAAGATGAGCGCTGATGAATGTGAGGGGAGCCGGCCGTCGGCGCCGGCATCCATTGCTCATACCTTCTTTATCCGCCTCTCTTTCTCACGCTACCTACACCCTCTTCCACCTACCTTCCCCCTCTTTCTCGCTTCACTTTTCACCTCCTCACTTTACACCCATTTCTCACTGCCTTCCTCTCAGCGTGTTGCCCAAATCCCACTTTTTATCTTATCATCTCCCTCGCTGGCGTGAGAGGCTGGTGCTCACGGTATTTATCATCCCCTGTCTGAGTACATTTGATCAAGAGGTATCAGCTCAGGACTTGGCTGCTGCCGCTGCTGCTCCAAATCCAGCCAGACCTATCAAGGACGGCCATAAATACGGTGTAAATATATATGTAATTTTCAGATTAGATCTTGTTTCCCGGTCAAAGTTAGGTTGAAGTATGAAAGGGAATCTGTTGAGATCATGAAACTCCTGGAAGGGTAAATGAAGGTGTAAATTGCTTCACAGTTACAGGTGTAATAAAATGATAGAAGGGTCCTGGGAGACGTCGGTCAAGCATTACCTGCGCACATCATCTGCTCCAAGAATCTCAAAATGCACATTGAATCAAAACGTGTGAAAAGATTTTGCTAACATAGCAAAGTTAAATAATGTTTTAGGAACCTCTCTTCCTGTTCCTTTATGTGTTATGACTTAGGTTGGCTTCAGTGTACATAAAAACATAGGTTTTGTGAGGACATGATGTTTTGCCTCAAGTGTGTACAAAACATTTAATTATCAAACCCGGAAAGATAACACAATAAAAATGATTTCCATCTAATGAACTGAAAGAAAATCTTGATATATTCCAGTGTCTTTCAGCCTTTGGCAAAGTTTGTTGCACGCGGCGAACAGGGCGGTAAAAGGCACAATGTGAAACCCTCCGTGTTTAAAAATATAACATCGCATAAAATTTCTTCCTTTTTGTTTGACTTCCAGAAGTCCATCCCATAACTGCAGGTCAGAGAAGCCCTGAGGAATGAGCATCTGTAGTCTAATAATGCACGCAGTGTTGATTTTAAATCCCTGCTGGGCAGACGTGGATATATTTACACAAAGTGTACCAAAAGAAATGGACCACGAATGCAAACAAAACTCTAGGAGGTGATGAGAAAAGAGGAAAAAAAAAAAAAAAAAAAATCCTTTTTTACTGGCTTCATCTCTTTTTACCTCATACAAGGTCACAATAACAGACTACTAAGTTTTTCAAGGCCCTCCTCAACTGGCCCAAACTTAAACCGCACTTAATTTACATATAATAATCCACCGGAAAGCACTCATGACGGCAGTTTAATTTAACGTGTTTGGCACCAGATAAAAGTGAAATCATTATCATTACGAACCCACATGTCACCGGCCCGCACGTGTCCCCGTACGGCTGTCAATTCGCCAGTGTTGATGAGTCAATTAGGTATTTAATAAACTACCCAAGGCGGCCTGGAAGCAGTGGAAGCTGTCCTTGATGCTTCGATCCTGCTGCTGGAGGGGTCCCTGGTGTCAGCCTCAGAGCATGAAACTTTGAAAACAGAATCTTGCCGCAATATCTCTCGTGTCTTTTTGCCCCACTTTCACTTTCGAGAACATGTTTTTTGTTGTCCACGTGTCAGACATTTACCGTACCAATCAAAGTGGCATTATGACAGAATGCCTTGTGGGATTCACTAGTCGGGCCCTGGTAAGCGCTTGCATTTAAACTCCTATGACTCCATACGTCGATGTGTGTGACCGTTTTAGTTATGATGACCTGTGTGATCTTCCACAGTTACTTCACTGGCTTCAAAGCATTCAACAGACACCAAATATAATAAACACGATGGTCTGATGCGGAAAAAAGCAGTCCCAAATGGATTATTAGTGAAATAACCGGGCGACATATTGTGAGTGTGTATTTATTTGTGCACAAGCGACTGAGGTAAGGTGAGAAAAGCTTGAGAGATGAGAAGGCAATCATGTGAGAATAACAAAAGCTTTCTGTGGGCACACTGCAGTGAAAGGTGCAGTATAATGTGTGAGCGGTCTATGGGAGTCAAAAGTAAGAGCCGCAGCACTGCAAACAGAGCGTGATAT
>KV751318.1:2714015-2754713 GCA_001698575.1 Mola mola | reverse complement strand
CCAGAGGGTTACTATATGTGATATTAATTCTTTTTTCCTATATGTATGGCAATATGACTCTTGATATAGGGACACATATGTTATACATATTACATTTCCATATGGGTCCCTTCCTTGGATGCTATATGCATGCAAAAATTGACGAGCTAAATTCTTCCCATAAAATCCATGTGATCTGTTTGTTCACAGGTGACCAATTATATCATTACAACATAACCGTCAAAAGCTCTTTTAACCCCTTTTTTTTTCTACTGAAAACACATATCATTTCGCTCTGCTGTTTCTAATTTTACTAAACTGCTGAAAATATGCACACATATTTACACACAAACGGTTCCTTATGTCACCATGTCGTCACGGTGTGTGTGTGTGTGTGTGCACGTGCTCTTACTTTTGTGTTTTTTCTTGGACGTTCTGGTCTGCCAAGGCCTAAAGGAGGGTATAAGTCATGAGCAAAGAGAGAGCCATAAACAGACTGTAATGCACTCTCACAGATAAGAGATATGTCTCAATAGTAGCTCTGCGGGAAAGCTTGATGGGTTTTTTTTAAGTTAACAAACCAGTAAAAGCCTTTAAGTAGACATTCATGGGCAAATTGTAATTATGTTGTTTTGTTTCCGAAAAAGCAGCCATAAAGCTGTGGGAGTGTTTAACTGCATGTCACATGTTAAAAGCAGGTAATTCCACACTTTGACACTGCAGGTTTACGTGCCGATTTCTTCACTGTTGCAGCAGGTTGTAAGAATATTAAAAGGTTTTTTGTTTATTTGTTTTCTTTAAATCATACCTGATTAGATTCACATCCCCAACCCAATTCCCCGCTGTGTTTCAGCTGAATTATGTCCATCATTTTGTGATGGTAGAGCATGGCGAGAGTTCTGATCAGTGAGCCAGAAAGGCTCCGAATCTCTGATCCTCTTATCTTCCCTCCATATTTATAAATCCGAGATCTATCTCTGTTTTTATATTCCCCGAGTTCTGCTCTGTAAACGTCCGCATGCTGCAGTATTTCCTCCGTGCTCGCGTGTTTGTGCCTCTCTGCGTGTGTCCGAATTGGAATCATTCCATGATATCTGGCATGATGCTTTCATTTCCATGGAAATGGGCTGCGGGAGAGTGAGATGGGAGAATGAGATGGGAATTTCAGAGGCCCCAGTACACCCCAGTTAGAATTTACCAATCGGCTTTTTAGTAAAAAAAAAAAAATCATGCATTCACACACACACAAACCCCTTAAAGTGCTGCCTTTGCGCTGTGTAAAGCTACTCTTTACTGTATAGTACAGGACAGAACTGTCCAAATTAATTCATGAGAAACATCTACATGATGTGAAATCATTAAAAAAGCACCAGTTGCTACTGAAATCGAAAATGGTGCTGATGGTTCTCCTGTGCTGGCCCTAATGTCCCCTGGCTCAATAAGATCTTTTTCCAATATCTTCCCCACACCTGGGGCCCGTGTCGCCACACCAAAATGTGCTCTCAGGCACCATCTAGAAGTCATGCCAAGCGCCCTCTTGGAGACGCTTGCATAATCACAGAGGCAAACATGAACATCTGCGCCTACGGGCTGTAAAGAACAAAGGTTTTAATATTACCAAATAGCACACGACGCGATGGGGAGACGAACAAAACCGGGGAAGAGAAAGACGAGTGCAGTTAGTCACGAGTAGAGGATCACGTCAGATGCGACATATCAATACGCAGATGATTAGTCCGGCTGTGGGAGAGGGACGGACGACTGGTTGAGGAAGAGAGCAAAGAAAAATAAGGGGGCATTGCCCTCAAAATACCTGGCATAAACAAAAAGCAGAGAAACAGCACTTAAATATTCATAACCAGGGACCAGATAGGGCCTGTCGCTTTCATGTGCACGAGGAAACAAGGGAGCGAGGCAGGTCGGGAGGGAGGGAGGGGTGAGGCAAAGATAAGGGGGAGAGGCAGTAAATGAGAAATGGGAAGGGGAAAAAAAGTTTTGGAATATAGGGCAATTTCAAGCTCAATTACGGACCACATGATGAAAGCCACAGTCTTTCCCGTCCTCCTCCCTCAGTTTCTCCTCTTAATCGTTCAACCCTTTTTATCTCCATCCGTTGTCTTCCCTCTGCCCCTGCCTTAAACCCTCATTTCATCTCTCCTCGTTTTCTACTCGTCCTCCGGTGGGCGTCTCTGTGACTGGGGGCCTTTAAGTGAGCAACAGTGCTGCTGATTTCAGTATGTTTTCAGAGTGTCGGCGGGGTCAAACCTTTGTGACAGCGTCTTTGAGTATCAGTTCTGCTAATGAGCTGATCCGATCACAGAAGAGTTTTCTCCAAAGTCTTCTCGAGCGAAGAAGGTTTCAAAGCGATGAAAACAAAAAGATAAAAACAAACACATAATTGAAATTTATTTTCTGGTTCCAGGATGCCAAGATGTCCCTGTGGAGGACTAGGAACATGCTGCCGTGTAGTCTCTACATCCTCTATGTAGGATGATAGATCAGGTAGCTGCCATTTAACGCACAGTACTGTCTCCATTAATTAACTGTCATTTCCAAATGTTAACAAATGCCCCAGTTCAACGTGTCCGCTGACAATAAAAATGATTTGTTCGACCTATTTCTTCCGACACATAACCCCCATCCACACGCGGCGCACCGAGGAAATAACCACGCTGTGTTATTACCAAAGATTAATAGGGCTTTTAATATGGTCATTAAACTCCAGTCCAAAATATAGACGACAGTTGTCAGTCGAGATAGTATTCTCTTCCATTTGAGGATGCTTTGAAGCCCCTCGGGGTTATAGGTGCTGCTGGTGCTATCAAGCGCTAACAACCTCGTCCAGCATCTACACTTGACTGGAGTCCAAGCTGTGAGAACTGAAGCTGCCAGTCAGGCACTATGCCTACCACAGCTTCTCAGATTTGTCGCTTTTTGAGATTGAAACACCGTATACAACCATGACATCCGTCTGAGACTACTTGTTTAAACAATATTAGGCGTTTTAGCTCCTTTTTACACATAATATTCAAGGGGGGGGGCATTTGTTGTGCATCTTTATTTGGTTTGGTTAGTTTTCACACTGCACTGCACAACATCACACGGTCGAACCTAAAACTCATCTATTGGACAGAACAGAGAGTGGAGATTGTCCCGTTCCTCCGCCTGAGTTTGATATGTGAACAACGGAGCAACGTCACAGTTTAGCTGCCTTGCAGTTTGTGCTTTTACTTTGGTGCTCATATGTGTTTTACCAGAGGGCCCCAAGTATGAGCAGGAGGTGGAGCTGTTGAGCATTTAGTTTTTTCACGGTTAATGTGAATGAGACAGTAACAGAGAAGAAGAAGGGAAGCCCTGACGAGTCAGCGGTCATGGTTGCACAAACAACGAGCGACATTTTGTCCACTCCTGTCGTGCCGACTTTTTGTATTTCCAAATGAAGTTCGTTTTGCTCCATTTTACCCATGATGCACTGTCTTTTGGTTCACTCCCTCTCATTGGTCGATAACGTGTTCATTTCAATTTCAGACCTCAAACAAACCGCACCTGAATTCACTTTGCAACGAACCGAGACCCCTTTTTTCAGGCGGATCAGAGTTCGCTAGTTTGGTCCTCACCAAAGTTGGAGTGTAATGTACATCGAGTGATAAATTACTTTTACTCTACAGGTCTGCAAAAACTATGATGAAATGTATTCTGATGAGACCAGATGAAAATGTTAATATATGTTAAGATAAGGCACATTTACACCGGTTGGCTCGTCTCTGTCAGAAAGTATGTGTGCGTGAGTGTAGTTTGCGTTCCTGTCATTGGTTGGACCACGTCGCGTTTACCGCCACGACATAAAGAAGATGGCTGCATCAGCAAGAGATCGGGGACTCGTTAGGAGGGCTTTCAGTCCATCAGAAAACAAAACGCAGTGCACGGTGATATCTGAAGAGACGCCCTGTGGTTACGAGTTGTGTGGGAAGAACATCAGCAGCCTTAAAAGACACCTGAAGGCTATGTAGATAAACTTAAACTTAAATAGATTTTATTGGCTAAAACTAATATGAATTCAAATGACTGAAATGTGGCTAAAACTAATATGCATTTTAGTCAAAAGACTGAAAATAAGACTAAAACAAAATCAGCTGGCAGAACACCGCTGCCGCTCTCAGAAACGTTCTGCACATGTTGGCAGTACACGTGGTGCTATACAAAGAAGCATGATCTAATGACCGTGAGCGCGAAGAAATAACTCCTCCACAGGCGACTCACTCAGAAAAATCGCCCTTCAGAGAGACCCAGAGCAGTTTTTGACGTTTAAATAAGCAAGTTGACACAGAACATATGTTTTTATCCGCAGGAACATCGTGGGGTCAAACAATTACTATTTAAATCGCTCAGCAATTGTAAGAAGATGGAGGTGTTGGTGTGCTTGCAGGCTCTTTGCCTGATTCACTGCTGACCTTATCTAAAAACAGCTGAACCACATGACTGTGGCAGTGCCATGAGAGGCTCTACTCTGCAGTAATGTTTAGGTGGGTGGTACTTGTCAAAGTAACATTCCCGTGAATGCCAGGAAACCAGAGAACCTCGGCAGGCTGTCGCATTGAAATTAGATGATTGTTATTCACCCCAACTGGTTTTAATGTTGTGGTTAATCTCTGTGTAGTGCAAGCGATGTTGTGTCCTTTAGCTGGCAGGGTGATAGTGCTTCATTGCAGTTCTAGGATTGCTTTATTTACCCCCTTAGGATGGATAATTTCAGATACTTTCCCCCCACGGAGCGATTCGGTTTTGGTCCTTGACTGAGGGCCAGTATGGTTGTCACTCACTGTTCATTCTTTTCTCTCACACTGGATGAGGGCAATGAAGCCGTAACCTTTGTTTGTCATAATCTCTTTCGTATACACTGGATGGGCTCACGTATCCTTAATTTCAAAACATGCAAAAATCCATTCTGTGTCATTATTGTCGTCTACTGTTCATGGGTCTTATCTTGAGCCGTCTGCTCCGACTGTTGATTAGTAAACTGTGTGTGTGTGTGTGTGTGTGTGTGCGTGCGTGCGTGTGCTAGCACTGCACTTTCCACATCTAATCTCCGAGCAACTACAGCCACAAATAAGTTTGATTTAATTAGATTTGAGCTTACATTCATTTGTCACAATGGTCGGATCGGTGCCAACGTTCTTTTTTTTTTTCAATACATCACCATGAATTTTGTAGTGACATTAAAACTAATCGAGTTCTGTGGAGCCAGTCAATGTTACTGCATGTGTACACATGTGGAAGCTCTTTCTGGGGACTTGTCTAGGACGTGATGAATCGCATTCGGCACTACATTACTTACAATAATTACAGGCGGGGATTTGAAAATCGGAGGCTTGTTTGCTGTTTTATTGTCACTTTAATGGATGGTTGAAAGGGTTTATGAAAGAAACTAGTTTGAGGTGTATTCGCTTTGGTCACAAACCGGCTCGGAGGCGATGGCAACAAAAACTGTAGAGACACATTTAACACATTTAACATTTTAACAGACGGAACGGAAAAATGCATTTAAATGTAGGATGTGGTCGTGAGTGACATCTGTGGTGTTGGCTGTGTGGGTATAATGTGGTGAGAGGGAGAGAGAGAGAGAGAGGGCGAGAGGGAGAGCGTTATTTACAGGGGATCGTATCTTGTCGGGCATTTACCTGCACAGGCAGAAGTTTCCACCCTCTGAGCGTATTCTTCCTACTTGTTAGTAATTCCATTAACTTATTGAAAATATGTAACCCCCTGGGTGATTTATTTCCACATCTTGTAATGCGGTTCATTTATTTCCCTTTTATTTGTCAGTCATTAGTTAACAGCTACTGATGGGGAGGAAGGAGGACAGCAAGAGGATGATGCACGAGTGTGACAGCCTTCAGTTTTGTTCCACTGTCACTGTGTCTCTTGGTGAGACGATGGATGAAAACGCTGTTCAGTTTAAAAGATGTACATAAGACTGTGCAAGATGTTATTTATTTCTCTGTGCTCTTTGGAGTCACATGACTGAGTCACAGTTGCTGCTTTTGGTTTTCAAAATGTTACGGTTAGCAAGTTTTCAGCTATGCCTCCAGGTTGCAATTAGCTTTTGTTGCACACCTACGTCAATCCAGCCTTCATCAGAGGATTTAATACTGAGACTTTTAAGCGTTTTCAGCACGGTGTGGGTGTGAGTATTTGAATAACTTACCAGTGATTAAAGTACATTTCTAAACATTCAATTCACATTTAATGAATTATTTTCATGGTGCCAATTCACAACAAAAGTCATCTCATGACACTTAACATGTAGACCAGATCTAAACTAAACTTAATTATCAGTTAATTCAGTCATTACACCATTATAGTCAAATTTATAACTACTGTAAGTTATGTTTGGAGCTACATTCTGGTACATTCTGCGTGTGTGTGTGTGTGTGTGTGTGTGTGGAGGCACCTCTCTCGCGGCTGCTACCGTGTGCAAATTGAACCCAGCCTCCCTCCACAACAGAGATTACAGCGAAATAGCTGACACAGTATAACTGATGACCTCCATCTTCCTGTCCGTCTGTCTTTCTTCCTCTTCCTCCTCTGCTTCAGCTCAGTGTCTGAAAACCACTGACAGCATGGACCAGTTTCTCACCGTCTCCTCCAGGCCTCAGCTCAATAACAATGTCCCGCAACATCGTACGCAATCAATCTACCTATCAATCAGCACTCACTCCGACATGATTGAGGACACTTCTCATTCAGGCGACTGACAAACATCGGCCCTCGCAATCACAAACCGACACGGCGGTTAGGATTCAGCGGTCAGGTGTGGGACTTGCTTGATCAGAGTTCGTCCAGTCCATTCGAATCACTGGAAGATGTTTGCGAGAGATTTTTTTTTTTTTTCTCTTTAAGAGCAACCTGAGGCAGTTTTTAGCACTTCTGACATCTCTCATGAAAAGTTTGGACTTCTAACCTCTTCCAAATACAAACTAACAACAGGAAATGCTGCTGGCAGTTGTATGATTTTACCACCACTTTATTTATTTTTCTCCTGGTCTCACATGGCTCCACAGTGTTGAATACAACAGTGAAACATGCCTGCAGGCGCAGGTCCGTGCACACAGAACTACCTTCTTTACATAGACCCTCTGACTTGTGGTTTTAATGAGGAGTTGAGGCGGCTCACTTACATTTTCTGAGTCTTCCGCACAGATGATTAGTGTTTCGCTCGACCTACAGCTGCATTAATTCAATGATGGACTGGATTATTTCCTCCTTTTCCGATCTCACAATCACATTCACGGGGCTTAAAAAAGCTTAGATTTATGCAGAAGATATTCTCAGAACAGAGTTCATCTATTTTACATGCAACATGAGGAGATATATGTCTAAATGAGAGGCCTGAGATGCTGCAAGGCTAAAAGCAAAGCGTGTTTAATGAATTTAGTAGGCGGGGGAAATTCTTTATCTTCTCCTTTCTAATTTGCAATTAAAATGTTTTTCCTTCTTTTCTCCAGCATTTTTCAAATTTTCTTTTTATTCAAAAAGTTTGATGTTTCAGTAATACTTTTACAACTAAAATCTAATATTTATTGTAAGAGTTGACTGTGTCTGCCCCATTTCCAAGCCTCAGTCTTGTAACACGGTAAACACTACAGGTTTAAACAAAGCAGCGGCCACCGGGGGATTGTGGGTAAGCATATGCGTATTCATGCATGCAGTTCTTGCTTTGATCTTTGTGTTTTAGGTTGTGTCTGTTTGCATTAGCGACTTCAAGGTTCTTGGGGTGTATAAGTATGTGTATTTTTCCTGACTGGATGTTCACTTGCCCGGTTTGTTAAATCCTGCGAGCCAACAAGTTGTTGTCAAAATAATTAATTTTTTATCTGCGTGCTCGCTCGCGCAGAACAGAGGCAGACTAAGTGTTGTCTTGTGTGCCATTGCCGTCCGGGTGGCAAACACCAGAGCAGAAAGTGTAAGAGCTGTCCATTTTCACTTCAGTCCTCTGAACAGTATGATTATTTACAGTAATAATGAAGTGTTAGTGCCATTTCCAACATTGTTCAACTGAAATTGGATACGTGGGCACCCTTGAAATGTTCTTATGTAAGTAACCAAAACAATTCATTAAAGATCTACTTCTAACTGTGTGGCTTAAAGTCTTTCACAACGTCACACAAATTTGTTGACCACACTGGAGATAAAAACTGAAATTAATGTGATTTTTTTTATTAATGATTTCACCTTTCAGCACAGTAATATGACAGTTGTGAACGCTTTAACTGTGGGTTAGGGATGGGCGTTTTCAGTCATTTCAATATTCGAGTGCTAATGAATGAGTCCTCAAGTACTCTCAAAATATATACACAAAAGACAGCGGCTATATGGCTGCAGAGAACATTAGACTACAGCACTTTCACATTTCTGTTCATAAATAGCCAACAATGGAAACCAGGTGCAGTTTACACGGACGCCCACCTGCTTTAAGATTGTAAGGTTTGTAGCAACGGCCGCCTCGTCGACACATTGCTAATCATCCTTCCATTCAGCCGCGCTGTCCCCGTACAACTGTCCAAACCCTCGTGGCTGGTCCTCCTGCCAACCGTCAGCTTCTCCTTCCACCAAAGTTAAGATGAGCAGATCTCCACTCACCAGTTTCATTATTAGCACTAGCAGGCTCTGTTAGCGTCACAGCGACGTGTGCTAACAGAGCTCACGGACAATGTGATGCGAGATCGCTGGTTACTTCTCCGGCTTTAAGTGCACGTGCTGAAACCCGGAACTAGTATTTCTATAAGTTCAACGTCACGTGTTTTGTCTTGGCCAAAGTTCAAGGCCTCACTTTTCCGACTCACTGCTGATTTGGTGCATGTAAGTTCAACTGCTGTAGCCAAAAAACAACAGCGCGCAGATAAGTGAATAGTAAAGTGTTACTCTTCACTCTTCAAGTACTCAAATACTTGTACCTTTCCCTAGTGTGGGTATTTACACCTGTGTGTATATATCATAACCCTAGCCATAACATAACATAACATAGCACAACAGGAACAGTAGTTTTACCACGTAGAAGTCGCACCAGGGTAACCCAGGGGAAACCCTGTGCACTCACCACTCCCGTACTGCATCCACATTTGTACTGCGTGACTTTGACTTTGATATTTTAGATTATTTTGAGGGGGTTGAGTGTAAATTTGCAGCCATCTGACTGACTGACTTTCAGCCGAATGTAAAGAAGCACTCCATTACAGCGACTATAATGATAGTGTCACTCTGAATGATCAGCTGCAAAAATGATGACATGGCTGCATTAACTATTTTCAGAGCCGATTCACTGGTTGTGAAGGTTCATTTGAGAATGCAACTTGTATTCCAAGAAAGCTTAAACACTGCATGGATAAAAAAGAACATGCATCTCATTCGTTATCTGATGCAAAAATGACACCAGTACAAAGACAAAGTTACAAAATTAACGCTTGACCTGAGAAAGTTCACTGACTTTTGTAAATTTATGCTTATTCTTGACTGATTTGAGCAGCAGCACATTTCAAACAAGCTTGAACTTGGAAGAAACCCTCCGGAAAATATGAACAAGTTGTTAGTACTTGGGTTCATTTGCAAAAGATCATGTTCTGACTTCCAATTTTTTTTTTTTTTTTGCATTTGGGTTGTAGATGAAAACAAAATGACCGTCTGCATCATTGTGTATTCCATTTATATTGGAAATAACCTGTCAATATTCTCATTCGGAACATCTTTCACCCTCACACTCTGTTAGCAAATCAAGGCCACCGATCTAAGGAACGTTTACTCTCAATTAAAATTTGAACAAGTGAATTTGCTCCTAAATTTGGCATATTCCACCAAACGCCACCAAACCTACTGTACATGGTAAAATATGTTTAGTTTGTTGGGTTTCCTACGGGAATAAATGCACAAAAAGACAGTTCGCATTAATGCTGTGTGCCCATCGATAGTAATATCCTAG
The DNA here is from genome assembly GCA_001698575.1 of Mola mola. Lineage (NCBI taxonomy): Eukaryota > Metazoa > Chordata > Actinopteri > Tetraodontiformes > Molidae > Mola > Mola mola. Next base: position 2,744,761 of record KV751318.1, on the reverse strand, counting down.
AACACAGAAAGGCAGGAAGGACTCACACGTTCATGGTACAAAACACATAAACACACAAACACACACACACACACACACACACACAAACCATTAACATTGATCAAGACACACTCTGTTGTTCTTAGCCAACATGATGACAGAAAAGAAAAAAAAAATGGATGATCCCCTCACCCACACACACAAGCAAAATGACAGATCCTCAGTCTTCATGGACTCCTGCTGGAAATAATTGATTGGCTCCTATTGTGAAAGGCTAAAGCACCAGCCTGTGAGCTGCAAGGTGATGAATAGCAAAATAAATATTGAAATATTAAAATATAGATATTTTTTCCCAACCCCTCCAGCGGCTCCTTTTCAATTTTCAGTTAATTCCCCATCAGCAGGGGAGACGCTGTGCTGCTGAGGGCCCCACGACAAATTGTTGTCAAATTAGTGAAAGGAGGAACTCTCATTAGTGCAGTCTAGAGGACAAACTAAGGCCACCTCACTAATGTTTTTGTGCAAACCTTCAACAGTATCCTGCGGTCTCCATTTGTGGCATGCCACATGCTTTTTATCACAATAATTCACACTGGCACATCTTCAAATCCCACTGCAAATGAAGAACGAAACACCAGAAAAAGTGAGTAGATCCAAAGTCTGGACAGTTTTGGCATAAAATATAATCTTAATCATAATTGAAAAAAACCCCAAAATGTATCTTAAAGTTTGGAATATTAAATGTATCTTTTTGAGTTCAGGTTTTCAATCAGAGTAATTTAGTTTTCTGTTACAAGATGAGTTTTCAGCAGTTTAGTGATTTGTACATTGGGTGCTACAGTGCTGTGCTCTCTCAGTCTGTGACCTGCATCAGGCTGTATCCATCCAAGAGCTGCTATATTAAAACTAGGTCCAAACTAGTTGCTTAAAGTACGCTTTTAATTTGTCAAACAGCTGTATTGGATAATATTAATAATTCCCAGCTTCAATTTAAGCCTCATCCGGTTTTCACGGCAGATAATAATTACAAGTATAATACATGCAAAACGTTTAAATCTTTAAAATTTCTAAAGCAGCTACGCATTTCATGTCCGTACACAGCGTCGGATGAATGTCCTGTTTTTGAACTTTTTAACATGTCCATATGGTTTGTCTTATGTACTGTGATCGTAGCCAAAAATAGAACTCTGACAGCCCGAGTGTCATGGTTCTGCCCTCTGCTTTTAGTTTGGTAGTTGTGTTTCGGTTTTGTTACTTCATTTCAAGACTTAAGGCGGTTCAGGTGTGCAGAGCTGACTACCTGCAGCTGTTGATTCCTCATCAGTGGCTGTATAAAAGACACAGATCCTGATCTGCTCGTCGCCAGAACGTCTTGTTCCCAGTAAGGTAAACCTTGACAGCTCCCTACATCCTGATACATTTGGAACTCTCTGTTTCTATGTTTTTCTCGTCCGAGTCTCCTAGTTTTGCTCTCGTGACTTTTTTTGTTGCTACTTTGATCCTGTGGTTCCTAGTGTTACTAGAAATTTTCTGTTCAATACTTTGCTCAGCCTTCCTAGCGACCTTTTGTTTGTACTTTGTCTTCGCGTCTTCCTGGAGTTTCCTGCGCCTTTTGTTAACCGTTGTTTTGTTGTTCCAGCCCTGCCGGGACTGGAGAGCTCAGCCGCCGCAGCCGTGTCCTTCCCTGGTGTTCGTTGCTACTCAGTTCGGTTTTGATTCTTGTTTCTGTTAAATAAATCTTTATTTCGTACTTTAACCCCTGAGTTTCCTGTGTCCGCTTGTGGGTCCAGACTCTGTACGTCACACCGAGACCTCTACACAGAAAAACAACCAAATCCTGACAATGTAGAAACATTGTAAAAACGTTACGGAAACATGTTCTGATGCATCAACTTGAAGGTGACCTTGTACAAGTGAATTGCACCGTATGTGAAGAAGACGTGAATGTGCAGTGTATGGTAGACTAGTTTAAAAGTCAGAGGAGGTGAGCTCTGGCTCGCTCCAGCTGTAGGCGAGGAGATGGGGCAGATGTAATTAGCAAAGTCATAGATCCCCACAAACTACATGAGATGTGTAGAATTAAACCCACAACATTTTTAAAAAAATCAATCTGAAATATGTAATTTTATGAAAAATGAATGAGTTTTTAAGGGTTTAATCGATTACTGGAGCTGGAGGAAGCTCTAATCCAGCAACACTGTGTACCATAAATTTTGGTTTAGTTACTTAAGATGCTAGCTCACACTTAAACTGTATATATGAGTAACACCAGATACTGTAAAAATATACTGGCCAAGCATATTTTTACAGCTCAGAATGTGTGCATGTTATTATGGGATTTTGTTGCACAAGAGCACTGTGGAGTTTGGTGAAAATAATTTCAGTTGTTTTCCGTATATCGTTTACATCTGCCAATGTAAAGATGAATGGGACACTGTACTGCAGATGATTTTATCAGCTAATCATTAAAAACAGTGAAAACACATTACAACAGATGCAGGTCTAGTTATGTAAACAAAGGACAATAAGGTTGGTGCCAATGTGAGTTTATGAGGTGGACCTGAATGAAGTCCCTATTAAGCACACAAAGCCAAGAAAATATGGCAACATCTGAGACTTTCAGTGTAGTTTTTCACTTTCAGTGTAAGTTTCATTACAAACGTTTATCCAACAGTGCGGCAGACAGCCTTTTGAAATTTACTTCAACCAACAGTCTACCACAGCATTAGAGCATGTTCCTCTCATATTCTGCTCAAAATTGTGCGTTTTCTTGTCGCGACGCACTAAAGTATTGGTCACAAATAGAGCTAAAGAGTCCAGTGAGGTCGTTTCATTTCTGCAGTGCAAAGTGATGTCCCAGGAAGGTTTTGTCTTCCAGGGCAAAACACGAAGAAGCAAGGGGAACTGTTACTCTATTGTCACCCGTACGTGCATCACAGTGTGAGTTATTGGAAAAAGTGCTGTTGCATTTAAACGCTAAATACTGCCTAAACAGAAAAAGCTGCACCTGATCAACATGATATATTACATTAGTCAAGACTGCAGCGTGGCAGCAAGCTGTGTTTAGTCGATTTTTGAAAACAACATTAGCACACTAGAAGTACAGTAAAGTGGCATTAGAACAGCAAATTGAGGGTTTTTATATTAATGATAATGAACAATAAGTAAGTTAAATAACAGCAGCCGTTATCCTCTAAATCCTTTAAATAAACACTGCCAGGAGGTTTTCAAGAGACAGAGACAGAGAGAGAGAGAGAGAGACACTTGATGAAGGCAGAGAGGAAAGGCGAGTATGTGGTCGACTTTCAATACCTTCGTAATGATATTCAGCCACAGCAGGACCTCTGCCGCTGTGTGTGTGTGTGCGCGTGCATTTTTTTCCCCGACCTGTCGTCCCAACGCGCTCATGAATGATTCATGATGTCTCCCAGAAAATGACGTCTTTAGGATCACAGATTAACACACCGGGGGCTGACGGTGATGGGAGAACCAAGTGAAAAGAAGGTTAGACAGAAAACTGATCAGCCTCCTCTTACTGTCTTTGGATATGTGCGTTATTGCCATTATAGAGTCCAACCTGCTCCCTCATCATCAGTCATCATCCCTGAAATAAAACATGCTCAACTTGTGCTCACCAGCTAAAAGAAAAGGAGCGTGGCGTTAAATGCACGTGTGCGTTACACAGGGTAAGCACTGCCCGATGACTCATAGGGTGGATTCGCTTCCTTCTGTGCAAGTTTTAAGAAAATGTGAAAAACAACACACTAGAAGTGTTTGTGGTTACTGATGTGATTTACTTTACTATTTTTTTAAAGTGTGATGGTGCAAATCTTGTGGGGAAAGCGAGTTCTTCTACTGTTATAAAACTGCAGAAATTAAGTTAGAGGACAATTCTAGTATTTTTCAACTTCAGCCCTGTTTTATTTAGCCTGTATTTGCCAGATTCTTCTCATTACACAGCCCTAGTAGCCTTAAGCCCATCTGGTTCTGGTTCTGGTTCAATTTCACTGTAGTTGCGGTTTTCCTGTATGATTCAATATTACAGATGTGATTACTTTCAGTGGCTCATGCTAACGTGATGTTTTGTGCAATTGGTCTGTGCATCATAAACCAGTCGTTAAAAGTGTTACGACAAGAGCTGACTTATGCGTTATAAATCATCCAACTCCTATCGCCTCCCATCCTCCCTTGTTTTTACCCCTCGGCCCTGTTTGACCTCAACCCTGCTGGAAAAAAGAAAAAATCAATACATTTACATGCATGAAGTAAACAGCGTGACAGCTGCGTATTTATAGAGTATTTGAACAATCTCATTACGCTCAGCTCTGGCTCTCTCCTGTGTGTGCCCTAATCAGACCAGTGAGTGCTCTCTATCAATGGCCCCGCTTCCACCGCGGCACCAGTGTGGAGAGGCTGCACAGATGTGTCCGTCATTTGAAGGAGGGCTGGTGGGTAAATCTCATGAAACGATTGTTCACGGCACGTGTATTTTTCACCGTCCCAGTCATGGCGGTAACAGCTGGCAGGCTACATCATATTCCAGGGAGGATTTAAAGGGAATTTAAAGACCAGTGATTGTGTCATATATTATCCACACTAGTCTTCTTGTTAAACAACAGTTGTGTAATAATATTAAGTGTTTGCTGTAAAATTTGGCAGCAAAGTGGGTTTAACGTTCTCTCCCACCCTGCTTGTTAAATCTAAGTGATTTTAGTTTGAAGTGCGTTGTTTTGTTTTGGGTCTTTTCACTGCAGCTCGTCACTGTGCGTGAATCAATACCTAAACGCCACACAATGAAAATAAACGATGTAAACAATAAGGAAATCCATTAAAGAAATAAAAAATGTAGTTAGGCCTCAATAGGTAATGCAGAGTGTGAGCTTCCCCTTCTTTAGCCCCGTTGAGACTCTGAATGATCTCAGCAGAGCAGCTTCTGTTCAGAGGGATCTGGTAATGTTGAGTTCACAAAACTCTGACAAACTACAGTATATGATCATTTTTGTTTTGTTTTCTTCCAAAACTGCTCTTGAATGAACAGTGAATTCAGTAGAAGTGGGGTTGACGTCCTTTCAAAACAAAACTACATAATAGGATGGATTAACGTGATGACTCGTTATACATAAGCGTCATCGTCAGTGTGACATCGTAATGTTCTGCAAAAAACAAAAGAGGGGAAAGTGACCATGTTTGACATTCGCTCAGGTACCCAATTGGACAAAATTGCGTATCTTCTTTGAGTTCTATTAAAATCAGTATTATCATTCAGTATTTGATAGCCATTTGGATTCAGGCATCAGCATTATTGAATATATGTTCTGTGACGGCAACGACTTTGCAACTTTGCAACAAAGGACGTGCTCCTGAGCTCCTTTTTCAGACAGTCAGCTACCTATAGTAGGACAGCGACAGTCAAAGCTATCTGTCGGACTTGAAACTCTCCTTCACAGCCACATTAACATTCTCAGAGACTCAACAAAAACCTCTAAGAAGATGAAGAGCAGTCCTGAGCAGGGCAGTTGAATAACTCAGACGGGATGAGCAGGTGGCCTGGCAGGTCCCAGTACTTTGTGAGCATGTTGCGCCTCGAGCAGATGACCATATAAAAAAAATAAGAAGTGCCATTTTCTTTTTCTCCACCTCCGATGCAACATGCTGAGTCCCAGAGGGAAGGTTAAACTTTTCTCAACTAAACAAAGGCATACGGAGTCTTTATGGAGAAACAACTGTTTTGATGTTCTAGATCATTTTTGAGGATAAACCTTAGTGTTACAGTGACTATAAAACTGAATAGGGTAGAGAAAAAAATTCAATTACTTTCACTTTATTACTCTTTTATGGTATCAACATGTAGTTGATTTCAGGCATATTTCCCACAACTACACCTGCATTAGTGCTACACACTTGGGACCAAATATGGCAACAAATTGGACAATAAAAAATGCATATATTCCTTCCTTTGTCCCCTTGTGGCTCTTCTGCTGATGATTTATGTAACATTGAGAGCCCTTCTCTCCTCACTACGACAACAGAGTGACAGGGCATCAATCTTTGCTCCCTAGCTGAACACCACGGCGTGGAGACACCCACAGAGATGCCAGACGATCGATATTCATGAATCCTACCTTCCATTTCCCGCTGCAACCGTGGGCACGACGGGATCGAAAACAGACACACAAACAAATTCATGCTCACGTACAATTATACACAAATACACCGCGTCATGGAGACAAAGTCAGTGGACATGTCAGCGTGCTGCAGGCGGGCAGACGGCAAGCAAAACCCCCTGTGGCGAAAGCCTTAAAGTGTCTTTAGCTTATACCCCCTGCCTGCCTGCCTGCCTGCCTGTCCGTGAATAAAAAAGAATATCAACATACTATAAAAATGAAGAAAAAAAAAATCAGACTGCTTTAAAGTCATTCAAATCTCTATGTTATTGAATTAAGTTTGAAGGTTTTTAATGCCTGGCTGCAGGCCTGCACACTAATGTCCCCTAAAAAATAGTAGTAAAAATCAACTTCATTCATATCTCCCCCCGTCCAACCTAAACGCATGATTCTACTTCTTTTTAAAATCCTGAAATAGGCTGCTTTGTGGTTTAATTAAGTTTTCATTTTTTTTTAGCAATGAATAAAAATGCTTTTGTCTCATTAAAGATCGTGAGTCTTGTTAATATTATGGGTACTTGTGTTTGGTTAATTATTATTATTCAGTCCTTCAGACGTTCCCCTTCCTCTTCCCTTATGTACGGCCCTGTTTAGCCACTGTTTAGTGTTGTTACCTTCACCCAGTGAGGGGAGAGAGCGTATCGTAATCACACCTGTCCGTCAGCATCGCACCTTTTGGCTTGAACATTTTACTCCAGGTCTCCACAATATCTCAGTCCTCCGCAAAGATGATCTGGTCCTGAAGTCTGGAATTTTTTTAAAGGACTCTTCCCTATGGGCCACTTTTTCGTGTTTTCATCTATAACTTACATTCTCAGGGCACAAGGATAAAGTAATAATAAAAAGAAATAAAGTAGGTCCGACCACCTCAGCTATTCCCATCAAATGATGTAGCTTGATCCAGACCTTAGGGCTCTTCTGGGTCTGGTGAATGACACTATTTCGATTTAGTCAAGGTCAAACGAGAGGGAATTGCGGCAAAGGGGGGTGAGGGTCTGTCGTCTCTGAGTGTTCAAATTGGAAAAGGAAAAAAATAATACGACCCAACACACAGCATTCATTCTAAAATCACACAAAGTCACAGTAGTGTATGCAGGCGTGAAACCATTAATGACGGCGGAACACCACAGTAACTCTCTGTTGGTGTGTAGTAGCAGGGTGGATTTAAATGCAGGATACGCACAGAGGGGAAGTGAGGCTGGGAAGTGTTCTTGAAAGGAGCAGGAAGGAGAATCAGGGTGAAGTGGAGAGGAGATGATTGCCAGCAGCGGTGGAGGACTGATGGGTCGTGCGAGATGACTAAGCGAGACTGCACACAGAGCTCAACATGTGAGTGTGGCTGGAAACAGGAGATTCTGGAAAACAACATAGTCTTTGGACCTTTTGGAGGTGGTGAGCTAATGGGTGGCAGGTGTGTCGGCCAGGAGAGGTGACAAGCTAATTGATGACGGGTGTGCTGGTGAGCAGGGATGAAAGAGGCAGGAGAATGAGTGACAGGACAAGACGTGCACACACAACAAACTCAGATGGGAACGGGGGAACAGGGTGTTTGTAATGACGGCGTCTCCTCGCTGTCCTCACTCAGGTGTCTTTATCCCAGTGAGAATGCGAAATGGAGATGTGAGAAGTCACATGTGCATATTGAGAAATCCTAAGCATCCATCTTAAAAAGACATCAGGGGGGACTTGTTGTGTCACCTGGCAGTCTCACTTGTATGAATATAACGTCTTTCATATCTTCTTCTCTTTATCTAGGAGTCGCCACAGCGAACCGTCCTCCTCCATCTTTCCCTGTCCTCTGCATCTTCTTCTCTCACACCACCTTTCTACATAGCCATGAATCTCCTCTTTGGTCTGTCTCTTTACATCCTGCCTGGTAGCTCCATCTTGAGCATCCTTCTGCCAATATATTCACTGTCCCTCCTCTGCACATGTGCAAACCATCTCAATCTAGCGTCGCTAACATTGTCTCCAAAACTTCTGACTTCTTCATCCTGTCCGTCCTCGTCACTCCCGAAGAGAATCTCCACATCTTTAACTCTGCCTCCTCCAGCTCTGCCTCCTGTCTTTTGGTCAGTGCCACCGTCTCCAAACCAAACAACACTGCTGCTACTCTTTTGTCACAGATCACTCCTGACACTCCACCCTACCTAGACTCTCTTCTTCACCTCTTTCCCACACTTCCCCGTCGCTCTGAACAGTTGAACCTGAGTACTATGTACTCACATATCCCTGGATTTACAGTCTCTACATACTCTTGGACTCAGCAACGCCCAGATCTTCCTACATGGAGTACAATGACTCCTGGACCAACAGAGTCCACCTGCGTCTGGATCACTAGACTTTCCATACATCCGGACTCATAGAATCCACAGACTCTGGGACTCATGGATGTTTTATGCATTCTAAATGAACTGTTGTTATCATGTTTTTGTGTTCTGTACAAGTGACATTTATTGCACGTCTGTCCGTCCTAGGAAGAAGGATCCCTCCTCTGTGGCTCTTCCTGAGGTTTCTTATTTTCCCTGTTTAGGGTTTTTTAAGTTTTTCCTCAGCCGGTTCGAGGGTCTAAGGGCAGAGGATGTCACATCTGTACAGTTTGTCAAAGCCCAGTGAGATAATGTGTAAATTGTGATTTCGGGCTGTACAAATAAAATTTGATTTGATTTGATTTACTTAAACTCACTTTTTTCACCTCTACTCCCTGTAACCTCCCCGTTCTACCTGCATCCCTTTCATTCACCTTGAAGCCATCCGTTACTCCTACAGGGCATCTCACCACTGTCATACTGCTGTCATACATGTCCACTCCATACAGGACTCCACCCACTCATACAGGACCACAGTTACTCCCTCGGCACCCTGATGCAGACTTTCTCTAGATCCATAAAGACACAATGCAACTCTTTCTGACCTTCTCTATACTTCTCCATCAGCATTCTCAAGGCAAACATGGCGTCTGTCGTGCTCTTACATATACAAAAGGCTTTTTTTTTTTTTTTTTATCTTAAATTTGTCAGCTGTTTCACATACCTACTGATTAGAAACTGTACTACAGTGACTGTTCATTTACTACATTAACTAAATCTCTTGGACATAACTCGACACCTTAAAACTATTGTAGGCAACATATTATTTTAACTTCCCTCCCATCCAAAGAGAAATGAGAATCAGAGACTCCATATCTCCAATCTTTGAAGTTACTTTGCTGGTGACAACCTCCAGTTTCATGAATGCTGCCTGTAATGGTAATAAAGGTATTTATGTCACTTACTTCATTGAGAAACAATTCTATTTTAGGTAAAAATTCATGTACTAAGAGTACAAAGACACAATATCCGTAAGATTGTTTGTTTTACGTGTGGAATGGGTATAATCTAATCTATCAACGATGTGTTACAGTGAGAACAATTTTCTATACTGTGGTCGCGATGTCTGTTCTTGAAGGAATCAATTTTGTGTATTGATGGAATGATAACATATATAATGACTACAGGGCCCCAAACGATCAACATGTCCTTCAGTTGTGAATCTTCGTTCTGAGAGGGACATAAGTGCACTGATCATAGCAACAGCCACTAACTAGTACCACCTTCTCTTGTAGGCTCAGTCAGTGCCACATTTCACCAGTCTTGGGTTAGATAATTAGAATCAAATTAAGTAAAATAAAGTTTTAATGTTCAAGTAGAGTAACTATTTGAATGGTGGAACAAAACAATCAACATAATTTAAAAGCAGCCACTTGAATAACAACAGTGACGAAGCATGACTGCTTTTTCTGGCTTAATTTTTATGACCAACCCACCACCTGTCCTCAGCTCCCTCTTTATTTCCCCCAAAACACTACACATCATCTCCTCTCCCTTCCTTTGATCCTAAAAAACCCCACCTGGAAAAATCACGACAGGAAAGCACAGAAGCTGGAGTTATGCCGCCGTTTAATCTTTTAGAAGTATTTTCTGTGCAAATGTCACCGTTGGCAAGTACATCCACATCGCTGCAGCGGAGTCAGCAGACCCGAGCGTCACCTCTCAGTCACCTTCTGTAACGACAACCACAGCGCAGGACAATCTTAAACACGCTCCAGAGTGGGAGCGCGCTGGGAGAATAATCCTGGCGATATTCCAGGCGGAGTGAGGTGATGCTCCTTCATCACCGCTGGCTGCAAGAGCAAAGTTAATTTAACTTAAATGCTTTTGGCCCGGGATCATTTAAACCACGGGATGCTCACGCTCACTGTTTTTGTTGCTCTGAGTGCTGTGTGCACACTGAGTGAAAGGGAATTTAAAAGAAAGACAAAGAAAAATAATAAGAAAGCTATATTTTCTCTTAAACGCACAATATGTAGTTTCTGCCACTATAGAGTCAGGTCATATATACATATACAGTAAGTGTCACGTGTCCCAGGACGAGAACTTTCTCCAGGTCCTCATTAACCTCTGCAAACATGAGCCACGCTTCATTTACATACAATAATTAATCACCTTGAATCACCTCTCTGGACTGCAGCGTAAGTTTATGAATATTAAGGCACCAAATAAAAGTTATAGAGTTATACATCCCTTAAGAACGAGAGAGAAACATAAATAACACACAGAAACTTGTCACCAAAACGTTCAGGTCAGCACAAGGCAGGTCGATATTCATCCGTCTCATGCACGAAAGAAGACGTTTAGGTTTAAATGAGGACGATGTTATAGCGCGTCAACGTCCCCAAATTAAACTTACATATTAGTTCAAACAGCAGTAAGTTAATGCAAGAATAATGCAGGAATAAATCAATAAGAACAGCATGTTAGCCAGGTCAGAACCTTACAGGTCCTCCTCCCGGCTTTATGAGTGTGGAGGTGCTTAAAGGAATAAAATGAGTGCGTGTTCTACATTTAGGTGGGCAGTCCTGCTGACTGAAAAAAACAGTTTAAAGCTTTTTTTCAAGTTATATTTACGCTTGTGGTTAATGTGGAAATGTTACATACTTTATTCTTTTAACAAAAATGTACCCACGATGGAAAATGAACCAAAACAGAAAAAAAAAAATCAAATCTAACCAAAGAACAATCAACACTAAAATCAAGACCAAGACTCTACACATTTTTTGCCACCAAATGACCAAAATTAACGAAACAAAAACAACAAACTAAAAACAGCTCATTTTAAGCCTACTCTATGAGATGCACAAATGTTTTCTCTACTTCCTCTACTATTAATATTTTCCTCTCGGAATACTCTATTAATACTGCCAGCCTATTAATATTTTCCTAAATGGTTGATCCAGTTTCTTTTGCAAATGAAGTCTTGATAATTATGTAACAAGTGTAACACAGGTAACACAGGTTACCTTCTCCCAAAACTCATTTTCTCTTGCTCTTACTCTCAGCGAATCCCAAAAAATCCTGAGGTGCCTCGCAGCTTTGATAACGTTTGGAACTTTTTCAGAGAAAAGAGGAAGTGTAGCAGGTAGGAGGATTGTGGGCATCTCTCAGCCTGGTCAGGAGGAAAATGAAGAGGTATTATAGGTGAACACAAGGCTGTCATATAAGCTGCAGTACTCAAGCTCGCTTCATTTCTGTTGCGTCAGCCAGCGTGGGCTGTCCTCCTCTTTCCCCTCCGTGTTTATGCGACCGGTTATTGGAAATGAGCCGGCCTTCACATCATATTGTGTGTCTCCAGGCTGTGAGTGGGTTCACTCAAACTTTCCCAAAACTAAATGATGGAAACGGAACTGAAACTTTAAGTCCTCACGACTCGTTGCCCGCCGCGTGAACCCTAAAAGCTCAAATCCCATTTCTGCGCTGTGGAGAAATCGCAGGGGGGGAAGAAAAAAAAAAGAAAAAACGGAAGGAAGGAGAAGTTAGGGGAGGGGGTCGGCATGCTCAGTTGTCTTAGCAGATAAGAAGTAAGCTCATATAGCTTGAAACCTCCCTGCATGTGCTTTCAACAAGGTGCACAAGCAGATATAAATATATTAATGGGAGCAGCCTCCCCATTTATTAAAGAGGGAAGCCGCCATATTTCTGGTGGTGCAGCGGATGGCACCCTGAGGGGGAATGAATGATATAGTGGGTTTTTGTGTGTGTGTGTGTGTGTGTGTGTGTGTGTGTGTGTGCGTGTGTGTGTATTCTGTGTGTGTGACTCTTCAAGAGATGCGGACATCTGTGAGCTGTCATGGAGTTAGTTGTGTCAGTCAGAGGAGCGACAGAAATTTCGCCCTGTTCATGCTATACGTGTGATCTTAGTAGTTGGAGTCATATTGTCCCGTCGGATTTGTTTTAATTAATACCCAGCGTTCACCTGTAAACATCATCATTCTTGGCGGTTTACTGAGAATCAGCCTTTTCTTCTTTTGTCTCCTCAGGATTCTCCTTCAACGCTTCCCTCCCGTAACAGGTTTTCACTTGTCTTTTGCAGCCTGCCTATGGGCTCCTATATTATTCATGAACTCCAGATTGTTTTGGCTGATGCTGAATGCATGTTTTCTCTCTATATATTACCTATAGCCCCCGTACATTCTCCTCAACAAAGCCACATTTAGGATTTAGCAGGGCTAAACTTGAGGAGTTACTGCATTCATGATTGATGTTCATTCCACGTCCGTCTCATTATATAGAGTTGAGCGGGAAAGGGGGCATGACAAAGGTTGTGAACTGACACTCCATATTCAATGCTTTTATAATATACAGGCATTATGCACCTACTGACCCAGGCTGATAAACTCACATACACGCTGGGGATTCTTACCTCGTCTTGGTCTGAAGGCCGTCAAAAAAAAGAAATATAAAGGAAAAAGATCTTGTGTTAGAATTTCTGTTGGGTAAAAGTCGGCACTCTTTTGTATGTTTGTATGTTTATGACAGACCAGAGAATTCGTGAAGTAGAATTTTTCCAGTTCAAATGAGATTTTCTTTATCTTTCATAAAAACATCGGCGGGACACAGAAAATACATGGCCGTTCAGCAAGGAGCTCCTTGTGAAAGAAAACAGAAACACTCCTTTTATACAATAACTTTACATTATTTATTCAACAACGCGGCTGTTTTTACTTTAGGCATCTACTCCACATTACCAGACATGTTTGGCAGTCATAAAACACAGTTTATGTCCAGTGTTCCATCATGCTGTAGAGCTGGTCCTACAAGGCATTTTGTCTGTGTGTGAATGTGTGTGTGTGTGTGTGTGTGTGTGTTTGTGAAAAAGAGGGATAAATTTACAGAAATATCCAAAATAACATCTTGCAAATCCTTTTATTTTTTTTATTTTTTTTTTTAAATTTTACAAGGAATAACACTTTCTGAAGACATCTACATGTTGTTGGAGTTCATTTCTTTTCTATGTCAGGACCTGCATATGTAATAGCTGTGCCAGAGGACAAAAATAGAGAATAAAAAATGAGGCAAGGAGTCAACACCACCTGTCAGGGCCAGGAGACACCGAACCGACATTAAGAACCAGCCACGACAGGGAGACCCCCTGTTGTGTTGCCTCATGTTGCATAGGTCGGGGCAAAACAGTTGCACTGGAACACACCGCTGAGACGCTGGCACGCTGCTCATCAGCACATCCATTAGTGCCTGTATGAGAAACTGGAAGACCCATCTGCTGGAATCAAAACAAAACAGTGTTTGCTTGTTACTCTAACTCACTTGAAATGGCAAATAAGGAAGATGAAAATGGCAAAGCTGCCATCAGCCTGTTGGATGTGGAAGAAGAAAAGCAGAGACATTGTAGATTGTACAACCACTTCCATCTGTATTCTTATTCGCCAAGCTGGAGAACCAGAGTGATCTCTCTCACTGATTCAACATAGACGAATGGCGACGCACCAAATGGACTAAAGCGACAGACGCTCACAGACATTCCCAACATTTCCGACAGCGTATTGTTGGCTTGGTGCGTCCTAGCTTTAAGAAAAAGGATGTCGATAATAGCGAATTTAATCACAGTTTTATGTTGGACAGAGATAACGCAGCATGTTCTGATACGGTTAATGGAGCCCATTGACTGGACCTTTATCAAGGCCTGTGCTCATGCACCACTGGACAAAATACACTGCTGTCTTTAAGCGGAATGATTTTACAGGCTCTCTGTTGGCAGAAATAGTCAAGACGGGACCTGTGACAAGCTAATAAGAATCTTCTTGATACCTAGTCGAAAAGCAAATAAAAGGAAGAAGGGAATCTTTGAGCAACGACCTTGTCTTGAATCTACTATGTAAACTGCTGGGAAACCTTCCCTTCTATATAAATTTGCTTTGTCATACTTCTTATTTAGTGCAATGACAATACTGATTGTCTTTCCCTTCACAGTGACTTTGGCTCTCGTCTCTGATTTACTTGTCTTTGACAAGTTAAAGTCCGACTTTCTGTTTGTTTCTCACAGCTGTCTTTCTGCAAATGTCTGACCCCTTTTGTATTCTAGCTCTTGCCTCACCCACCCTCACATTGCAAGTCGCAGTGAATTAATCTACCTCATCAAATGATGATATGCAAATGACTTGATTAGAGCATGACAGCAATCAGCGGGGCCCTCTTTAGCCTTCACACGCGCTCTGAAAATGGCTGCAAACCTTCTCATGTGCTGCGGAAAATGACACTAAAGCCTGGCGTTAGTGAGATGGGGTGACTCATGCGTCACGTGCGATTATGCCTCATCAGTCAGCGTGCGCTTGGAAGATCTGCGTAATCCATATCATTCACAGCTGGTTGAAAACTGCATTTCTAAATGGCTGCCGGAACAACGGGAAAAGGGGATTTCAACATACAGAAGCGCATTCATTTTTGCTCCTTTTTTATTTTGCACAGACGCATCTTTTGCAGCCACCGAACATGTAATTAAAGCGCCACTTAAGCGGAGTTCATGCATGACTCGTTTTCTATTAACCACTAACAATGTCTCACTGATACACTATTTGTGAGCGGGGTCAATGTCGGTTATAAGGGTCAACTTAATTATCCTGTAGCCGCAGTCCCATTTTCATCCATCCTTAACCTCCAGCTTCCCCCTCGACCCAGAGGACGTCACGCGCACCAAGAGTTCTGCTGCGTGTGTGTGTTTTCTCACTCGTGGGCCCGTATCTCACGTTCCCCTGTGGGACGGTTGTGTGCGCACTAAAGACCTGTCTGCGCATCAGACACCGAAGCGTTTTCATCAGGACCGCTGGGTCTCAGGAGTGGGGGGGGGAGCGTGTGAATAATTACCAATTAGAGAGTTGTCAAGAGCCAGTAGTCGAGGAGTGCTGCGGCAGCCAAGGCAGGTTAAGGTGAGTGTGCGCTAACCTGCGTACTTGTTTGACACGAGTATGAGTGTGCGTTCATGTGAGGGTTTCTGATTGTGTGGCTGTTAAATACAGAACGCTGTTTAATCCAACGCTTGAGTCACTTGCCGGGGCTCTCGTCAGTTTGTCAGCTAATTATAAACTAGCTACATGGATTAAATGTCTCTCCTCTTTTTTGCGATTTTGCTCTCTTACGTCTGCAGTTTGTCTGTAAGAGCTGACACGAGCGGGAATGAAAGACACGTTGACATTTCAGTGAATGGCCATTAGAGCTTTTCGATGGGACGCCGTACGTAAGCGACCTTGTTTTTCTTTGGATTTAAAAGCCTATTTGCCAGCCGAGCCTGTGTAAGAACCTGCGATGATCAACAACCCGACCTTTCTCAATATACACTCAACTCTCGGCGCGGTGTTTCTGATTTTATGTGTGTTTGAAAATATTCTGGTATATATTTCTGAGGCTTTATTAACATAAAAAGGTATTAAGACTTTATAATTTCAGGGATGCACATATTTGTATGGAAACAAAACATGGTTCTCTGCTGTTTAATTTAATGAAACAGCCACACTTACAGTAACAGTTTACTGTTCATGTACTCTTCCACACTTATTTTATTGTCAGTGGTCTAATGCCTGTATTTGTTCTGTTAGGGGTTATGTTTTTTTTTATGTCTCTATTAATTTTTTTTGGTAAAGTGAATTGTAATGTTGTCTATAAAGCTGTTATAAAATGATATTAAGTTAATGCCATTTTTTTCTTCTTCATATTATTATTGTGAGGTGAAGCAGAAAGACATAATTAGAAAAACAAAGAGAAGATGCTGGAATCTATCTGTCTGTCAAAGGATCTATCGGTCAGTTGTATGAGACTAGTGTCAGTGAGGGAGACTATGAGGACAGATAACGACTGAGTCTTTCTTCCCATAGTCACAAAGCAGTTCGCCCCACAAGCCACAGATCTTCCAAAAAATGAAATAGCATTTGACTTGACCCAAACTCCACAAATCCCGATCCAATCGAGCATTCATTCATTGAATGCGAAGAGACGATGACGGAACACAGGCGTTACCTCCACAGGACCCAACGGACCCACACAGGGACCCTCAGAGGACCTCAGTCCCTGTCCTGAGGTGTCAGAGCTGTTTTGGTGACATGAAAGGGCATAACTTTATGAGGCAGGCATCCTCATTAATGTTTTAGTGGTAAAGATGTCCAGTGGGTATGGCCGGGAGAGTTGGCCAAGCACTCTTCATACCGCTTAATAGCGTTGGCGTAGTTTGTGATGTGAAATGCTTTGCTTTAGGACATCTTTGCTACTAAAAACAGATCACTGGGGCGTCACAAGAACTGCTGCCAAATGAGAAAATGAGACAAGTGGAACACTTGACAGTTTATCAATAGGTGCAAACGACTATGAGATGCCTTTCAAATTTTATCCAGTTTTTAGAAATTGGGAGACCACAGATATAAGTCCAGTTTCAACTAGTTTTTAAAAATGATGATCCATCACGAGGGCTGTAATGATACACTTTATTAATGATTGAATACAAATCACAATACCCAGGACAGGACTCGATATGTATCATGATACATTAATATACCAAAATTCTTACTTATGAATTGTTTGATCAGCAGTATATTGATGGTGCTGTTAATTTAACACTGCAGCTCTGCAGATAGATATGATTGTGACCATAATTTCACTTTTGGGAAGTTTCTTGTTACTTCCCTGCACATATTGTAAATCATTAATGCAGATCTTGTGAAATAAGTCAGCATTTCTGTATTGAATTAGATGGTATTAAATAGTATCAGCGTCAGGATGCACATTTTCAAATGCAGTAATACAATTTACTGAGGCTTCTTCATACAATTATCATGATTGACCGCGTTTGGTCACACGAGTATTTCACACCACATAAATACAGATTTATTTGGACAATATGTGATTGCAACAAACTGCAGATTGAGCCTTGCCAGCTTATTATTGTGGGGTGGGAGGCAAAATCCTGTTAAATACACTCCAGCTTTAACAGAACCAATTCTCAGTCATGAAACAGAGCAGTAAGTGCACATATAATCATCATATAATCAACTAACGTTACCACGGGACCTAAAAACATTCATACTGTCTTACCCAACGTGATGACGATGATGATGATGATGATGATGATAATGATGAAGAAACTCAGTAATTACTATATTGATGTTGATGTTATCACTTTTGAGAACTTCTCTCTTCCATGATCCAGACTTCTTCTAAAATGGACTGTGTTTGTTCTAAGAACAATGGACAAAGACTATAAATGAGATTATATAAAAAAAATACATTTGCTAGGTTTTCTAAAATTGACTCCTACCTACCTTTAGTCGTGACCTCATCAATCATCAATCAATAGATCGAGCACTGTAAGACTATCTGTATGACCGACTTATTAGAAACAATTAAAATGCAGAGTAGAACAGTTTGAGAGATGAGAAGCAATTGAAAGAGATGGGATAGAGAAAGGAGAAGACATTGTGCCGTGACTTGGACTATATGTTACACTGTTGCTCAATCTCCTGCTCTATTTTTAATTTTCTCTCTTCCTGGGCCTCTCACCTTTGTCTTAGTCTGACAGATTCACTGATTCAGCTCCTGCACATATTTATGTACCACCGCCTACCACTACCTCCCACGGCAGGAAATAAGAATTGAGGAGAGTAGCATCCTCCTCTGTCTTTCCTCTGCTGTTCCTCCATATATCATCATGTGACGCTCTTTGCTTGACACTTTAACTCTATAAAGCCTGGGCAACAAACAAAGTCCTGCTTGATTTTCAAATACAACCCTGGGATGAGGGCTGATTATCATTTGATTGATGTTTTTGCCTTACAAGCAGCACGGCTCCATTGATGCTGACATCCACTGGCCAGTTGGTCCACTTCAGGGCCTAAATTAATGCATGGATGTGCCTGGATGTTTTGCAAGGATATACATGGTCCCCAGGTGATAAAAGCTACTGATATTGCTGCTTATCCACTGAGCTTTCTATCGCTGCCAACATTTGATTGACATTTGTAGTATATAGGTCCAACCGGTTTCATTTTGTAGGTGACAGCAATTGCTGCAGATTACTGACAGGACAGTGGTGATCAGTGGCCATTTTCACTATATAACAGAGGTCCAACTGGTGTCATTTTTGCACTGGCTCACAATGACTTTTGGCCATTCTATGAGACAAAGGTCGAGGTCACTAAAAGGACAATTGACATAGAGAGGTGCAACTGGTGTCATTTTGGAACTAATGCCAGCATCCATCACATAGCCAGAAATGTTTTTTTATTAAAGCTTTCTATATTTAAGAAAAGAAAGTAACATTTTTCTTAACTATTACTGTTGTTCAAACACTACAATAGTTTTGAAGATATTTGACTCATTGACTGTCGCTGAAGAAACTATGAACAAAATCACAGTATGATTTTGAATGAGCGTGTGATGCCAGCTCTTCGTAGTTAGTGCTACAGACACATTCACAGAAACAGCTGTGGGGTTCAGCCCTGATTGAAAAGAAAGACTACTTACAGGGAGCAAGAAACCCCCTGACATTACAGAGAGCGATGCTGCCAGGGACGCTCTGAGATAATCAAGCGTTCAAGTTAATGAGCACTGTTCTTAAAGCTCTTAAACAATAACAAAGAAACCGACTGAAGAGAAAAACAGTCCTAAACCTTATTATCTTCATTACATGTTGTCAGCTGGCGTGTATGTGGGCTGTGTATTAGCTAAAATACTCCAATGCTGGTCTTGTTCAACAAGAAATAAGATTGTGTTTAAGAGAGAAAAAAACCCAGATTTTGGTCTCCGTATATGTTTGTGTGTGCATGTGTGTGTGTGTGAGGAAGAGAGAAAGTAGAAGATATCCCCTGCTGGCTGAGCATGTCAGTCCTGTCAGGAAATGAACACATCTTCCAGCTTCATGGCAGTGGCTGCTGCTGTTCTCTCTTCTTCTAACACCTCCTATATGTCCATCAAACACACACACACACACACACACACAGATGAAGAGAGGAAAACCACAAACACATTAAAACTTAACCACCCACACACAAACGCATTGCATGATACTCATTTTACACTTAAATCTTTTTTATTTAATCCTACAAATCAAACACAGAAATACTGTAAATCTGTGGTAAAAAAGAAAATAATTAGACAAATAAATAAATAAATAGTTGTGGATTCCCATCGTGGGGGGATTACAGATTAACATTTCCCAGATTAGAGCGCTGCAGTGGGTTACTGTGACTTTAAGTGCAGACCCCATCATGACTTCCTCCCAAACAAACAGAGAAGACCCAGTGACCCAGTCCCCTGCTGATATCTGCCTTTTTTTCACCTCCTTTTATCTCTTTATTCACACTATCCCTTTTCTATTTAAGGAACATTTAAATATACTCAAGTGCGTGCAGGAGACAAAGAAGCCCCTCCTGAGTCCTGAAAATCTACCGACGTTTTAAAATGACAACATCCACTGATGATTAGATAAGAAAATGCTGTTGGTGTATTGACTTGGTGATCTTACGAGGAAATATCATTTTGTAGTTATTTCTGAAATAAGTTTCAGGCGATAAACAGACTCATCAACAGTGTGTCTCATTCATTTCCATGGAAACAAAAAGAACTTGAGGGCAGGGATGTAGCGCTCAGCGAGGATCCAGCTCATTTCCTTTGATATTGTTTTGGTATTTACTTGCTGCAATTTAAAATAATGATGCTTTATCGCAACTTTTCGTGTATTTTATATTAAATGTGTATGTTCGGTTTAAAAATAAAGACAAGGCCTCAGTGCTACCCCACCAGTGCCGAATACCATATTTGTATTCAAAGCAGAAAAGCTCTTCATGTCAGGAAATATAATGAAATTGACAATTAACAAGATTAATTCTTATTTTCTTGGCCGCAGTTATAAGAGAAGAATGTCTACTTGACTGAGGAGCACTTTTTCTATTTTTCTGCTATATTTGACATAACAGAACTGGCCTGAAAGTTTGATCTTGTCCAGAATATTCAATCTAAAAAAGCCATATTAATAATTAATATGCTTTTTAGTTATAATCATTGTCATTTTAACACTCAAGGTAATACTTAGTAGGTGATTTGTTTGCAAAATACCCAAAATACATCCCCCACCGATGTGAGGATCTGATCTTAGCCCTGAATACTTTCTTTAAGGATCTTTCTGGATCTCACTGACATATTAGATTAGATTAGTTTAACTTTAAAGTTCACTTTGATGGAAATTTTACTTTGGTTTCTCCCAAAGCACAACAAATAACATAACACCACATTATAAACACACTACACATAGCAAAATGTATCATTAAAACATACTATAGTTTAAAAACAAACAAACAACATAGATGCAAATGTGGCCAAATTCTAAATTGCAATGGAGCCAAATTAGATTGTCAGACTATTTAGGCTTTTTTGGTTAAATTTAAATTAGACCCACAGCTCGTGATAATATAAATCACTGAATCAACGTCCAATCATCCAGCAGCCAGCCAATGTGGCGTAAAATGAGCCAGCCATTCAAAATGACATAAAAAGCACTGCAATGAACTTGGTGTCCATTTACGAGGGAGATAATTAGCTCCGAATCCTGATGTGTTCTCTTCAATATCGGTGAGAGCAGTGCCAGATGGCCGAGATCCAGATGTCAGTGTGTTGAATCCTGAGGAATAAGTAAGTGAAAGTGAGTTCCGGAGTTAGGAAATTAAGAAAAAAAAAAAAGAAAATTGAAGGTAGCTGAACTCAGTGACCGTCCCAAAGTCCTCTTTTCATTTAACGATTCCTCTACTGGACTTAGGGGCTGTCAGTATCAATGAACTTCCCTCGCATCAGTCACAGCTCATGAGATCATGAGGCGCAGAACGAGGGACGTAAACGGAGGAGGAGAGAGAGGGACGGACTGATGGAGTCACACATGCCAACACTTGCTGTAGAGTGCTGCTGCTGCTGCGCTGGATGGATGGATGGATGGATGGCTGCTGGTGCTGCTGGTGCTGCTGGTGGTGGTTGAGGGGAGAGGGCGGCGCGGGTTGTATAATTTGATTTGGATTTAGTGTTGCTTGGAAGAATGACACAAATTCTACAGGGATTAATACGGCTTTAATTCAATCTGGCCGCCACAGCCTCGAATAGACCAGCTCGGGTGTTCCTGCTGTTCCTCTGTGAAAGCGCAGCTGCATCTGCAGGGAATCCAGAGGGCGCAAACGTTGGTGCGTGCTTGCGAACGTGTGTGTGTAAACAGATTTTTTAACGCACACTTGTACGAACATTGCTCCTCCTCCTCGTCTCCCTCATCAGCACGTTTTGGCCCTCTGCCTGCAGGCGACCTATGGTTGCCTGGTGATTTGGATCCGGCATCTGATGTTACAGCGTTCCTCATCACAGCTTCTGTGGTCTTTTGAGTACAACTGCGCCTGGACTCAAGAAACTTAAAATCAGAAACGAACTGACATGCAGGTCGTCCTTTCGTGTTTTGTTGTACCTGCAACCAGAGATCAATAAAATAGTTCTTTTAAGCAAGAAAAAACTGATTAAAGGAACATTTTTATTTTCCCCTTTGAACTGTGCAGCAGCAGATGGCTTCTCGATAATAAATCGCCAGCAGATGTTCCAGTATTATGACAGCTGACAAGAAGAGTGTGATATATTCTGGACACAACAGCCGTTGATTATTGGCTGGTTAGTAGCTAGTTGGCTTATTACTGGCTTGGTTTTCTGTAAGTGCAAATAGTTTTTAGCTCTGCGGGTGGTCTTAAGATGTAAAATGAACATTTTAAATGGATCCGAGTAGGCAGATATGTGGAAGGGTCAAGCTTAAGTTTGGCTATACCATTTGTATGTTTTGATGGGTGCACTTTTTGTTCATCTCCTTTGTTCTTACACAGAAATTAGGATGCACAAAAATGCTCCCAGACATGTAGGTGAAGCTCGATACATTCTGCCTTTTTCCACATATTATGTCTGTGGAGGTAAAAAGAAAAGCTAATTAAGCCCAGAAATATTCTGCCTGCAATTTTGATATAATGTGCATTAATAATTTATTTTCATTATTAATTCACGTTTCTTAATTATTTTTTTATGTATTCAAAGTTGTCTGTGAATGTTGACTGACATGAGTCCTCTAAATTGCGTAGGTTGATATAAAAAACAATGACAACATTGGCAAATATTCATGTTTGAATATCAGAAACCAGCAAATTAAAAATAAAATCAATTTAAAAACTGAAATGACATGAAAATCAGAATAGTTAAGTTACAGCTACATGACACACGATCCCTTTCAGAAGGTACTAAATGGAAAATAATTGTTTTAGTTGAAAAAAAATATCCACAAGGTACCTTTAGCTCTCAAATATCAATAATCTGTAAATCATTTCCACACAACGTTGTTAATGACAACAAAACTAACCTCATGTAGCAGCATGAAAGCCTCTTAAATACCAACTCCTGTTTCATTTTTCTTCTCCCACATCAAAAGGGTTCACATGAGAAACAAACACTGACCCACATTCTTAATGGTCCTTTTTAATTCCCATCGGGGCCACTCATGCTAGAAAATATTTATACAGGCTATAATGCAAGGTGCTTTGGATAAACGCCTCTACTAAACAGCTGAAATTATGTTGCGTTACTAACATTTGGATTCACTACTGCTGCCAGAAATTAGGATGCTCATTATGACTCATTAGGAATGAGTCTCACACTCAGGCGCTGGAGGCCTCATTTATAAGCATGAGCCTTATGATAAAATTTCATCATACCAGCGTTTATCTGCAGGGATTCATTGCAGGGAACTTATTTATGAATCTTGGCCTTGGTGATTCATTTCCGACTTATAATGTTTCTCCTCACTTTAACCCTTGACGGTTGTGGGGGTGTCGCCGGAGTGAGCAGAGTCCAACTGAAGCCCGTCTCTCCAGTCCGCCAAGCCTTCGTCAGGTCAGAAAAGTTAAGGTGATGGAGTTTAACTTCTTTCAACTTTTCAACTTTTCTGTCTCTCCAGGTATCTCTTCAGTGTATTCCTACACCTTAAAAATCTAATACGAAGGCCATAAAACAATACCTTTTTTTAATACATTGAGACTAATAATGAGGTTATTTTTGCTTAGATTTTCATCTACAGATATCTTCAGCATAAAGTTTGATTTTGATACGTAATGTATCACCCTTAGCTGTACTTTGTTTGGTGTGATTGGCAGTGTTCATATTAGCAGCTTTTTTAAATTTAATCTTAGTCTTCTGACAGCAATGATCATTAGTTTTAGGCACTTTTGTTCCAGTTTTAGTAGACGGAAAGTCAATAGGGTCATTTCGGCATCTTTTAGCCATAATGCTTTCTCTGTGTGAACTAATTCAGTGCAGCTTGTGTTGCTGTCATCATCGTACTGTGACTCCTTTAACGATAGGGTGGTATATAAGCTGTGTGTTGTGGGACGAAAGTGAGCGAGCAGCAAGTAAAGTCGAGGAAAACTACAGAAAAGGCCTGCAGAGTTGAATATTACTCGAAAGTTAGTAGATAGCTAGTAACCCGGTAGTGTTTTAAATATAGTAAGCATACTAAGTTTTCTGTAAATAAAGGCAAGGATTCTGCATTGTGCTGTTTCACTGCTGCTGAAGAAAGTCGCTGGTGGTCCCCTGACCAAAGAACACATCGCCACCTCCTCCCATTCTGCCAAAATGAAGCCAAAGGATCGACCACGCCAGCACTGCCACCTCCTGCTGCTGGTGATGTTGGGACGCAGAGCTGAGGTATCAAGTTCTCGTCCTTGCGCCCGCGGTCAATCAAGACGTTTCATCCCATTTTTTAGGGATCAGTTCTACCCACAATGGGGCGAGGGGTTGTTATGACCTATACCGGAGCCGGCCACCAGGGGCTGGTCAAGATGTTTCTGCTTCACTTTTGGCAAGTTCCCATGTTGTCCACCCTTGTGTCCAGAACAGAGACTCTGCATAGAGAAGGAAAAGGCTAACACTAAGATTCAGTCTACACACATTGCTCATGTTTTGAGAGACAGAAGATAAGAGGAGTTTAACACACATCTTGGATGCACCTGCTAGTATGCTGGTCTCATCTTCTTCATGGAAACTTAACATATATTTCATCATAGTTATTGTCAAAGATACTTTTTTAGCTCATCGAAATCTCCTCTTTATTCACGGAAAAAGCTAAAGTTAACAACAGTAATTAGCACGTCTTAGAATGCTAACATGCTAGATAAGTAAACTGACATGGTGCACCAACTAAACTCTCACTTTAAGCTGATATAAACATACGAATGTTAGCAATTATCTCAAACAACCCCCATAAGGAGAGCTCACAGGGCTCTCTGCAGAAGAAGAGCTGTACTTAATCTTGTTTCTTGGAGCTGTTTGTCATGACTCTCTCCCCAGGGTACAAAGTTTGGAAACTCACAGTGATAAAACATCCTGCGCCTCTCCAGCTATCCAAACGTTGTAGTCTCAGTAGAAATCATCTTAAAGTGGAAACAGATAGCTTTCCTCCCCACTCGCATTTCCAAGTGGTATAATTGTTGACTCCAAATTGCAGTTTTGAATACACTGAAGTCCCAGGGATAAGGGGAAACTCATATCGAAGAATATCAACACGATGTCGGAGGGCTTAGCTTTTGTCCTCTGACCCTCACGACCCATCACAGACACACACATATGCACACACAATGAGGCGCACGTGTATTTTAATCTCCGGTGCTCTTGGCCCCCTTGTAACACTACACAACACGTGTCCAAAACTCTGAGTGTTTGTGTCTTTACGTTTAATCTTAAACACTGCACACGCACACACGGTGAGTGATTTTGTCGGCGGGCTGTGCGATAGCGCCGAGTGTTAGTTCTGCATGGTTAGCTGGGTGACTCGGCATTTAGACTGCCGCTGATAGCAGAGGGCCCCAGTAAGTGTGCGTGTTTGTGCTAATCATGTCCCATGGTAGCGAAACGGAACTTGTAGAGGAGACTGAGGACATGCATCAGCTTTAAAACCCAGGGATAGTATTTCGTATAGCGTCTATATGTGCATCCATGTCTTATCACGTGACTGTGTTAGCAGTTAGCCTGAAACAAAAGGTGTAATATGTCATATTTTTTGAGCATCGGATCAATTTGTTCTGGGCACATTTTATGATAACGACATGCTTCCTTTCCCGGAATTTGTTAAAAGTTTGTTAAAAGTAATCATAGTCGGCAGGAATGAAATCATGTTCCTGCGACGGTACTGTCTAATTATTTCATTAAAATCCATCCAGACTCTGATTTTGGCTTTTTGGCACTGATGAGTGCTTCGGGAAAAATGTGTTGGGGTTTGTTTTTTTTTTAGCACCTGCCACGATTTTCCAAAACTGAAAATGAAGACTATTTTACAGCCAAACAAGTGATGAAGTCATCCAAATATTTTGTTTAATTTATCAATTTCTTTTTTTGAAGTTGCTCATTGACCGGAAGTCGATATGCCAGGTGAAGAAATGTGGGTCCTCTGACTCTGTGTTTGCATTCACACCCACAGTTCTCTGGTTCAGGCAGCTGACAGGGTGTGGATGGAAAGCAATCAGGAAAGAGAGAAAGTAATCAGGAGGCTCGCAGTCTGGGACGGAAGGTACGTGTCCTCGCTAACAAAGCACACATTGGACTAACCAGTAGCGTAACCCCGTGGATTATGCCCTTGTCCTGTGAATTTGGACCTTCTACACTCTCATACTGTATCACTTCATTAACTGTTTATCAACTTTGACTCTCCTTGACGCATCAAGCTGCAGTAAATGCTGTCTTGCGCTTAAGAGATCTTCAGTCTGCAGAGGCCTTATTGCTTCGGCTTCCGAGATTTCCTTCACAATCCATAAATCTTCTGAAGAATACAGACGGCGTGTAAAGTCAAACGTTGAGAAGGACCAAACTTGGGGGCTGGTAAACAAAGAGCTGGAGTGAAGCTGAGGGAAATGGTGATTCAGTGCTCTATAGATTAAATTGTCTGGAGTTGCGTGGTAGCAAATTTTTATGGCAACATCTTCATCATAGTTGTCTTCTGCCCATTTCCCGCTGCTTCACAGTCACATGAACTTTGTTGTATTTTGTATTTAACTCTCCTCACGTTTCCAGTCTGACTGTTACGATGTCAAAAATCGTTGTTAACAGCCTAAATGTACGGAGTTTTAGAGGCTATAGTAAAGGTTGGTGTTGAATTCACTCCCTACAACCGTACACTTTGCCACTACAACACCTGGTAGAAATCTTCATTGTTCAATCAGGACCAGGAAAGGAAAGTCATTTTCCTATTTGCTTTAAGTTATGGCTCTGTTCTGGGAGCTGCCTTTCCTTCCATGTGTCGCCGTGAAAAGCCAGAGCAGGGAGAGCACGACATCCCGCGCTTTCCCATGCCTACATTCACTCATGTGGCAATGCTCACCGAACCTGTCAGACATTTTCTTATTGTGTTTCCCGGTTGGAAGCTGTGTTATATGTCACATTATTTCCCACCAATGTGAGTCCGTGTGTCTTGGTTGTGTGTGTATGTGTGTGTGTGTGTGTGTGTGTGGGATGCAGTATTGCATAAATGTTTGCTTCCAGGAGTCTGACCCGTTCTATAATGGCTATTGACAGCTTTAATTGAAGCTGTGATGACAAACAGCCAGTCTATCCTCCTCCTTATTTACTCCACTTAGCCAGCCCTCCTCTGCTGCCATGCTCTGTGTGTGTGTGTGTGTGTGTGTGTGTGTCTCTGACCAGAGGTCAGGCAAGAACTGTGCATTGTACACGGACCGCGCCGTGTGTCTTGCTGCCAAAGTTTTGACAGGTTGAAAAAGAAGAAGGACAAGATGATCTTTTGAGTGACAGCGAAGACACAAAAAATAAAATTCTTTTTGAAGTCTGCAGTGAATGTCAAAGAAAAGAAAGGAGACGATCTAATTCCGCCCGAATGTGTCAACCTGTTTGCCTGCCTCATCCCTCTTCGTCTCTCCGGTTCGAGGCGCGTGAGGCTCACAGAGAGGTCACACAGTCATGTCCCGTCTCTGCCCCGAGCGTGTTTGTGCGTCTACCGTTCGCGCTTCGCTGAACCCTTGTTACAGGTGTTTGCGCGAGATAGGAAAAGAGGGAGGCAAAAATAAGAGATGGAAATAGTTGGAGGCGCTGAGAGGAGCTCTGCTTGAAATCTGGTTCTCAGAAGTGAATGTTTAAACAATGGCATCGAAGCCTCACTACTGTCGGGTTCATATGGAGTTCAGGCACACTCATGTTAATCTGTTGCTCCTCTTCCTCGGCCGAGTGACATTATCACATAAACAACCCTTTTCATCTTTATCTTTGCATAGCTGCGGCTCCTTCCAATTATTTCCTGTGAAATTATTGACTGAAGCCAATTAGGAGAAGCCGTGGAGGAAAATTGAAGAACGATGTTTTCACCCTCTTTTGAGGGTGAAAAATGTTAAAGAAATTGCTAGAAATATGGATTAAATCAAAGGTGCAATTGACGCTGAGACACTTCTGATGTACGAACGGAATGCAAATTGCATTTGAAAAGGGTCTGAATGTCCTTGAAATTATTTTGAAATGTCTGCTGTTGCATTTTAAACCCGTTTTGCTGTGGAAGTTGTTGCGTTTTAGAAGATGGCACAGTCGGTCCTGTTTTTGACAGCAAATATAGCACAGAGGAAATGAGGGAGACACAGAAATAAACAATTAACAACAAATTAACAAACAAACAATTTATTCCAATTATTCTTTTTATTGCTCAGGAAACGGTTTCCCTCGCTTTATTCCCCCTAATTTTCAGAGCTTTTCTTGCAACTCTCTTGATGATCAGATAAGCGAAATGCTGCCGCTCTCCTCTCTGCTCCTCTTCCCCTTCTTCACCAGAGCACACTGTCTCTTTGTCTTCTTGACCTCTCCCCCTCCTTCTCTCTTAGCGCCCAAATTCTTATGCACCTCACATCGCCAGCCGCCACCCTTTGATGCTCCTGTCCTCCTTCTGTTCGTCTTTATCTCACCTTCATCTCCCTCGCTGGCCTTCCGTCCATCCATCCACATATCTAGGTCCTCAGGGGGAGAGCTTTGAGGCTCTCTGTCCGATCTCTCTACGTCCACCGCCGATCCTGTGTGAAGGAGAATCATACGGAGACTTTGAACAGAGTTCTGCTCTTCACCGGCCGATATATGTTATCTCTTTCCTCTGTGTGTGTGTGTGTGTGTGTGTGTGTGTGGACTGGATTCTCTCCAGAGCTCACTAACATTCCTACGCTCAGCCAGAAGGTAGCGGAGGAGGAGACACTCATGGGACAACTTCTCATAAAACACCTTCTTCTCCTTCTGGCTACTCAATTTCATTTAAATTCCTCCCCGTCTCGCATCACCTCTTATCTCTTACAAAGCTTTGTTGTCATCTGAAAGGAAATGAGACGCTGCGTCATGAAAAGTTTAAGTTGAACTTTATCTCAAGTCGACTCAAACATGATTCAAGTTTACCGTTGCTGTTTTATTTATATTGTCCGTGTCTCCTTCACACGTCCTCTTCATTTAATACTTGGACACAGGGACACATTTGTGTAGATTTGTTCCAAATTAATGTCTGTAAATCCGCTAAATGAATAGATAATGTAGAATCATCTACACACATTTGTGTGTTTTTCATAAACAAAGTTAAAATTGTTTTGTTTTGTATTTATGTTTTGTTTTAGGAAGGAGTACATACATTTGGTGTTTAATTTGTTTACTAATAAGAATAAACATGCAGGGAGTTTGCAAAAGTGGTGCTAGGAGACAACACGGACCAAGGCTAGCTGGTTAGCATGCTAACTTCGTCACAGGTTTCTGTAACACAACACGTAGACACGCTATTAACGCAGCCGTTTTATTTAATCATTTCAAATCAAAAGTTGTGGCCGTGTGTTACGTACTGTAACTTTAATACCAGAGATTCATTCAGAGATCTTTTTTTGTGACATCTGTGAGCTTCTCTGAGTCGCACTTTGGTACATTCGGTCCAGATGTGCCAGAACAGACGACGAGAACGTTAAGAGTTGTGAATGAACATAACGAACCATTCAGCTCCTCATCTTCTCTGTTTCTCTGGCAGGAAGCCACCGCTCTCTGGGATCTAAAACCAGCCCAGAACTGTGTGATGATGATTACTGTTGTCAAACATGTGCACTGAAGTGCTGCACGAGTTGCCTGCTATGACAGCGTCTTCGCCGAAATCGGCGGGAACTTTCACGCTATGGAATGAGCAAGTGGCTGCCGAGCTGCCGTCTTCACTTTGACAAACATTCACGAGGGCACAATTCAGCTGCACTGAAACATGACCCAGTTAGATCAGGAAGAACTCAGTGAGGATCCTCTCAACGATGTGACATGTGGCGCGTCTCAAAGCAGCGGTCTTGGGACGTGGATCCGGGTATGGATGGCTGCCTCAGCCTGACCGTGCTCCTGTCCGAATCGCGGCGATACGGCAGGGAAGGGAGGACGGTGAAGAGAAACGCAGAAGGAGGAAGACGCAGCAGATGGAACAGGACATAAACGGCAAACGTGAGGAACAGTAACAGACAGGGAAGCAAAGAGGAACATGCAGCGTCTGTGTGTTCAAGAGAAGAAGCCAAGGTAGAGAAAGCGTCAGAAATGAGCGGCTTAAGAGCTTAGCTGGCATTAGAGACGCCTAATTTTCCTGTGAAACCATCTCGGCCTAGCTGCACAGCAACAGGAAGCGAGGGCTGCCGGCCCCGGAGAACAATACAGCACCATTTCATCATTTCTTTCTCTCTCTCCACTGACATTCATTCATTTTTTTTTATTAATATTGGCCGTCGCTCGGCTCTCTGAGGTACTGAGAGATACACAACAAAAGGTTTTTTTTACATTAAATCACTGAGGTGAACTCTCATCTCTCGAAGCTGCAGAAGCAACGACAGAAAAGCCTTCAGGCATATGTCTCAGCTGATCAACTCTACTTTTCTCCCACATGAGGTAAGTTGGAAGAGTCAAATATGTCACACAGTTGGCTCAGAAGGTCTGGAAGTTAACACCCTGCCATTGTTCTTTTGGGCTTTGACTCCTAGACTTCAAAATAAAATACAGGCTTACGGGGTTCAAGTGTTGCCAAAGCAGACGGTTGTCTTGCACCATCGGATTTCGGAGGCATGTTTTTTGATCGAGACGGCGAGCAGAGCGAAGGCAAGTAAATGGTGATAAGAGGTGAAATGAGTAAAAGAGGCAGGAGCTTAGACGGATCCCGTCCACCGACGAGGCGGATGAGCTGGGCAAGCTCAGTGGATGAGACATG